>CM053404.1:134454802-134472196 GCA_028644305.1 Xerus rutilus
TATAGATCAAAGGCTTCCTACTTAGCCATCACAATTGAGGAGCCGATAGGAAATGGGCAAGTCTACCCATGGAATCATAGATCCTGGGAGGAGACTGGCTTGTATAATGCGTCTCGTCAAGATGTTCTTGAAATGGTTCACTCCTCTTTCTTAGACCTTTAGGGTTTTTATTTTAAGGCCACAATTTTCACTTATTTTCCAATCTTTAGCAGATATAGCACACCAGCCATCAGTGGAAGGCGTACAATTAATGCTGAATGAGCAAGTAAATGAACTCATTATTGATACCAAGAGCGTGAATTTTCAGCCTATATTTATAAGTAATTATATTTTTAAGTGAGTAAAAATAGTTTTCCACATATTTCTTGCATACCCTTTGTGTTTGTGCTTTGTGTTTAAACTATAAAATTGATATTTTCATTCTGGATGCAGGTAAGAAATTTTATAATGATGGGCCCACATGGGGTCACCCATCTCTTGATACATGGAAAGGAAGCTCTGAGCTGTCTTCTCACTTGGGCCAAGCACCGGCTAATCCCCAGGGAAGGAGGGAGGAGGAAGCCTGCTCTCCTCAAAAAGGGGACTCATAGATATAAACACAATTAAGTCTCAGAGAAAATTAAGCTTTAGGGAAAAACCACTGACTAGTTAGAAATACATTTACTTGTATTAGTGTTTTCTAAACTCTCAAAAGCTTTAACTTCTGAAGCAGCTCAGGCTTGATGATGCTGACAATCTGCTCTGATGGGATGCTCTCATCTAGAAGTGTACCCTTCAATCCACCAGGTGCCAGTCATCTGGGGGTTGTCTTAGGCAGAGTTTTCCCTTGAGCTTTACACAGTGTAGATTGCACCTCTTGTTCAGGATTGCTAACCAGCCATTACCGGTTTGAAATTTAGTGTCTTATGCTATTTCTTATTTTTCCCTGTTTTATTTTTCTCAAGCCTTGGCACAGTTCTTGTCTTTCTGGATCTTGCCTTGGTGATCCAGGACTTATTTCTTGTCCTGTTCTTCCCATGGGTGGAGTAGGGCAGTCATAGGCAGAACTTTTCTCACGTACTTCCTCCCAGGACAGCTCATTTGGTCAATGGGAAACATGAGCACAGCTTGGGTTCATGTCTCTCTGCTCACTTCCAGGGGCTTAAATTGAATCACACATTTATAATCCATCATAATCATCATCACATCCGCAGCAGCAGCAGCAGCACTGAGAAATAAATATAAAAGCAAGTCATCCCAAAGTTGATGTTTGTGAGGCCGTGATGTAGGCCTGTGTCTGTCAGCATACCATTTGGGCACTATACTAGGAATGCTTGGGCTACATATCCAAAGCAATGGTTCTTCTTCTTCTTTTTTTTTTTTTTTTTGGTACTGGGGATTGAACTCATGGGTACTCGTCCACTGAGCCACATCCTCAGCCCTATTTTGTGATTTATTTAGAGACAGGGTCTCACTGAGGTGCTTAGCGCTTCACTGTTGCTGAGGCTGGCTTTGAACTCACAATTCTTCTGTCTCAGCCTCCCTAAGTGCTGGGATTACAGGCATGTGCAACTATGCCCAGCTCCGAAGCCATGGTTCTTAAAGCATGCTGGACTCACTGAATTGGAGTCTTGGAGTCCACTGGGCCAGTGTTCTTGGCTCTGGATATTTACAAGGCAATCTGAGCACACTTGACATAGGATGATATTTGTGGACCACTGTGCATGAATCCAAAGATCTGATATTCCCTTTGCATCTTATTAGCATTATTTTTATAAAGGCACAAATTCTTAATTTAAACCATCTGGTTCTCTCTTCCATTATCCAAAATTACTTCTGTCAATTCTATATATGTAAGAATCATGTAAAATATATCATAAAGCTTTTGCAATAAATAGGATTACTTAATAAAGTTTTTTCTAATATCTCACCTTCCCACAATAATGTCATTGACCCCATTTCTTCATCTTTGTCTCATAAGCAGGAGGAAAAGGGAATCAATTGCCATCTGTCGCAGAACAATTCTATCTACACACCCTTCCTCACATGGCCCTCAGCCGTGATGTCTTCTTCAAGGAAAATGGGCTTCAGCATCATGCAGTGGGACTGTAACCAACTTGAGCAGGACTGTGACACACGGGATCTCCTCCAGGAAAGCTACACAGGCCTGAAACCGAAGGCAGCATCTTCCTCTGTCCAATGTCCTCCTCCTGGTGAAAGCATCACAGTTGACCCCGTTCTGAGCAAGTCGAAATAGAGGGAGCCAGGATGCTCATCTCCGTACTCAGGCAGACATGGAGTTCTTTCCAAAATTCCTCAGAAAACCCTTTCACGTAGCTCTCATCCTTTCCAGCCCCTTAACGCAGGGTGGCAGACACCATCAGGACCAGAGGCAAAGTAAACATATATGAAGAAACAAAATTACCCTGTATGCTCAGTGTCTGCCTTTGTACAATAAGAAGCGGTTGTCACCATGGCCAAATTGAAGACCTGTGCCCCACCTGAGGCTTTCTCCCCATCCCCACTGACCCCGATCTTACCTCCTTGCTCTAGAGTTACCATCATCTCCACCATGGACCACTGCAAATGCTGTGTGATTGTTGATTATTGGAAAATAGACCGTAGAGTTCCCAAAGGGAGCTGCGGGGGGGCAACACTCGCTCAACCACAGGTTTCTGGGCCTCATACCAGACCCCTGAACTGAAGTATCTAGAGGTTAATCCAAAGGACATGCATTTTCCTTGGCTTTCCAAGTGCTTCTTATGAGCCCTGAGGTTTGCAAAACTCTGCAGTGCAGTTTCTTGATTCATGTTAAAAATCTACATGAAAAGAGAACAGTTTTCCCATCCATTTGTACCAGCTGCTTAAGAAACTTAAGATGAGAGGGTGCCTTCAGGAGAACACCAGGACATCCTGGCACCTGAGTAATAGAAACACTGAACAGTACCATTAGGAATAATATTCTTATAAAGGCCAGGCTGAAATAAAGGAATAATGAATCTTCATGTAATGTTTGTAAATTTTTTAGCTCATCATTCAGAAAAATCAATCAGACTAAAACTTGAATTTTAAAACTCAAAATTAACTAAAGCATTTAATGGAAAATCTACAGTCTTACAGATGAGGAGACAGACCCAGGGAGACTCGGCACTTGTAACGTAGGTGATGGCTGTGGCTCCAGCCAGTTCTGAAGAAAGTGCATCAGAAACACAGCTGCTCTTTATTGATGCCCAGATGATGATGATAGTTTTCTTTCATTCCTAGTCTTTCTTCAGTATTTGGAATTTTCATTCCCAACCTTGGCTTTCTATGGGGACTTTCTTGATCTTTCAAAATCACAGGTTGTTTGGAAAAAAACTAAACATAAAAACCCTTGACTGTTCCTCTCAACACTATGTGCAGTTTGTAATTGGTTTAAAATAGATTTTCTGTTCTTGTTTTTTTGTTTGTTTGTTTGTTTGGTACTGGGTAATGAACCCAGGTGGGCTCAATCACTGACTCACATCCCCATCATTTTTATTTTTTATTTAGAGACAGGGTCTCACTAGGTTGCTTAGAGCCTTTCTAAGTTGCTGAGGCTGGCTTTAAACTTGTGATCCTCCTGCCTCAGCCTCCCAAGCAGCTGGGATTACTATAAGCATGCACCACTGCACCCAGCTAGACTTCCTTTTCTTAAACATCATTTTAAACTGTTTAATTTTGAACAAAATAGTTTTTGTTGGTGTCTATTCTGTGATCTTGAAGTTTGCATTATACCTTCAAGCAAAAGGCTTCTATAGGACATTACATTTCTTGAGACACAGATCAAGAAACTTATGACACTCATTATGACCAGAAAAGAAATAACTATTGTCATATAGGAGAAAACATTCTGCAGGAAACAAGAGCCTTCAGCAATGGAAACACCATTATTGACATCTCAGTCAAGATAACATTTTTTTTTTTGTTCTCCTATGGTGGAATTATCTGACACACTGAATATCTTTATTTGCATAGTAAGGGATTATGAGAGTAACTTCCTGAAATACGAATAGAGAAATATACACCCATGATGGGATTTTCATTTAACAGATTTACCTTGAATGACTCATTTTATCAACTACATTCTAAATCTATAGATCCTTGATAAAACTGGTCCCATTAGACACCAGCATGCAAACAAAAAAGCTAATTTTTCTTTAAAGCGGCCACAGGCTTAAAACAGATGACTTTGTTTCCTATATTAAGTCTTCATTAACTTTTTTCTTTAAATCTGAGCTTAACAAGAGCTGTCATTTTTTAAAAAATTACTAGATTTAAAGCTTATTAGTTGGTTAACAAAATTGTCATGGCTTTAAAAATTTAAACATCAAACATTAAATGTAAAGAAGTTCAAGAATATGAAATACTCATTATATATGATCAATCTTTCCCCTACCAAATATTATATTCTGTAATTTTAGTTATTATTTGAAAATTTTCTAAGGAGCATTGTATCTCAGATTATACTGCATAGTTGCCCCAAATGAAGCTTATTCCCTAGGTAATTATTCCCGAAAAGTTTTAATCACATCATCTCATATCGGTAGCTTCTTGTTAGAATAGGTGCCAGACCATCTTATGAAAAATGTCTGGTGCAGTACAGTAAAATAGAGTCAGACTAACTATGCTCAAATCCTGTCTTTTCTAACTACTACCTGCACGACTTCAGGAAGATTCTTACACTTTCTGCATGTTGGGTCCTCATTTTAATTATACTTGCTTTAAAAAAAGTTGTTGGGGGCTGGGATTGTAGCTCAGCGGTAGAGCGCTTGCCTTGCATGCGTGAGGCCCTGGGTTCGATCCTCAGCACCACGTACAAAGCAATAAAATAAAGACATTGTGTCCATCTACAACTAAAAAAATATTTATAAAAAAAAAAGTTGTTGGGAGAATTAAATGAGCTGCTTCATGCTTAGAACAGTGCAGACAGAGTGAACAAATGTTGCCACCATTACTAATATAAAAGTGCAGCTATCATAATTATACAGTAGTTGTTATAGCATGCTCTATATTATTATTTTAGTAGGCTCTTTTTAACTAATTATGTAATAAATAAAGAAAAATATTCTTTGCCTTGAAGGATCTGAAGTTTAAATTCCCTTATGCTGAAATAAAACAGAACATTTAACATGTAGTATAGACTTGAAACTGACTAAAAACTTGGTTTTTATCCAATCCTTTCCCCACAAAATGGCTGAGGATTATAGGGCCTGGCCCAAGCAGAGATCTCTTAGAGTGGGGCTGGGCAAATACAGCATCTCTGGCCAGACCTTGGTTTCAGAGAAGAGTCAAAGAGAGGAACAGGAGAAACCAAGATCTGTAAGTCAGAGAATCAGGCAAACACAAAGGAGGCCCAGAAGTCTAGTGTCTGGAGAGCCATTGGAAGGAAGACACTATATACAGAAGCCTGACAGGATTTCTAGGACATATGTATCCTGTGAAGTGCTGTTGACCGGGGCTTCTTCATGAGACCTGGTTTCTGGGCATGGAAGCCACATTGAACGTTCTGAGGACAGAGGTGGGCAGTGAGTTCCTTTCCTGTTTCTGTTCTCACTGTACTGCTTAGACTGCCCTGGACATGACACGAATTGAGTAGGGGTTAAGACACACAATCAAAAAGATATACCCACTTTTAAAGAAGAATGGCATATATTTACAATCTCATGGCAAAAAGATTAAAAACCTCTCCCTCAGTAGCAAAAAGATAAAACAAACAAATTCTGCCTGACAAGGATGTATGTACCAGAGCACAGCCTCCTGGTAAATTACCAACAAAGAGAGAGAGGAAGTAGAGACCATGGTAGACGCTGTGTCTGGTGATTTTAGAGCTCTCAAAGGTTACTTTGGGGAAAAATAAAGAAACAAAAATAACAGAACAAATGTCAAATCAATAAAGTTGACTTGTATCTGAAATGAGTCATCTCCAGAAAAGGATCTTCCTTTGTACTGTCTTTTCTCTAAATGGGTACAGGAAGCTAGCAGGAGCCTGGGCAGGGTGCTGGGTGTTCCTCTTGAGGGGCAGCACACATTTTGCATAAGGCAAGGCCCAGTTTTGCGGGCAGGCACACCCTTCAGCGAACTCAGGTGAGAGCTGGAGCGCAAAGACAGCCTGTGTGAATTTTAGGCTCATCAGGAAGGGGAATCCATAGCGCCCACTCATCTCCTTTCCACAGGTTTTCCCAGATTCACTGAGGAAAATACATCAGATGTCATGGAAGGACCCAGAGAAGGATTCAGTTTAACAACTCTCCCCCTTCCTCCACCCCACTCTCTTCATATGTATATATTTAATTATAGACATAAATATATAGATTATAAATATAAATTATTAAGATGTTTAGATGTAGCTTTTGTTGGGAAATAATATCTAATAACAACAGACTTTCAAATAATTGATATAAAAGTAAAATATATGTAAACTCAAATAAGAGCATATTTAAAAAGACATAAGACTCTATCAACATCTGCTCAAGGAATAAAAAATAGAAGCATCTTTGCATAAGTCTGTATTGCTTGAATGTGTGGCAGAAATGAATTCTGACTATATTGTAATGTATGGTCATACTGTATCTGAATGTGGTTATTTGTTAATATTCCAGTAGATGCTATATGGCTGGAAAATTGCTCAACTTCTAACAAATATCACAAAATAGGGAGACTATCAGGTTTGCATGAAATACATATTTCAATATTAGAAATAATTTTTCCCAGTAAAATATTTACACAATTTGAATTCTCATTTTTAAAACAAACACTGTATGATTTCTCTATCCACAATATCAGTATCATGGGTTCTACCAACCAGATCAAAGTTATTCAAAACATAGTATCTATATTGAACTATACAATATTTCTCTTGTTATTATTCCCTAAGCAATACTGAATAAAAACTGTATTATTTCACATTGTATTAGTTACTATAAGTGATCTAGATATGATTTAAAGTATACGATAGGATTTGTGATGGTTATATGCAATTCTATGCCATTTCATACAAAAGAATTTCATTCTTTTCATACAAAAGACATGGGTATCCACAGGGGATCCTGGAACCAATCTCCTACAGATACTGAGGGACAGTAGTACCCTCCATTTTTCTCTTCCCCCTTTTTAGAATTTTTGTTGTTTCTTTTTTAGAAAAATAACTTTTCTTAGATTCTATATATAAGTGAAAGTATATACTATATGCTGATCTAAAAAACTATATATCATTGAAATAGAGACTAAAATGGTGATTGCCAGAAGAGGAGGGAAGGGGAAAGAGGGGATGTTGATCATGGGGTAGAAGTTTTCAGTTAGACACAGGATAAGTTCTAGTGATCTATTGCACTGAAAGGTAACCATAGTTAATAATTAATCATATACCTCAAAATTGCTGAAAGAATAAATGCTAACATTCTCACTATAAAAAATATAGTGTTGAGGTGATAAGTATGTGAATCAACATGATTTCCCCTTCTACGATGTATTTATGTATCAAAACATCACAAGGTAGCCTGTAAATATTCATAATTATTATGTCAATTAAAAATAAATTAATACAAAATAAAATGGAAGAGTATAGTAAAAAATACTTTTGCAAGAAAATCCCTAGGACAAGTGTGTTTTCTAAATAGAAATAAAAAGATTATATTAACATTGCCATTTTCAAAATTGGTCAATTTTCTGTGAACCAGGTCATTTTTGAAAAGATGGCAAAAACACTCCAAGATCTAAAATTACTCCTCCTCTCGATTCACTCGTATTATCAAACACTGATAAATAATTAGCAAACAGCTCTGACAGCATTCTAATGAAAGTCAAATACTCAAGCAGAAATGGCAGAACCAATAGAACCTTCTGGATTTTGTTGCTGCTGCCGCTGAATGATTGGCAGCGCCTCTGGCATGCTACTTACTGATGGGTAGAGGTAACCTTCTCCATTCATGGCTATATACAACCCTGTCTTCACACCCTGGATGGCAACGACACGCAGTCCCACTGGGATGAGGTTGAACAGTGCTGGAAAGATAAACATCTGTCATGAGTAGGCAGGAAGACATGAAACAACACCACAACTGTCATCTTGTTCATTTACTTAGGAAACATCTTTGTTGCTTACTATCTGAGATGTTCCAATTACATAACTTTTATTTCTATTTATAATAAAGACAATTCTGCCGTGGGTAAAATTAGCACTTTAGCTCCAATTTGTAGATCTTCTTAGCATTCTCGCCTGCAGCCTTCCAAAGAACTGGTGGGGTAATAAGCAGAACGGAGCCTGTAATTATGGTTCGCGTATCACAACCTCTGACACCATTTGATTCCAAAAGGAATCAGCTGTGAAGAGTCTCAAAAGGCAGAATTGTGAAAGTCCAGGGTGAACGGTTATTCCGATCTATCACACAGAAGGTGGTGTCATTGCTGTGTGGGGGCCAAAGTTGAAAAGGTAATGCTAAAACCAAGTTACTTTTGCAGAACCAAGATGATATGCCAGTAAAACCAAGAAAAGATGTGCATCTACCAACAAGATTACTCTAGAAAGAACTAATCAAGCTGTATGATGTGCAAACTTTAAAGACACAATTTCATTTATTAATATTGTGTAAAGCTATGAATAAAAATAAAAATGGGAATGGTATATAGTTTGTAGGTGTGAGGTGTCCCCCAAAAGCTCATGTGTGAGATAGTGCGGGAGGTTTAGAGGTGAAGTATTTGGGTTAAGAGAGCCTCAACCTAATCAGTGTTAATCAATTGGTAGGTATTAACTGGGTGGTAACTGAAGGGTGTGGCTGGAGGAGGTGGGTCCCTGGGACATGCCCTTGGGATTTATATTTTGTCCTTGTTGAGTGGACTCTCTCTCTTTGCTTCCTGGTGCTATGTCCCCAGCTGCTTTCATCTGCACACCCTAGCACCATGATGTTCTGTCTCATATCAGGCCCGAGGAATGGAGTCAGCCAACTACGGACTGATGAAACCTCTGAAACTGTGAACCCCCAAAATAAACTTTTCCCTCCTAAAAATTGCTCTTACCAGGTCTTCAGTCACAGCAGCAAAAAAGCTAACTAAAACAGTTTCCAGTTTTACTCACCTAATAGATAAAAACTAATATTTTGCTTGCATATTTTGTTTGTTCCTTTGTTAATAAAGTATTTTTATATATGTTCCCATGGTGTAGTTAGCAATGTTATAATTGATTTTTTTTAAGTCTTAATACCCCTTACTGCATTTCCATGCCAGGTTTCCATGTTGACTATATAGTGAGTCTTCTAGCATCAAAAAAAGATGGCACTGGGGATTGAACTCAGGGGCACTCCACCACTGAGCCATATCCCCAGCCCTATTTTGTGTTTTATGTAGACAGGGTCTCACTGAGTTGCTTAGCACCTCACTAGTGCTGAGGCTGGCTAGCTTTGAACTCGATATTCTCCTGTCTCAGCCTCCCAAAGTGCTGGGATTACAGGCGTTTGCCACTGCACCCAGCTTCTAGCATATTCTAATTGATAACTGCTTGATGGTTTCGGAGATTTCATTGTAGATACATTTATAAGAGAACTGTTAATAATCCATAGTGCTGTTACCTATGCGTTCTCAGGTCCTTCATTAACTCAAATCTAATTCTAAGCAATAAGACCAAGCCAGAACAGGCATCGAAAGTGTTAAAATGCTATACTAAATGTATAAATAAAATATCTTAAATTTAAGCCTTTGACTCTATTCCACAAAAGACAAATCGCTTGAAAATTGTGGGCTTTTGACTTCATTCTCAGAGTCTACTCAGTGCATGATTTAAAAACAACTTTATAAATTGTATTCTGTTTTATTCTCTGAGACATGTTTTTGCCTAATAGGGTGGAGAAAGACACACCCTGTCTTCCAATGATTACATGTTACTGCTCCCAAGACCTCAACGTGTCTGCATTGAACAAAGGATGAAAGGAAAATAGCAGGCCATGGCCACAGAAATCCACTCTAGAAGAATACTTGGGAGATAAGTATATGCATTTATTATATATATTATGTACACATATATTATATACATATATATGACTCATTGTATATTAGTTTTCACTATAAAAACTAAAGTTGGGCTGTATTGCGTAGGATTCTGAGGATTATTATATCCTTATGGAAAAGAGGTTTATTTGCTCATTTCTATTGATTAATATCAAACATGGGGTGGTACTGTTAGGTACCAGGAGGTATCTTACAATTGTAGCTTCTTTGTGGGAGAAAGCCAAGTTCATTCTTGTGTGGGAAACTTGAATTGTACCATCTCCCTAACATTTTGAAAGGATGAGAACTGTAGGATAATTATTGATTTATATGCAAAATTTTAAGGTAAAACATAATCATATACCTGTCCACTCAGACTTTTCTAACCTGACTCAAACCCAATTATTTGACCCTTCACCCTTCCAGTGTTATTGTAGGTGCCATAGATTTGATGTAAGCCAGTGAGTATAATTTTAGAAGGCCAGTGCATCATGAACTCACTAAAAAATGTGGCATGGGAAAGAGAAAAATTCTAGAAATTATAATCTAAACAATACTAAAATATTCTTTTTTTTCCCAGAATTTTGGAAGGGGGCTTAATTATAAACCGCAACTTATTATCATTTACAGAAGACAGTAAGAAGAGAATCCAGAGAACCACCATAATGTAGAGGACCATCAGAACACACTGTGATGGGTCTAGGGGACTAGTTAGGACCACAGACATATTAATGAAGCATATATTTTTCTACTGTTTTTGAATTTTATACAATTATCAATCAATGGCACAAAGCCTAATGAAGGAAGAATAACGAAGGTGATCCTGCAACTTTGTTCATTTTATGGAATAATCTAGTCCCTATAGGACAGTGGTTTTCAACCCTGGCTTAACATTAAAACTGGACATATTTACATAAGAAAATAGCCAAGCCCATCTCCAAACTTATGAAATCAGAAACCCTAGGAATGGCTTTAAGGTCTAAGGATTTTATTATTGTTATTATTATTATTAAGAGCCTAACACAGTCCAGGTAAAAAGAGTCATCCTAAAGCCTGTGGGGTGGTATGACAATGTTTGCACATCAAGTTTATCAGCAGAGCATTTCTAGGGGGAAAGGGGTTGTTGTAGAGGTTCTGACATTGCAATAAATATGAGTGCATATAGTATATATAATATAGAATAGTACAATAGATATATTCCTATATCTACAGCATCTATTAATCTGATAATGAGAAAAAATAAGTTTTACAACATAGAAAAATAATCCACGTCATCCCCAAAACTAAACAAGGAAGGAAAACCACTCCCTAATAAAATACAGGGCCTGTGGTAATACTGACATTTGGTAGTTTTACAGGGATACACCTCTAGGACTCTGGCATGCAGGCACGTGGATGCTCACATTCTTTGTGAAGATCTTTCTGGGGCACATGGCAGCCAATGACAAGCAGTCTAGTTGCTACAGCATCTCCCCTGTAGGACCATATACCTGTCATCAACGGTTTTCTTGTATTTTTCCTTTCTAGAGACCATTAGGTCTCAGGGTGGAACCCTGGGAGGACAGGGGCATGGAGATGCACCATCCAGGGGCCCCTTTGCCTCTTCTCAGTTCATCTGAAATCACAGAGGCACCTTAGCAGGCAAGTTCTTATTTTTATTTCCAAATAATTCTATATTTAGTAGGAAATATTAAACTCAAGTCATAAAGATTTCAAGGTTCAAGCCCTTGGTTTTTCATTTGTTGACTTTTAGGGACATACCTGGGTGAGTTTTAGGTTATTTCGCATTATTTTTCCTGTTTCTGGATGATATCCTTGGTGTATGCTCAGAATTATCAAAACATGAAAACACAATTATGAATCCCTATATCACTCCCCTCCTGAAACTGAACAGGCTGCGCTCTCATTAGGACCTGTGCACTGACTTGTACTTAGAGGACTCCTTGAGAAAAAAATTCTCAGCTTAAGTGTTATGTCTGTATGGAGGTGTCAGCATTTCTAATGCACATATTAATTTTTTAAAAAATTCTTTTCAATGCTAACAATTTGTCTAAGGTTCCTCAGACTACTGTATTTAACCAGAAGGAAAACAAGTTTAAAATTCACCCTAAAATTGTTCACTTTTAAAACATGATAGAGCACAAAAGGAGAGTTAAATGGTAATTCCCATTGCTTTTATAAATCTGCTATAATCCTGCCAATTTTTATTCAATTTTGTAGTCTTAAAGCTTGAATAGCCTTTTGGGGAGAGAATCTTTATCTCACCTCCTTTACGTCTTTGCAAATGTTGAAATGGTCACAAAACTAACCTAACTGGATTACAGTGCACACAGAGTATAAGGAAGGGGGTAAGGGGCCAGGTCTTTGCTTAGGAATTAAACTTCCTTGAGTGGGGGCACTTGATTTGGCCATGATTTGCTTTCTTTGGAGACTCTGTCCTATCTTTCTCAAGACTGTGCCCAGCAGAGGAGTTTTCAGAAGTGACCTAATGTTTCTTTCTTCTTCCAGGGCAGATTCCATGCTGAAAGAAAAGCTACAGGCATTGAGAGAGCAGAAGACAGAGCATTTTTATTTAGTCTTTCCAGCTCAGTGTCTAATGGTTTACAACTGTGTGTGCGTGTGTATGCTGTTTCCATCTGCACATTCGTAATTCAGAAATGACTGTACTGCTTATTCAATTCCCAATCAATATGCTCTTTAAAGACAATGTCTACTTGACATTTCTCAAAGTGATATTGATTCTCATCATTAGGGGTCAACAATTTGGCATTATCACTTCCCCAAACACCTCACTTCTAAAAGAGAAAGAAGCTGGGGAAAATTTATAAAACTTTTGTTTTGAAGAAAATTATTTTTCCAAGCAGTCCAATGAAGGAACATTTTTCTATAGCTCTGGTTCATTTTCTTTGCTGAAACTTTTTGTCGTAAAGTGGATGACATCACTCTAGTCTGATAAAGCTTTCAGAACATCGTAGCTCATAAAGTGAGTAGAGTTATGGAGAATGATCTTATATTTTATTAGATTCTGGGCAAGGACAGCCAGAGAACAGTGAAGACATAGAAACTCTCTCTAAGTTCCATGGCCAGCAACACTGTAAAATATAAGCCCAGGGAGATACCCCTTGGTGGGAGAATGGGTACAGAATCACAGATGGGAAAGGAAAACAAGCAGACATACATGTTCTGGCTTGAACCACAAAAATCTGATCTCTTTTTTGGGTCAAAGATGGAAAGTATTGGTCATCTTAAAAGGTCCCATCTACTGATAAAATCCCCAAAGTGAACAATATTTGACAAAGTTCTTATGAATGAAAAGCTCCTCTGTGCCTGGATGCTTACTTTCCCTTTTCCTAAATTAAAAAAAGAAAAAGAACAAAAGAAAGAGAAAGAAAGTAAAAATAAAGCACTGAACAAATATTGTAAGGGACGTTTTAAAAACAAAAAGGGATGTAGAGTGGATATCAAAGAGAAAAGATCAGAAATTAGAAGGAAGAAAAATGGAGATAAAGTAAAATCAAAAAGAAGTTGGAGAAAAATAAAAGTGAAGAAATGCCCCAAATCTAACATAGTAAACATAATGGTTGGAAAAATATTTATATTTCAAATAGACACCAAACATAAATATTAGCCTATTTTATATCATGAGCTTCTTTCAGAATCAGTGTTACTGAATAATCAATTAGTCTAATTTAAAAGAGGAAGTGCCTGTAACTGATGCTGTCTATCCCAATCCCCCAAAAGGGAGTAATGTTCTTCCATGGGAGAACAAATGATGGATGGGTGGTAAGATGCACATCTACTCCTAGTAGAAGTTTCTGTGATGAGGTATTCCTAATAAAACTTTTGCTTTTCACTATTGTAAAATCCAAACTCAAAATGGAGTCACTCTGGCTCAGGCCTGCATGTATCTGCTAACCTGCTCTTTGTGCTTCTGTGATTAATGCTTTGCTATGCTTGCTTCTCACGGATGGAGCGGGGGTGGGGAGGGACCACAGGCTGCCAGACCCCCTGGCCAGTTACCTAAAGTTCCAGGAACTGAAAGGGGACATAGGAGGCACTGTCATGGTTGAACTGTAAATAACTATAGATTAAATATCGGCCAAATCCTGTTGTTCTGAGTCATGTAGCTAGCCCACCCTGTAATAACCTCTGAAACCCTCACTTTGGGGTCACTCTCTGAAGGAAAGGAGAGTTGACCTCAATTGATTGGCCTGTGTGCCTATTTCCTCAATAAACTTTGCTGCTTCTGCAGAGTTGTCTGGGCTGCACTTCTTGGGGAGAGGTGCGGGTTGGATGCCGCACTATCTTGAGCAGTAAAATGTGTGTGTATTTTAGAACTGATGTTAAATTGGAGGGAATCAGTATAAACAGAATATGGGAAAGGAAAACACAGTTGAGTAAGGAGGGACACCGACAGACCATGCCACAACAAGGTAAATACAAAGAAATAGTAAAAGGAGGACAGATGTGAATACAGTAGAGATTTTTAATAAAATGATGGACCCAATACTGTGAAATGGTTAAAATTTGATACAATATATTACGAGGTATACAGCCTGCATGTCCTCCCTATAAGGAAGACTCCATGTTAAATGCAAAGAATCTGAAAAATTATATTTCTATTATTTGTAACAACTTAATCCTTACAGCTCTTGAATTTTCTATAGGTATCAATAAGAAGCCACAGGCCTCATAAGATAGTATATTCAGAGGAAACACTCAGTTTTCATCTCAATACACTAATGTACTTACTTGACTTTTATGGTAATAAAATTACAAGTAACATAATTTCCAGGATCTGGAAAGCTGTGTGTAATAACTGAAATTATCAACTTACAATTACCTTAAAGTCTCAGATTTCTTTTATTTCTGCATTAGTATTTTTATCCATGTGGCTTTAGTAAAATTATACCTGGTGTTCTAATGCGTAACATTTGTGAAAATGAATGAACCTAACCAAACTTTTGCAAAGGAAGCTCTAAAAAATCATGGAAGTAGCAGTGTGTCTTCTCCCCACCGTGCTGGCTGGTGGCCTGTGTGGTCACTTACTAGAATTAGTGCTGTCGTCCTTGGTTCCATCGAGAGCTCCATCGGGGTGCATTTGCAAGTAGTAGCCTTGCCTGCAATACAACCTGGTCACTATACCCTTGAGCTGGGGATCTGAAAGGCAAACAGAGTGGTCATGAGCCTCACAATGTGGCAAGGGAGATGTTTCTTTTTCTTTTTCAGAAGTAACAGGACATTTTATAGAAGTAGCACATTTATTCTATGTCTCAGAGTATGAATCAAACAAGGTAAAGAAAATACTGTAGTAAGCCCCAGGAAATAGGCATTTTATGAAACTAAGATATGCATGTTTAATTTACTCATTAAAACTATTAAATTAATTAAGGCATTAGTTTAAATATTGCTTTAAATTATAATGTAACCTAATATCATGCTTCAAGATGGCAGTTCAGGGATTTTGCAAAGCTGTAACTCTAAGAAACTTTTCTAAAGGCTTTTAAAGTAAAAGTTTTCCTTTTACTTAAATTGACCAATAGTTTCCGAATGTGAGAAACCTGTATGCTTCAAAAATTCATGCTAACACTTAATACATATCCTTAGAAAAAGTCCCAGTTTAGAAAACATCCCCTTGTATCCGGGGTTGTGCTCACATGCATGGAGGGATCTGTGGTGGCCAGACACTTGCAAAGGAGAATGGAATACTGTACCTGTAAACTGGCAATAGCTCAATAGCAAAGGTATCTGGCAGGGCGGGTATGGCTGTGGCTTATCATGGGCAGTTCCCTGGTTTAATCCTCAGCACCACACACACACACCCACACACACACACACAACCAATGGCACCTTACACAGGGAGGTCGGTGCTAAAGCAAAATGCAAAGTTCTGGACAAGTTAGGGGAATTAAATAGATAAACCTATCAATTTACCTAACTAAAACAGTAAAAGTTTACAACACAGAATCTGATTCTTAATCAAAAGGTATAGCTTTGTAGAGGGCAGTGGAAATTTATATTCACAAAAAGGGAAATCACATGTCTTGGACTTCTCATTTGATGATTCACAGAAAAAGTAAGCAAGCTAGTAACCCAGTGCTTCCCAAAGGGCCCACTGTATCTTTGAGAATAAATATTTGCATGTAGTTTTTCAAAGGCTGTCCCCATTGCAGGACTAGATTGGATGTGGGACATCATAATCCTCACCATAGCAACTGGCTTTTCTCCACAATAGCTGGATGGGACATGCAAATGTGATTGTACTGTCAAACAGCAGGACACTCTTGCAGGATGAAACCAGCCTCTTGTGATCCACAGAGAAGCAGCAGACAAACACACAAACAAGGGGACACCAGCAATGCATGTGCAAAAAAATGCATAGCTGCCCCCCAAACAGAACAGCCTTGGGCTTTTGGTGAGTCCTTGAGAAATGAAAAGGGATCCAATAACTATTTCTGTGCACGATACACATATATTTCATTCATTAATGGTATGATATTGGAAAGAACCTCCTGCAAATAATGCACAAGCAGCCCCACATCACAGCAGCCAGAACACACATGTCAGGATACAGATGCTTTTAAGACTAGGGTTTTAAAAGGAAATACCTAAGTGTGCATTAGGATTGTGTTACTATGGTCCTCATTCTGTACTATATAACTTCAAAATCACTTCATTCTAACATGTGCATTAGTGAAAAATCGTTACTACTACACCTCACCCAGCAGGACTTGACTGGCTATAAACTCTGTCTATTGAAGACTTCTTTTCTGATTTTTGGTTTGTCTTGTTTATGCTCTGTTCTGAAAATAGGTAGCAAGAAAAAGACCAAAAGTAAAGAGGTAGGGGATAATTTCTTGACTGCCATGAGAACACAGAGGATTTAAGAGGCGGACAATTTTTCTGTAGAACCTTTATGTTCTGACATCACTTATTTTTAAATAATACTATACTTTTGCTCATTAGTCTTCTAGAGTTGAGTAACTCATCAGGCTAGGTAGTAAGAAGACATGGGCCCACTCACAGGCTCCTCATTCTATACAGTGAGCACATTTGGGCCATGCCTCATTTGTTAAGGGACTAAAAATAAAGCACAAGTGTTTTGAGCTTTCCTTTAATTAAATAAAAAGGCAAATTAATTTTGATTTATCTAGTTCCACAATGCTTGGCACTTTTGTTTTCAAAACTAACAACAACAATGAGTTCTTTTCAGGGGCCAGGCATTGTTCTAAAAATATTCCATGCTTAACTCATGGAATCCTCACCACATTCCACTTGATAGGAAGCCGCCTCTGAGAATGAGAAAGGAAGTAATTGGACAAAGGCCACGTGACTCAGAAAAGCTGAGGTGGACGGTGACCCTGAACACTCAGCTCTGGGCCCTGCCCACAGTACATGGCCTCCACAGACTGAAGGATT
>CM053404.1:134472696-134619253 GCA_028644305.1 Xerus rutilus
CATTCCCTTTACCTCATTGTCTCCAGTATACCCGCTGCACATAAATGCCCCTTGCCCTCCTGTGCAGGCCTGCACCCCCAGGCACACACCTTTGCCTAGTTAATTCCTTTTCCTCTTACCCAACACTTGATTCCCATGGGGACACTTTGTGACCCCTCTGACAAGGGCAGATTCTTCCTCTGGATGCTTTTATGGTTTAACTTATAGTTTACACATATTTTACAAAATTATTTAACTTTGAAACCTTCTAAGTACATGAACAAGTAAAGAAAGCACTACAATTTGCCTCCATGTACCTACCCCTGCCACCGAACCGATGTGAGTACTTTGATTTACAACTCATGATCATAATTCCTATTTGCACAATTGTATGATTAACAGCTGCCTCACAAACTGGAGTGTAAATTTCGTGAAGAAAGTTGAAATGTGTAATGTTTTTCATCATTACATCTCCAGAGTCTGGATGAATAGGAACTGTGCATTAAATATTTGTTCAATGAATGTTATCAAGGGGCTAGTACAATATCCGGTAATTCACACACTGCTGGTAAGAGTGAAAACCGCAACAACATGGAAACCCAAGATGGCAATTACAAGAAAACCTTAAAACCATCCACAACTTTGACCAGGGACCTGCACTTTTCAGACTTCTAACTTAAAGATAAATCCCAAGTATTGTAAAGCTTTGTGTAAAACCTAAGTACACATAACATGATCAAGGCAAAATAAAATGCTGTACAAAGCATATGAGCAAGAATATAACAAAATGATAAGTATATGGTGTTTTGTGGTAATTGGAATATTTAATTTTCAATATTTTATTATTTGCTAATTTTTGTATAGTGAGGCCATGTTAATTTTCCAATGAAAATGCAGAGATTTTAATAAAAACCTATTAATGACTTGGATGAAGAATGAGTGAAAAGAGCATTTCCTATGTACTTACTATTAACATTGTAGTGATACATGCAAGTAACCAAAAGCACATACTACAGTTAATAGTAATTGCTTCGAATGTCCAAGATTTCCATTTATTAGTCTATTTTTGTGCGTAGTTTATGGAGAAAATAGCCACATAAATTGTACCCATAGGCAAAGGCATAATCAAGATCCTAAAGCTACTGTGACCACAAGGCTACAGCCCTCCCTCTCTCACTCCACAGAAAGCCTCAATCTCAGCATAACATATGCCAGACAACTCAGCTACATGTTATTTTATGTCTCTGTGAGAGAAAACTTGTCAAAAAAGGACTGAGAGGATCTCACACAACTGCCCACACAAACAGGACCCACAAGAGCAGCCATCATTCAAGCAGATGCCTCCAAAGAAATGGAGCCCAAGCAGTGGGCAAGGTGGGCCATTGCAGAATGTGAAGACACAATAGGAACTTGCTGCTGGTTTATCGGCTCCAAAAATGAGAATGAAGTTAAGCTTTGCTAATTACTTAATGCATGAAATGACACTGATATCTTCAGATGGTCACATGACACATCAGGTCTTTACAGTACCTGAGGCAGGTGGGAACATCCTGTAATTCTGAGGGGCTGCTCAGGGACACTGGCGGCCTCTCATGTCTCCAATGGGTGCTTTGCCATATGTTGAAGTTTATATTTCCCTGGTTAAGTATGTTAATAAGTTATGCTACCTGGTTTAACTAAAGGTAGGATAGCTTAAGGGAAACATATCCCACAGAGATAATATGGATTGAAGGGGATACTTAAAAAAATTAGCAAAAGCAAACCATGCAAATAGCAAAGAGGACATTTTCCACTCTCTGGATTATGCAGTTAAACCAAATATACAACAAACAAGATACAAAAAATGATCTATTCAGACCAAACATGAAGTCAGCCAAAACAGCCTGAAAATGTTAAGACAATCAATATATATATATATACATACATATTTATATATATATAAATGACAGATCCTTACCCTAAATGAACACTATGCCTTGAGATATAAAAAAGTGAAAACGTGATGAGCATGAAGTAAACTGATATCCAGAGGAGGGCTCACGTTTTTCAGTGAACCACTGGGGTAAGAAGACTTGTATGATTTACTCACGTTAAATTTAATATAGGCCCTGCAAGAACAAATGCTTATTTTCAATGCTGATGTATTTTGAACTCCTGCAAACTCAGGTCCCCAATTAATAACTAAAAGATGAATTAATGTCTTCAGTCCTACACTGATCCTTGTAGAAAATGCAAAAGGCATTCAACTCATGAAATCATTAGCGTTCTCTCCTCTTTTAAAACGCCTTATGTATTCAAAATATCTACTCAAGAAAACATGAAAATTCAGTCTCTCTTCTTTGTCTGTCTTCGTTCTCTTTTCCCTCCAGTTGTGTCTTTTATTTTCTATTTACTGTGCCAATTCATTTTCCTAAAAAATGTCTTCAAGATACTCCTTGCATGAAATTCTGTACTATGCTCTCCGCTATTAATTAGAATAGAAATAATGAAAGTGAGTGTGCATGCATATCAAGAAAAAAAAAGATGATTCATAATATATTACCCTCAACTCTCAGAAGTGAAAAAAATATGTAAATCAGTCCAACTGCCTTCAGATACACAGGGGAAAAAATCCAACGTTTTCAATTAAAACAATCACTGTCTCAGAAATGAGTTCGATGAAATTCATCACTGTCATAAATTGTTTTCATGCAATGTGCAGATTTGCAAAAGAGAAATCCGGATAAAGCACCAAGTAATGTGCACATTTTAATCATTACTTAAACTGGAAAATGTACAATGTGGTATATATTTTATATAAAAAATACATTAACGTAGTACATCATAGATACTGTGCTCACGTATGCATGAATCTTGATACTAATTGGATATCAGTGTAGGTTCTTAAATGTTATTCTTCTATTAACTATAAAAAAATGTGCATTTTTTTAACCAGGTAAAAACAATGTTAAGACTCTATCACCTGTGGGGGGAAAATGTGGCAGATCTAATTAGATTTTGGCACTCCTCAGAGCAGAAAATAATATGGTGAATAGTTTGCCCAAAGTTATAAATTACCATACAATCCAACCACAAAAATAAACCAAGTCCAGGAACTTTTCCAAAGGGCTGAGTAAAAAGGGTGGGGTAAGGACACCAATGAAAGTGACAACTACAACTAAAGGCTCAGGAAAACTGCACGATCTTCCTGTCACCCCTTAGGATGGGGTTCCGTGGCCTGGAGAACCCTCTTCCTCTAGGAGCCTTGCTCCGCCCCGCACGCAGCCTCATCCCGTGCGCCATTCCCTGCGCTCAACTCCAGCTGCTGCTGCCGCGGCTAGCCCAGCTCCCACCCTTCTCTGCCTTTCAGAATCCTACACCTGCAGCACTAGGGGTAGAGCACTATATAATAACCAAGGGGTTCAGAAACCAAAACCCCATGGCACTCTGACAGGCTGAGGATGTTGAACTGAAGGAGACTGGAAAGTCTCAGAAACAAGATCTGTCTAAGCTACCCTCACCCTTTGGTCTCCCATCCCTGTTCCTCCCTCAGAGTGAGTCACGCTAACCAGACTTTCTCTTCCTCAAGGTGAGTCCTAGGAACGCGAACCCATCTATCCGAGGGCATGCCGTAAAACCTGAAAAGGTCACTCTCTCCCCTCTTTCTTAAAGACCCTCATTCCAGAGGGGTTCTGCCCCATTGCCCAGAAGGCAGGAAAGCTGCAGAGAGTCTAAGAAGACCCTGAACAGAGAGGCTTTCCTGGGTCTTCCCACCCCCAAGCCTCCTGTCAATCAGCTCAACCCTCCGGTCAAGTCACATCTGTACATGGCTGTCCAATCCTCATGGGACATAAGAACAGTTTTCCCCACGTCTCTGGGTCTTCATTTCTGAAGGCTCCCATACCATGTAAAATTTTGATGAAGCAATGTGTTGTGCTTTTTTCTTGTTAACCTATCTCTTGGAATAGGCATGTTGGCCATGACGCCTATGGTGTATAAGGAAGGTTCCACACCTCTCCATCACTATACTGTCTATTAAGGGGAGAAAAAGAGAACCAATATAGTACCTTTAAGTTAGATGGTAAATTTATGGGTTTGAAGGCCCTTCTCCTCTGCAAATATAAAACCCTCTGTAATTTGCATCCTATATCACTCAAAACAGCCAGTCACTGTGATTGTCATATGATTGTCAGATGCTTAATATGTATTTACTGGTAGGAACTCACTTTCTGTTTTTAAAAGAATTTCTATATAAGCCCTAAGTAGCTTTCAAGGCAAAATGTATTGTTTTTCTATCTTATTTAAGAGTCAGAATGAATGGAAATGCCAGTAATTCTATACTTTTTTCTCCCAAAACTATTATGGTTAATAAATTCCCTCTTGGTAAGGTATATTAACATACTAACTGTGGATAAAACCCCTTGCAGGAGAAAATGTTTGAGAGATCATTAAATGGAAGGCAAGCAACAAGAATCTTGCTTAATATTTGCCCCTCAGCTCCAAGGAGCAGACCCAACAGTGGTATTTAAGGATTTCAGAATTGAACTCACACTAGCTCTTCAAATCCAATGTCTAAAAGCTGCAGAGGGAAGAAAATCTTTGGAGCTTAGCTAAAATAACACCTTTTTCTAACAATATATCTTATCAAGATTCTCTAGTTGTGAGATCTTAACCCATTAGAGACAAACATATTAGAACTTCTATGACCCCTAACAGAATCTCAAATTGGCCAAAATACCCAAAATACTGGATCTATTCATCCACCTTATTTTTCATCACTAACAAAGATGAATAATTGTGTCATATAATTTGTGATTTGGTCCACTAATTCATTCCTTCTAAATTGTAATTAATTTAAAAATGAAATCATAAATATTAATTATGAGCTGGGCACTATGGCACATGCCTGTAATCCCAGCCACCTGGGGTTGATGAAACAGGAGGATTACAAGTTCAAGGTTAGTCTCAGCAATTCAGCAATACCCTCAGCAACTTAGCAAACCCCTGTCTGAAAATAAGAAAATAAAAAGGACTGGAGATCAAGCTCAGTGGTAAAGCAGCTGTGAGTTCTCTCTAGTACCAGAAAGAAAAAAATAAATAAATATCAATTATCTACTTGCAAAAGATGACAATACACAAAATTCTTATGCATATTTAAGTCAAAAAATGTGTTCTTCAGGAGCAACATTTGGGATTCAAGTCAACCCACGGTTATGATGACATCTAGAGAAAGCTTTCCTGATTATCTGCTACACCAAGGATTCTTGGTTTCTGAGTGATTCTGTTTGCTCCTTGCCAGAACACACGAGTGCAAATGCATAAGGGTGCTATGCTCTGTCTCCTTCACTGTGCTGATATGTCACTTATGAGGTATCCGCAACATTCACGAATACGAGCACATTATTCATCTTCAGATTCCTTGTTAATATGTCAGGGATACCAAATTCTAAAAGACATGGATGCTTTGAGGGACTTTAATATGTTCTTTTTATCCTCACATACATATTAGCAAAGACTATGCTGCCAGCTAACTGAGACCATAGCTATTTCCTCCATGGTTAAGCCAATATCTAGGCATTCTGCTTACATGTTCAAATGCTATTGTTCCGTGAGTAGAATATGAGACACTTCAGTTTAATTGCTATTCAAAAGCTATTTTTTAACTCTCAATATATACTTAGGTATTTCATTTTCAGATGGGAAAATGAAATGTTCAAATTCTTAGCAATATTTTTTCCATCAGCATATACTACTAAATGCTCCTGGTTAAATTAACCAGAATATTCCATGCTTATTCAGACAGTCACTCAACATTTAATGACCTTTCTCTTTCTAATACCTCTTTGTAAGATAGTGTATCAAAAAAACCCACTGTGTCAATAATGCTGCAGACTTCCTTTGGAAAGATCTGTCCTGGAAGGAAACTGTACCATCTTCTTAGAAGTTGTTTAAATGTTAAACAACTTGTGTGAGTGTGATTACTGTGACAATGTTCTGTTATGTAAACTTCTAAGTTTTATTTTCTTATTTTCAGACAGGGGTTTGTCTAAATTCTTAGAAGTTTGCATAACAGAACCTTGTGTCACAGTAATCACACACACACAAACGCATGGAGCAGAGTTAGGCGAAAGGTTTAACTTTGCCATATGGGTGGTCAAAATCATATCCTTTAACAGATGATTTTTTCTTTCATGCCGCTCAACACAAAAGACACTTTATACCCTTTATAATACAGTTATAATTTAAATATGGGGTATCCCCCAAAAGCTTATGTGTGAGAAAATGCAAGAATATTTAGAGATGAAATGATTAGATCAAAGGATTAATCCACTGATATGGATTCACTGGGTAGTACTTGTAGGCAGATAGGGTGTGGCTGAAGGAAGTAGGTCCCTGGGAGTGTGCCTTTGGGGTTTATATTTTGTCCCTGGTGAGCACAGCTCTCACTGTTTTCTGTTTGCTATGTTCTCTGCCTTGACCTTCCTCCATGATGTTCTGCCTCACCTGGGGCCCAGAGTTGTGGAGTTGACAGATCGTGGACCAGGAGCCAAAACAAATGTTTTCTACTCTTAGGCTGTTATTGTTGGGTCTTTTGGTCACAGTTGATGAAAAATTGACAAAAACAAAGTGCAGTTATATCTGATAAATACTACTCATGTCTTCTGGCGTCATCTTCATAAACTTCGAAGCTAGTCAAATGCACCCGAATAACTTGAGAAACAAAGGGTAAGAGCACTGTTCATATTTGCTAGTATTTTAAAGTCAAAGAGCAAATGAACAAATTTCAGCACTGGGAATATAACAGAAAAAGAATATGAATGTTACGTGAGCCATAAAGCACATCTTAGAGAATATAATAACTATGTATTTTCTTTAAAAGACTAAGTAGCTTTAGATCATGAACTAAAAGGGGCCAGAAGTAACCTCTTAAACCTAACAACACAAACAACAAATCGAATCCTGCAAGACTCTGAACATAACAAATGAAAAACAGTGGCCTCTGAAAGATGGGGAAGCAAAAGAGGCAGGGTCTTTCTCTTGCATAAATTTAAAGCCTTATGAGAGACTTCAGGGCACGGTGAAGGGAAGCAACAGCCAGGAGGAATCTGGCGGACTATCTAAATTGACCACTTGGAGCTGGGCATCTAGGAAGATGAAGGCAGTTTACAGAGCACTGAAGAGAATTTCTGAGTTCTGCAGAGGGTCCCCTTGAATATTCAGCTGATACTGATGAGCAGCTCTTATGGGAAAACGACTAATGGTTGAGAGAAGAATGATCTAAGAGTTTTACGGGTAACAGTGCCTCAGATACATATAAGACTGGGAACAGTGGTCAGCTTGATAAAACAATCCCAATTCATAAAATATTTAATAGAGGACAAATAGAGATCTTGCCTCAGTAGTAGGAGAAAATCAGCCTTAGTCTGAGGTCTGTGTCTGTTTCATCTACCAAATTTTGAAAATGAGACCTAGAAATAGCTTATTGTTCCCAAGTAATAGCATAAAGAAGCACAAACATATTTAGAGGGATACAAAAACACTTGGCACCTACAAAGAATTTAAAATATTTTGAATCCAATAAAACATTACCAAGAATTCAAAGAAACAAGATGATATGACCCCAACAAAGACTAAAATTAGTAAATTAAAACTGATCCAGAACCAACCCAGGTGTTAGAGTGTTAACATTTAAACATTGTTACACCTATAATCCATACTTTTAAAAGACAAGTACAGATTTAGAGGACATCCAGTTGACCTGCAAAAGATTTTAGAAATAAATACAGCAATTTCAAAATTAATAAATGCATTGGATGAGATTAATGGTAGATTAGTAATTGGATAAAAGGAACAGTGAACTTGAAAACACAGAAGTAGAAATGATTTCAAATAAAACCCAGAGAAAAAGAGAATAAAGAAATCAAGAGCCTCAGGGTGATTTGGGGTAACTTCAAGTAAGTGGATATGCTTAATTAGAATTTACAGATGGAAATATTGAGAAGCCAAGAAAGAAAAATATAATTGAAGAAACAATGACTGGAATAATTTCAAATTGATTAAAACTATAAGCCCAAAGAGTCAAACAACTCAAAAAACAAAAGGTTTAAAAACATGAAGGAAAACTACACCAAGACACATAATAGTCAAAGTTCTCAAAATGTTAAACATGCAATTTGCTTCTTCTCTACCCCCAGGAGCGGGGAAAGTAGTGACTTTACTCACAGAGGAACAAAGATAAAGAAGGCAGCAGATTTCTTGTTTGTAACAATTCAAGTAAGACAATAGAACAAACTTTCGTGTACTAAAAGAAAAAAAAATGTCATAACAAACTTTTAGACCCAATTAAAATGTCATTCAAAACCAAAGGTCTAACAAAGATGTTTTAGAAACAGAATTTTTCATCATCAACCTTTCACTACAGTAAATGTTGAAGGAAGTCCTTTAGGGACAAGGACAGTGATATATAGAAACATGGATCTAACCGAAAAGCACTGGAGATGAAAAATCACAGGTCAAGAGACACATATTTTTCTTCTTTTGTACGTCTCTTTAAAAATTGACTTTAAGCAAAAATAATAGCAACCTAAAATGAGATTTATTATGTGTAAAATGTACGGCAATAGTGTAAATATCAGGAGAAGACAAATATAAACATGCAATCTATACTGAAATATGTACTGTCCATACACACCTGGTTAATGCTCCCCTGACACCATCTAGAAATTCTTAATCATTTTTCAATAACAGGACCAATATTTTCATTCTTCCCTAGGATTCTGGAATTGTAGAACCTGTCCTATTTCTTAGGTATGACACCAAAAACATGATTCATTAAAGAATTCATTAATAAATTGAACTTCCTAAAAATTCAAACCTTCTCTTCAAAAAGAGAAGAGAATATAAATATAATCCACAGACTGAGTGAAGATAGTGGCATATTTACATTCTCGAATATATAGACTTAAAATTCAATAATAAGAAAACAGACCACAATTGAATGACAAATAATTATACGGAAATTTTACCAGAGAATATGGATATATGACAAAGAAGTACATTAAAAACACAATATCACTAACCATTAGGGAAATGAAAACTAATACTACAATTTTTACACATCTCTGAATGATGAAGATTAAGATTAAGATCTGAATGATGAATGGTCCTACTGGTTGTTGGCAAGGATGCAGATAAACTGGAGGTCTCATACACTGTAGTGGGGTGTAAGAATTTCAATTGCTTCAGTAAACAGTTTGCAGATTCCTCAAAAGTTCAACAATAATCTACCATGGGATCCAGCCATTCCATTCCTAGGTATTTAGCAAATATAAATAAATACAATTATGTCCCTACAAAACCACATGCATGAATGATTCCAGCTACTTTGTTCACAACAGCCCCAAAGATTCATCAACAGATGAATGGATAAAGAAACTGTGGTCTCTACAGACCATGAAGCACTACTCAGCCAAGAAGGAATGAACCATCAGTAGATGCAATAAAATAAATGAAATTAAGAACCAGTCATGCTAGATAACATCACACCTACTGCATGATTCCATTTACATAATATTCTCTGAGATGTAAACTAGAGGTTGGTGAAGGACAGAGAACAGGAGGTTGAAAGACCAAGGGGCACAATGGCTTGTGGAGACTTCCGGGGTGATGGACCTCTTTGGAATCCTGCACATGGTGCAGAGTCATATCCACACATGCTCGCTCATACGTGTATATACAGAGCCACGTGTCATTCAATGCCAGAGTTATGCTCTCAGATGTGCATTTTAGGTGATTTCATCATTGTGTGAACATCAAAAACTGCCCTTACATGAAATGAGATGCTAAACTGTCATTCAGTGACATTCTCAGGTGGGGTCATTGTCCTAGACATGGCCTATCAATCAAGATGTCATCATGTGGCACATGACTATCATGTCTATATATATATACACACGCATATGTGTCAGAACTTCTGAAATTATACATTTTAAATGCTAGAAAACAATATACCATGCTAATTTATGTCAAGGAGAATCAAACTATATTACTAAAGAATAAAACAAGATTTCAAAGCAAAGCTGCTCCAGTGTGTAAAAGGCAAGGAATCCGTGATGATGAAGGAGCCATTCATGAAGAGTGCATAGCAACCCTGGCTCTCTTTATCTATGGATGGCTTTGTTTCATGAGTTGACAGAACTTCAAAGAGAAATAGAAAAAAATCTAAGATTGCAGTCAAAACTCTCAACTCTATTTTCAAAAATTATTTATTTATTAAATGCAGAATCAGTAAGGATATAGAAAAAAGTCCAAGGCTTGAGATACTATATATTAAATTTAGTACATAAATTTAATACTCTCTGCTGAATTACTACACGGTGGGATTCACTTCTTTCAGAAACTAGAAATGGGACTCCCTAAATTGAAGGAATCTGAAAAACAATAGTTCTTTGACTCATTCACAGAATTTTCACAGCCAGTCAGACCTATAGCAGACCTGTTTAATTTGCTCTCCTGCTATTACATTGTCTGAAATACAGGATTAGCATGACAAAAGTGTAATATTAAAGAATCAGGGGCACCCATTGGAATTAAAGTATCTTATTATTTAATAAAAGTCAGTAGCAAAAGCCTTTTTGTGAAAGTTATGCTGCAATCAGGATACTGTATTAACTGAAAAAACGAATTATAGCAGATGTGCGGTTTGTTAGATTTTTTAAGTGCCATAATAGAATGGTAAACTGGGAACTTGAAAAACTATGAGCCAAGGGTGTCTTCAGTACTTATTTATTTATTCATGGGTTTATTTATTTATTTATTTATTTATTTTGTAGAGGTACTAGTCATTGAACCCAAGGGTGTTCAGCCACTGAGCTACATCCCCAGCCTATTTTTTTTTCCTTAAATTTTTAAATTTTGTCATAGGATATTGCTAAGTTGCCTACAGTCTCACTAAATTGCTGAGACTGGACTTGAACTGGTTGACTCTACTGCCTCAGCTTCCCAAGCCTCTGGGATGTGCCACTGTGCCACTGTGCCACATGTGCCACTGTGCCTAGCTTACATTTTGTTTTAGGGCCAGGAAGCATATCCATAAATGTATTTTGCCAAGTAAATAAGCAGCTCAGTAGATGAACTTAAAAATAGAATTTCACATCACAGAAAATCAGTAAGTACCTTCAAAGTTGAAGCTTCTGAGTTTGAGAAACTATTTTGAAGGTGTTGCAGACCTCCTTTTGCCAGTACATAGGGAGGAATACTCAGCCACCCCTTGCCCAATGGGTAGAGTTGACTCTATGGAAAAGTGGAAATGTACTAAGGAATATTTTAATGCTCCTTCCTTGTAAGGAAGGTGAGGCCTGCTCCCTGCTAAGCTCTTCTCCCAGAAAGCCATCTCCCAGCTGCTCCAGGAGATAGCAGTGATGAAAACTCTCTTGTTAACCAATGCCACTCCCTATAGCTACCAGAAGAGCAGGATAAGGAGCTGAAAGTAGATGTTATTTAGAGGTAATAAATAATATGCTTGAGGAAGTAGATGTAGACACTTTGAACAAAAGAGGAAAAACACTAAGCCATTGGCCATAAAGAGCAAAAAATTCCTGGAACTCAACACAAATATTCCATGAAGGATGATACTGAATTTGATTGTGAATTTAGAGGTTCCGTGAAGGATGATACTGAGCTAGAAGCATATTGAAAACCCAAAACTTCTGCAAATTCCATCATCTGGAAGTGCTGCTCCACTATTTTTATTTATTAAGGCTCAAAATGACCGGCAGTTTATAACAATTTCCTTTATAGTACATCAGTCACTAAAATTCTACAATATGGCTAAAGGAATAGATCCATTCACATGGGAAAGTAAAAGAAAGAACCCTCCCATACTCTATCTACAGGTGTCATTTAGCAGACAATTATTAAGCATCTATTTTGTCCAGGCTGTTTCCTGTGAGCTGAGAGGAACTCAAAGCCAGAGCAGATCACTCTAATTTTTCTTAGCTTTCATAAGCCAACAGTGTGATGTGGGTCCTAAAACAACCCAGTTGCAAAAATAGAAAGATAATATCTAAAATTAATTACAATAGCAATAAGAATAAGCTATCATTTCCTGAGCTCACACTTTAGGCCAGAAACTACTGTTTTATTTCTATTAACTTATTTCATCCTCAGAGCACCTTTTTGAGGAAGGTAGCATGGTTGGTCTCTCTTTACAGATGAGGAAACTGAGGAATAGCACCACTATGGGACTTGCCCAAGACCAACATAGTAAGGCAAGGCTGGAGCTGTTATTAAATTCCAGCAGTCCAGCTCCCTCTGGGAGGACCCAGTGTTCTCAGGCCACACATGAGGAGTGAAAGCATACAGTAAGAGATGCTGACAGATGAGAGGAGAGTGATTGACATGGTGGGCCTTGGAAAAACTGTATTAGAGAATGTTTAATTTGAAGATGCCAAAATATCGTCTTCAGACATTTATGGGGCTGTCATGAAAAGAGAGAGTAGAATTATTTGATGTTGCTTCAGAAGACAGAATTAGGGCAAAGAAGCAGAGTGACATTCAGACTGAACATAAACAAGGGCAGTGATTGTTATCTCTTTGGTCACTGCTAGCTTCCAGGTGCTTAGAACCTAAGAGCATGTCATACAGTGGGTACTCAAGAAATACATGATAAATATAGGAGCAAATGACTCAGTAAGGATGGAGAAATTTCCAACACTCTTAGCTGTCCTGTGGGGAAAAAAGCCACCTCACTGGCCTTGAAGGCACTCAAGAAGTTGGGTGGTCACCTGTTAAGAATTGAGGATAGAATTGTTGACTTGCATGCTCTTATTTCAGGGTTGGTTTAAAAAAGTAATTTACTACAAAATGCAAAACCAATCAGCAAAAGAAGTGATCAATGAGGTGAAGAGAGAGCCTACATTTTGGGAGCAAATTTTTGCCACATGCATGTCAGATAGGGCACTAATCACCAGGATATATAAAGAACTCAAAAAACTTAACACCAAAAAAAACCCCAAACAACTCAATCCACAAATGGGCAAGGAGCTGAACGGACACTTCTCAGAAGAAATATAATCGATCAACAAATACATGAAAAAAGGTTCAGTATCTCTAGTAATTAGAGAAATGCAAATCAAAACTACTCTAAGATTTCATCTCACACCAGTCAGAATGGCAGTTACCAAGAATACAAACAACAATAAGTATTGGCAAGGATGTGAAAGAAAAGGTACACTCATGCACTGCTGGTAGGATTGCAAATTGGTGCAGCCAATCTGGAAAGCAGTATGGAGATTCCTTAGAAAACTTGGAATAGAACCACCATTTGACTCAGCTATCCCACTCATTGGTCTATACCCAAAGGACTTAAAAACAGCCAACTACAGTGATATAGCCACATCAATGTTTATTGCAGCACAATTCACAATCGCCAAACTGTGGAACCAACCCAAATGCCCTTCAATAGATGACTGGATAAAGAAACTGTAGTATATATACATAATGGAATAGTACTCAGCAATGAAAGAGAATAAAATTATGTCATTTACAGGTAAATGGATGGAGTTAGAGAATATCATGCTAAGCGAAGTAAGCCAATCCCCAAAAACCAAAGGCCAAATGTTTTCTCTGATAAGTGAATGCTAATCCACAAAGTGGGGGGGGGGTATGGGAAGAGTAGAGGAACTTTGGATTAGCCAAAGGGGAGGGAGGAAAGGGGAGGAAGAATGGGGAGAGGAAAGATGGTGGAATGAGATGAACATCATTACCCTAGGTACATGTATGATGGCATAAATGGTGTGACCCTACAACCAGATATCTGAAAAACTGTGCCCCATTTGTGTACAATGAATGGATGAGAATTCTGCTGTCATGTATAATTGATTAGAACAAATAAAAAATAAATTAATTTAAAAATAAATAAATAAACAAATAAGGAAGTAGAGACACCTTTATTTAAGAAGTGAAAGTCCATTCACCAGTAGCATTTGAAGTATTTAGGATCTCTCCTGCCCTGCTCTGCACTGGTGCACCATGCATTATCCTTCTCCCCTTCCTAGGAACCGGGCCATGAGTAGTTAGTAAACAAGGGAGAGTGAACAAAGCAGGGAGTGAGGAGAAAAGAAAACTTTTTCTTACCAAGCTGTTCAAGGAAAATATATAGACCTTGCTTATTAGAGCAAAAATTTCACAATATGGAAATCTGTAGCAGTTGAAAGTTGGAGAATGTTTTGATACCTCTTAAAGCAAACTGAGTTGCAGAGCTATAGATAAGACAGGGCTACTCAAAACTAGGAGAAAATTTGCATTCATATATGTATTCATTTTTTTGGCATTTAACATTTTTGCATTTCCATTGTATATTTCAAATTTTTGCTTTCTCTGTATTTACAGAGTCACAGTATGCTAATTTGATAAACAATTTAGCTGTTTGAACATGTTTTCAGGCCCAGGGGGGAAGGAGGAAGGGAAGTGGGGGAGCTGATTCAGAACCCAGCCTCCTCCTGCTTTGGCCCACCTCTTCTGACAAACATTTGAGTTGCGTGTTTTGACTTTCTTGGCTTGTAAAGGATTCAGAGTCCGTATCTTTGGCATTAGATTCATGCTTTTTTATTTCTGAGAAGGGAGGACGTGCTGGTAAAAACGACACACAAAGTGCACTTCAGCACACATCTCTAGAAGTGGTGCAGGTTACTAATTTTTTATCTCTAGGAGCTTCCAACTTTTGCATCCATCCACTTTGCTAGGTTCAGTGCACAAAGTCTCCCTTTACCCAAAAGTCTTTCTGATCTATAACTTGTCTGACACAGGCCTCAAAAAAATCAGAGTCCTGGAGAAGCCACAAGGCCAGGGAAGCCTGGAGCAGCTAGCAGGGCAGGGCCTGCAAGGTCTGCAGCCACACCGGAGGGAGCCTCATTTCAAAGGATAAAGGATGTCAAAAGGAAACGGAAAGCAAAACTTTGAAGCCCAACATTCCGAAACACCACTTAATTATGTGTATTGTCATGTCTGGATCTTTCTTTTATAATATTATTTTAGAATTCTAACACTTTTTCCAGCTTTCAATCCCAGTCCAATCTTTCAGCACACACTTATGAAAACCAGTTAACAACTCTTCAGTTAATTCCAGCACTTTCCTAAAATGCAATGTTAAGACCCAGCCCTGCTAGGAACTTCAGTGTATATCGATCCTTAAGAAATCTACAGCTTCATGTAGACATCAAAGATAGAAAACCAATCAACAGCTAAAGAATATTTTAACATTCATTTATATAGTGTCACTGGTCAAAGAAGATGGCCATTCCTATAGTAAACTGAAGAGTGTAGACATGAGTACTAGAAGCTGGCATCCTGATCCAGGTGGCTAGTGGAAGCCTTCCTGAGCTGAGGCAGAGGTGGCCAGGATGTGGATGACAGAACGAGATGGGGGCTTGCCAGGTGGGAGAATATACTCATGGGAGGAAATCCAAAGTGTTTTCTGAAGATGCCTTGATTGAAGGAGTGGGTTTGGAGAACTTCAGGATAATGGTAGGGAAGCTGATGGCCATCTGTATGCAGCTCTGGGACCAGGAAGGTCATGCCAAGGACTTTGCACATAAGAAACATGTTTTGCTGTTTTGTCTTAATTAAGAAGTGACTTACTGAGTCAGGTGGGATGGTGCACACCTTAATTCCAGTGGCTCAAGAGGATGAGGCAGGAGAATTGCAAGTTCAAATCCAGACTCAGCAACTTAGTAAAGCCCTAAGCAACTTGGAGAGACCCTGTCTCTAAATAAAACATTAAAAAGGGGCTGGAGATATGACTGAGTGGTAAAGCATCCCTGGGTTCAATCCTTGGTACCAAAAAAAAAAAAGGAAGTCTATTGAAACCAGATTTTAAGGAATTACAAAGAAGAGTAAACTATTATTCTTCTTCGCACAAACAGTTGCTTGATAAATTAAATTTTAGTTTGAATGTGAAAAATGACACCTGATTGTATTTCCAAATTTCCACATCCAAATCCTGAGATTTTTCTGTAGAGAATGTTAACATCATGTTTGCGTATACATGTATGCAAATATAGATGGAAGTTCAAGTTTGCGCTGTAGAATTGGGACAAGTCTTAAAATTCTGTGACTTGACTTGAGGTGACTCTACTTGAGTCACACTGTCATTTCCACAGGAGATTGATTTAAGTAATGTTTAATCAAGCTTACTCTGTTGCTTCATGATAAACTATGTAACAAGACTATTAGGAGAAAACAATGGAGTTTTAAATCCTTGTCAACATTTTTCTAAAATGTGCTCACACAGTTGAACAAATTAGTAAATTGGCAGACAACTTTAGCAGACTACTTCTTTTCAAGATTACCTTCTGATGGACAGCAGAACTTCTGAAAAGATGTATTTCTATTTATGAAGAATGGTGTAAAAGCTTCAAAGGGAGGCTGTGTTGCCCCAGAAGTCATATGTTGAAGTCCCACCCAGTATTTGACAATGTGATTGTAGGAAGAGATGGGGCCTCTAAAAGGTAATTAAATATGTTTGAGTTCTTTATATATTATGGATATTAATCCTCTGTGGAAAGAGTAACTGGCAAAGATTTTCTCCCATCTGTCAGGTTGTTTCTTTGCTTTGCTACTTCCCTTGCTGTGCAGATTTTTAATTCCATGCCATCCCATGTATTAATGTTTCTCTTATTTCCTGATCTATATGGATTCTATTCAGGAAATCTTTTTTGAAGTGTTAATCTCAACATCAAAAAAGCAAATAATCCAAAAATTAAATAATCCAGGCACAGTGACGAATGTCTGTAATCCCAGCACGTGGGGAGGCTGAGACAGGAGGATTGCAAATTCAAAGCCAGCCTCAGCAATGGCGAGATGCTAGGCAACTCAGTGAGACCCTGTCTCTACATAAAACACAAAATAGGGCTGGGGATGTGGCTCAGTGGTCAAGTACCCCTGAGTTCAATCCCCAGTGCCTCCCCCCCAAAATCAAATAATCCATTCAATAAATGGGCAAATAATTGGAACAGACACTTTTCAAGAGAAATACAAAGGATCAAGAACTATATGAAAAAATGCTCAACATTTTTAGCCACCATGGAAATAAAAAATAAAATTAAAAAATACCCTCCACTGAGATTTCATTTTACTCCAGTTAGAGTGGCAATCTTCAAGAATATATATAATAATAAATGCTGGTGAGGATGTGGGGAAGAGGAACTCTTATATACTCTTGGTGGGAACATAAAAGTACAACCACTACAAAATTGGTATGGAGTTTCCTCAAAAAGCTAAAAATAGAACATAAGTTTCAGTTACAAGACTTCTTGGTATTTATCCAAAAGAATTAAAGTCAGAACACTGTTGAAGTATATGCCCACCCCTGTTTATCACAGGGCAATTCACAATAGCCAAGTCATGGAATCAACCGAGCTGCCCATCAACAGATGAATGGATAAAGAAAATGAGGTATTCATATACAATGGAGTTTTATTCAATCATAAAGAAGAAGAAAATTATGTCATTTTAATTATGTCATTTTAAAATGAATGGAGTTGAAGACCATGATTTGGAGTAAGATAAGCCAAGACTCTGAGAGAATGTGTTCTATATTCTCTTGCGGAAAAACAGAGGAAAAAGGGTTCACCATGAAAACAGGTGGCCATAGGTAGAGGGAGGGGATGGGAGGAGAGTTGGAGTGAGCGGGGGCAGCATGGGGAGTGCCGTCCAACAAGTCTGTTTTTATACATATATGTGACTATGCCTCCATGAGCCATTCTGAATAATGGAAATGCACCAACAAAAAACATAATTAAGTATAAATGAGGTTGTTAACGTGGACCCTGAACCAATATGACTGATGTTCTTATAAGAAGCAGCAGTTAGAACCTAGTGCATCACAGAGGAAAGACCATGTGCAAAGATAGCCATCTGCAAATCCAGGAGAGAGGCCGCAGAAGCCAATCCTGCCAACATCTTGTGCTGAGACTTCTGGCCTCCAGAACTGGGAGAAAACTCATTTCTGGTTTTTATACCACCTCATCAGTGGTATTCTATGAAGGCCATCTCTAGCAGATTCATACACAGTTAACCAACTAAAAGGTAAAGTACTATGTTTATTGACTTGAAGACAAAACAGGCTTTGTTTTTAAAACTGTATAGCTAAAAATGAGAAAAAGTTGAACTGTAACTCTCACCTCTGCATATAACTGTTGATTTTTCTCATGTACTAACATATTTGAAGAGGCTCTCTCATTAAGCTACAGCCCCAGCCCTTCTTATTTCTTTTATTTTGAGACAAGGTCTCTCTCAGTAGCTGAGGTTGGCCTGGAATTTTTGAACCTCCTGCTTCAGCCTCCCAAGTCACTGAGTGGACGGGCTTGAGCCACCAGGCCTGGCTGAAGAAATGCATTAGATTTCAATTTTTTGTTTCAACTTAAGTCTTGTAATACAGTTTTTAGATTTTAAAGTTTAATCATGGGATGTACAAGTAAGTGGAAAAAATATAACCACATATGTTTATGAAACCATACTTGAAGAAACCCATTCCTCTATATGCTGGGAAATAAATTACAAAACCACTGATCAAAAGCAAAATGTCAGGTTAATGTTTCATTAGATACAAGAAAGAGAGACACATTTATTTGACCTCAGAGCATTCAATGTACGTCATCTATTTCCATCTGTAGTCTCGTCAAAATAATATATGAAGAAAACCTGGATCTGAGAACAAGTACAGTTTGCTGATGTTGCCCAGTTAGTAAAGAGGTAGAGTTGGTTCCAAATCCTCCATGTTTTGGGCTCTGAAAGTACCTCTGCTTTGTGGTACTGCTTTGCTTGCACATGTCTTTTATTAAACATATCTCTATTCAAGCTATTGCCTATGCCTCCAACCCTGTCATAACATAACCCTATATCAAGAGTCAGCTTCACCATCACTCTCTGTTTATGAAATTGTCTCTTAGCCTCCCTGTGGGGAGATAGTCTTGTTTGAATATTTCAATCAACCATCTCCGTTGAGTTCTGAAATTCCATGTGTGTAGACAATGTAAAATAAAAGCCAAAACAAACCAAACAAACCAAACCACAATAAAAGCCACAGCTCCTGTATGGTGAAGAGTATTCAAGTTAAGCTCTGATGTAAATCTTGACTCATGCCAGGGCTGAACACAAGATGCATGTGTTCAGATCCCAGGGCCTTTCTTGGAGGGTAGAGGCATTCTGTGTGATGACTCTGCTGGGTCCCAACCCATGCACATCTGTGGGGCCTCAATAAGCTTCATTTATAAAAATAATCCCCTGAGAAAACATTGTTCTTAGTGACAAACTAATATTGATTGCTCAGGCCTTGGAGAAAGCCTTTGTGCCTGTTTTGCTCTGCAGTCTGTGAGAGAATCATGTGCTGCCTGCAGCTCACTGAAGTTCCTCCATGAAAACAGATGTGTGTTCACAGGTCACTCCAGAAAGGCAGCACTAGAAATAAAACTTTCAAATCTCACTGAGGCTAACATAAAACAGGTTACGATGATACTGGTAACAATGCTGTACCCCCACATGGCCTTGGATTTGGAACATGATGTTTCACAAAGCACAGAATTCACACTTCTATGCATCGGGGAAAGCAGACAGGTCGATGGGGCCGTAAGGCAGTGGTGCCCTGGTGATGCCATGTATAGCAGAGCCAAGGCTTCTGCTATCCCTCCACCAGGACGTCTGCAGGACTGACTCCTGATAGGATGGGATTTGCAGTGCAGGGGAAAAGAGCTTCAAGCAGGGACAAAGATGGAGCCAGTCATTCTCCTGCCAGCTCCGTGAGTCCAGTAAGAGTTCTAACTGCTCAGGAGCCTGTTTTCTCATCTACAAGAAGACAAAGGGAAGTGCTTACAATCAAGGTGGGGCTACCAAACCAAATGAGATGAGTGAGACCAATGCTGGTTTGAGAACAGTATGTGGAACTCAGTAGAGGCGATGCTGAGGCTAAATTTCTTTCCTTTTTCGTCATTCACTTTTACACTTCCTTTTATAGGAACTTAAATTAGAATTCCTAACCTCCAAATCTTTTGTGAAATTGGCAACAATAATAGAGAGGTGGGTATTTTGTGTAGGGAGACTTGCCATCCCTCCATTTCACATCTCTTCACAGGCCCCTCTGGGGACCACACTCCAAGCCCCTGGGCCTCCCAATGTGTTCGGCCAATCTTCTCCCTAAATATTATAAAACATGAGCTAATTCCCAGTGTAGATGTGCCCCTTGTCCCCCAGCATTCTGACAGGAGCACTCCAGCTATGAATTGTTCATAGTTGCCTCCTTCTCAAAAGCACCCTCATGCCTAGAAATACTGCCAGAATGAGTTCTTCTCTCTCCAGTCATCATGTGATGCCCAGTGGGTCCCATGAGCAGTGGACATGCTGGTCACAATAGTAAGGGTAGGAATTGCAGTCTCCATTCAGCCGCTACTAGTTTATGGGTCACACACCCTACTGAGAATCTTGTACATGTTGCTTGATATCATCTTTAGAAAACCAGACAAACCAGTTATTTCCTTAATTTTTTTAAATATACACATGTAATTTGATACCTAACCCACTAAAGAACTTGACCATGTTTCCCTTGTCAGTGGCTTGTATGTCTGCACTCTAACCTCTATTTTCAAAATTGCTGATGTAGCAGTAAACATTATTGAGTTTTACTTTGCTTCACCAATCACAGAGAAATCTTCTGGTGCATGTGTCCAAGGAGGGACCATCAGAAATGGGGTGTTTGGCTTCACATATGAGTGTAGAAGCCAAGAGGCTGAGGGTCAGAAGTAGGGGACTGAAACAGATAAAGACTATCCAAGGACCTGACAGTTCTTACTAATTGAAAAGAGGACCAAGGGATCATGCTTCAGGTGTCTAGAGTTTAAATAGCAAGGAAAAGTAAATAACAAGGAAAGGGCAGCTCAGTGCAAAAATATTTGTGAAAGAAACACCTTTTATCTTCATTTTTTGATTTATAAAAAAAGTGTCCCTTATGTAAACTCAATTTTCCCCTAAAGAAAGGTGTCACGTAGTCCATAAAGAGTGTTAATATGAAGCATTCTATATAAGTTCTCTTCATTCACTCTGTAAAAAGGGTTTTAGGAGCAAGGAGGATGGTGTTCATCTTTACTCTCTACCATTCTGCCACATATATCATTTGGGAATCAGTAAGGCCTATTGAAATCTAATTAAAATCAAGATATTCTTAATGTGAGGGCTGGGATTGTAGCTCAGTGGTACAGCGCTTGTCTTGCATGCATGAGGCACTGGGTTCGATTCTCAGCACCACATAAAAGTAAATAAATAAAGATATTGTATACGTCGACAATGAAAAAAAATTTTTTTAAATAAACTCTTTAAAAAAAAGATATTCTTAGTGTGATAATTCTTTTAGCAGAGAGAAAACCCCTGTGCATTATAATTACATGGGCCACTGAACACGTGAAGTGACAGGAATTAACAGTTATGACTCACTATCCTGCCCCCAAAATGCCCCACCCAGTATTCACTAGCTTAAGGGAAACGGATTTCCATGGAACAAGGAACTGGTTTGTCCCCAAATCCATCCTGAAATCTCCAGGAATGAAATCTAACATTTGGCAGTGGGCTGGCCTCCCCGCAGCACCGTGGGAAAAACACTGGGTTGAGTCATTCGCTAGCTGGGTGGTTTGAGGTAAGTCACACCTTCCCAGATTCCTCTATAAAGTGGACATAAAAATACTGGCTGGCAAACGTCACCGGATGCTATGTGAATCTCATACATGATCAAGGAAAGAGGCTGAAAAAAGTGGACACATTCCCACATCTTGAGAGGTCTGGTTAATTCGATTAGAAATGAGTTGTCCCCTGACAATAGAGTGGGTTAATCAGTTCAAGCAGACAAGGGGCAGGATCCTATCTAGATGTTAAAAATGGTGCTCTGGTCACTGGACTGTTGCTTCTGATGCATGCAGTTAAAATGTCATAGCTGTAATCATACTGTGAACACCGGAGCATTTCTCTGAGGTGGAGTAACAGTGGTAAATGCAGACATGAGAGCGATACAGGAGGAGAGATGAGAGGATGGGTTTAACAGACTTGCTCTCTGCACTGGTCCCTGCACTAGTCACTCAGCCATCACCTCTCTGTCCATCTTCTCCTCTCGCAGGCTTTTCCTGCCCTCTGCAGTGGAACTGCACGAAGCTGACTACATGACGCCAACTGTCACTATTGCGCAGACTGTCATATTGGGATTCCCTCTTCCTGTGACTCTCTTGCTGTGGGGGACCGAATCATGGCCCACTTCCTAACCCCTGATGTCAGTGAACATGTCATATGACATGCTAAAAAGCCTTTGCGCTCAGGATGAAGCTAAGGGCCTTGGCTGGTGAGGTCACCCTGCATTACAGAGGGGCTCCAGTGTGATCACAAGGGTCCTTAGAAAGAGAGTGACAGGGAGACGGGACTGTGCAATAATTACCAGAGAGACATGGCATTGCTGGTTGAAGGGGCAGGAGCCACACGACAAGGAATGTGACCTTCCTCTAGAGGAGGGGAAAGGCAAAGGGATGGGCTCTCCCTTGGACCTTCTAGAAAGGAAAGGAGTTCTACTGACAGCTTGATCTTAGCCCTGTGAGGTCCAAGGCAGAATGCTACTCTCGAGAACGGTTAGACATCAGCTGTGCTGTTGTGTTAGAGCTACTGAAGACAAACAAGGCGCCGAAAGAGGAGGAGGCAGTGGTGGAGAAGGGGAGGAAGAAGAAAGTAAGTTGGGGAGGGATGCTACTCAACAATGGTGTCAGTAATAAAAGGTGTCAAATATACTGTCCCTCCGCACTCTGGTAACAGTCATCTTTGGTTTTGCATTTTTAGCACAATTTGAATTTCCCTCATTGAGAATCTAGTATAGAAACAAAAGGGAAAAAATGTTAATTCTACTGTACTCGAGGTGACAAAGTAAAATAGATTATAAAATCTCTCCCCACTTTTAAGGCTACATAAAGAATATTAATATTATGAAGATTTGTTTCAAACCATTAAATCTGGGGCTTGCAATAATTTCCTAAATTTATCGTAGACAAGTCAAACTTGGAGACTTGTTTAATATTAATATCTGTCTCTGGATTTCTTCAAATCAAGGCCTAACTGAACTTATTTTTGACATAATTTTGATATATTTTTATGCACTAGAAATCATACACACCATTAATTTCCCAATGACTGCTTAGGAAGGATCACTTTACTTTTCACAATATATTATCATATTTGTCATATCATTTCAAGTGGGACTTCAACATTTTTTTGACTCAAGATTTTCAAATTCCTTGAGTCCTATTCAAATGCAAAGTTAAGGGCATAGATTGCATCAGGTGAAGCATTTACGAATTGCTTTTCCATTACCCTGTTTGTTTCCAACTCTTATTCAAAGTTGATTTTGCACAGTAAAAATGCCTTGTTCTTATCCTGGACAAAGCACGTGCTTTCATTTCAAACAAAGACTCATTCAAAATTATGACACCTTTTAAAGCCACATGAAATACATTGTCCCTGACAGGTTGTTGAGGCACACACACAACTCCCCAGGAGAAGTCACTTCAGCAAGTTAAAATGTACAGACCAGAATGTATCAGTTTGTAGTCAACTTTGTGTACTTTGCGTTAGGAAGTAGTAAATCCACCATTCAAGTATCTGATATTTGATTCAGCACAGAAAAGGAAAACATTTATGAAAATTATATAGGGTGCCTAGAACAGTTATGTATATTCTATAACATAACTAACTGTTCCAGTTATTCTCAAACATCCTTACTTCTAATGGTAGAGAAAAGAAAGTGGTTGTATTTACAAGTGAGTCTGAAGACTGGTGCCTCAAACAGCACTAGAAAGTGGGAATTTCTTCACAATTTTTACTCCACAATTTTAACTGTATTCTACTCAATAATCTGTGCTTGGTATAAAATATTTAGATATTCATCATAACTAATATTGATAATGCATAAAGCTATACTCTATGGGTTTTCATACGTCATATACTGTCTTTCCTACCGGGTATCCATGCCCATTTGCAAAGTGTGCCAACCAGCAGAAAGCTTATTGTTGTTGTTGTTGTTATTATTATTATTACTATGGAAGAAAAATCAAGCTCCCTAAACATTTTTTCATTTTGTGTTCATGGCATCAAGTCAGTCCTAACTAAATATCTTGCAATTTTTCCCAAATCAAACTTCCCAATCGAAGTTTGAGGCCACCACACTCATACTAAAGGGTAGTAGCACCTTCCTTCTCCACACAACATCTTAAGCTTCTCCAGAGACCCCCACCATAATTTGTCCTCAGACTCTCAACAAAACTTCTGCAAAAGAATTTTCAAGTGTGGGACACACCTGCAGAAACACAGCGTGATAAGAAAAACTAACCCAAGGCCTTCACAGAGGCCTCTGCCTATCAAAGGACTAGTCAGGTCCTGCAGAGCCAGCTGGTAGAAGAAGAGAGGGGAGAGAGACTCTCTCTTTCCCAGACACTGATTCTCACAGAAAGTGTCCTTAGCCTGAATTGGGTGCTCAGAACAGTTAAAAAAAAAAAAAAAAAAAAAAAAAAGCTGCTTTTGTGTGAACTTCTACAAATTGTGAGCTTTTGAGCCCCTCCCCTTACACCCTGGGTATAAAATTCCAAAACTTTCTGAACTCAGGGTTCAGAGGGGTGATGTGATGGAAGTGAAAAGTGCCCTTTTTGAATGTGGCTGCAGCCAATAAACCTGCTTCCTGCTATTCCTTGGTGTCTGGCCTCATCTGTCCAACTTCAAAAGCACTGTGTTTTTTTTTTTTATTTCATTTGTTAGTTATTATTAGTCCAGTGCTCCAAGTTCCATTTCACTTCTGCTCATCTAGCAACACTCCCTAGCCATCATACTGTTCCTTAACAGTTTCTTGGGTCATATGCACAGACTGTGGTTCTAATACTCAGATCTCATGATATGAGTCTGCAGTGGCGAAGAATATGCTGAGAGGCAAATATTTCTAAGGAGGATCTGAGTGAAAGAGAAATTCCTTCTTTCCTGTCACTTTGGGATAGAGGAAGAGATGAGAAATACATTCACATCTTTTTCTGCAGCCCAAGGAAAGCAATTTTCTGTGTGCATGTGTGTGTATACATATGTGCTTGATCTGAAATGGCTTAGTGCTGTATCACATTACAGTGTATGATCAAAATGAATTAAAAGACTGCTTTCCTATCTGACTCTGTTAATGATCAAAATAGGGAAGTTGACATTTTGGGATCTTATCTATATTTTTGGGTTGCCTTATCTATAAAATAAGTTGATTCAACTGATGATTTTAAAATTCCTTCTAAGTAAGAAAGAGGAATGTATACTATATTAAAAATGCCTTGTTCTTATCCTGGACATTGCATGCATGTTCTTATGTCAAGCAAAGAATTATTCAAAATTCAAATAAAGATAAGAAATGGGAGTTAAATACTCAATAACTTTTACACTTTCCTTCCTGTCCAGATTTGCAAATCAATTCATATTAGTATTTCTGGGAATGAAATTAGAAACCTGATGTGTGACGTGTGCAATAGAGAAGGCTCTGATCACCGGACATGCAGAAGGATTTGCCCATGTCCTGGGTTGGCCTCTTGTGACATGTGCACAGAGTTTGATTTATAAACCGTCCCACAGGCCTGACCCCATTTGAATCCTCCTTGTGAGATCAACAGAATATCAAATTACATTTAATTACTTGAAAAATAAAGATACAAAAGATCAGGGCAACCGAGTCACTTGTTTGGAAGCACACAGCCCGAACCAGAAAGAGCTCTGAAAGATGCAGGTAATTCAGGATGGGCCCTAACTAGCACCAGCATCAAAATGCACCACAAGATTCAAGTGACAATGCTTAGATTTCTTGTCAGAACTACTACGGTCTCTCATGCATGTTTGCAGCTGGGACAAACCTTTTGCCCAGAGTTAGAGTAGCCTGGAGCAAAGATCTATCATTTCCTCTCTTCTTATAAATTTTAAAAGCTAAACCAAAACTAGACGGCACACAAACCTTGATATTGCATTTCTTAGGTAAGCTCACAGGTTTCTTAGCATTCTTGAAGGTGGTTTGATAATTTTGTTGCCATTAGCAACTGCCAGGAAATGAACTTGAAGAATGAAAGAATAACATGATTTTTACAACAGAACACAAAAGGTTCAACTAACTTCAGCTGGCATTGTTGGTGGCATGATGGTACAAAACACATAATACACAACAAGATATATATACAGAAATAATTGTTAACAAAAATATCCATCTTTGCCCCAGCTTTCATTAAAAATTTGAACTGAATATGGTTTTAGTCAGTAGGTAATATTCCAAAAAGTCAAATCAAATAAGAAGCTGGCCAACAATTTTCTTTCTAAAATTCCAAATGATTCATGTGAAAATCTGGAGCTAAAGACTTGATCATGACTTACATATATATATCACAAAAATTCCTCCAATTTTTATTTTTACATTGATTTTCTTTCTTTATTCAGGAAAGAAGCTCCCCAAAGGAAGATTATTACTGACAGCCACTTTGTGGGAGTTATGATTCAATATTAGAGGAACAATTTCACAGCTAGTTAAAACCAACCAATCAGTATAAGACCAACTCTCCTAGCAAACATGAAAACTAAATACAGAAAAGAAATAAGAGAAATTTAGTTGAAGACTGGAGAGCTCCCAAGGCAAACACCTGAAAAAACAGCCCCGCAAAGATGGCCCTGTACTGTATATCATTCTTTCAAGAATTTGCTGTTTGAAAAGTGTGGGAAGGCAAGAAGCTGACTATAGCAAAGCCATTGGCAGCCTGTATGCTGAGGAGACATGAACCAAGGTCTAAAGTGGCCACAGTCAACACCATGCTTTTTGTTGGAAACCCTGTGGCCTACACACTAGCCAAGTGGACTAGGCACAGAGGAGCTAACACATGCCATCTGAAAACCAATGTCAGATACATTTTATACTAGAGGCAATGGGGGTTTATGTCCTTACTCTAGTTACCTACTAGAAGAAAGAAAAAATATCTCCAAGGAAGATAAAATTATAGAACAACAGTTTGCTTGTCTATCCAAAATGCCCACTACTCAATTAAAAAAAATTGCCAAAGAAAATAAAAAGGACCAAGAGGAAAACAAAAAATAAAAACAGAGTGTAAGTGGTCTAAACATGAGATAAAAACACATACATTAAAATAACTGCAATGCCCAGCAGCTCGGGAGACTGAGGTAGGAGGATCACAAGTTCAAAGCCAGCCTCAGCAACTAAGCAAGGCCCTAACCAACTCAACAAGACCCTGTCTCTAAATCAAAAATACAAAAAGGGCTGGGAATGTGGTTCAGTGGTTAAGCACCCCCTGGGCTCAATCCCTGGTACCAATAAAATTAAATTAAATTAAAAATTGCAATGAATTCATTGATGTAAATCAAAGAAAAGTTGGAATCTAAGCAGAGAACTGAATTAATCAAAAGGAATTTTAAAACTAATACAATATATTACAAGAGGGGAAAATTTACTTGGTGAATTCAATAGCAAGAGAAGAGAAAATTAAGTAACTGGAAAAAAATTCAACTGAAAATAACCAGACTAAAGTACAGAGCATAAACACATCAAATCCAGAAAGGCAATTGGAGCATATGGGACATAGAAAGTGGTGAAGGAATAATCTCTGAAACTGATGTGAAACTTTATGCCCCAGAATTAGAATGTGCTGCAAACCTCCTTCAAGACCAATTCAAATAAAACCATGCCTAGGCACAGCATGATAAAGTTGCTGAAATAAAAGGTAAAAGACAATCTTTAAATAGCCAAAGGGCAAAGAATACACATTAACTTTAAATGAACAATAACAAGATTACAGATGTATTTTCAAAACAGAATAATGGAAGATGGAAAACAAAGGAAGGACATTAGGATGTCATTAAAGTGATGAAAGAGAACGATTTCCAATCTAGGATCTAAGCCCAGTGAGAAATATTGTGAGAAGAAAAAAAAATAAAGAAATTCACACACGCACATACACACCAGACAGAATTCCTAACAAGTAGACTACACTAAAATATTAATAACAATAACAATAATAATAATAATATTTTTAGACAATAGGAAAATAAATTATAACATTTAAAATACATAGAGTGATAAAGTCATGGAAATAAACAACAAAAATATAGAGAGATCAAGTGCTAATTATACCAAGTTTCCAATGTTGCCATAACAGTTGTAAAGTATTCAAATTTATATTGAAGTCTAATAAATCAACATTAAATGGAATTTTCAGGATAATTGTGAAAATATTTTGTAATGGATTTATAAACCATAAGCTAGTAAAGGTAGAAAATGGCATAATACAAATCATTTTTGATAAAAATGAGGTAAGAATACAAAGAGAAAGGAATACAGAAGAGGTGGAACAAATAAAAAAACAGCTATTAAGAGGATAGATTTAAACTCAAGTACATCAGTAAATTAATTAAATGTAAGTAGACTAAATAATTAAATTAAATGGCAAAGATTTTCAGAGTGGATTTAAATCAAAACTAAACCAAAACAAAGTAAATCTGTTTTTATAGGACGCTCTCTTTAAATGTCAGGATGCCAAAAAGTTAAAATCATAAAAAATAATTGCAGACAAACACTACGCCAAAGAAAGCTGATGTTCATATACTAATAGTAAAAACTCATTAAAGCAAAAAAGCAAGACAATATCACCAAAGGACATATCTACTAGTAATCCAACAATTTTACCTTAAACTGTAAGGAAAAAAAAGGGCAAAAACTGATGGATCTAATGAAGATACAGAAAAATCCATAATCTTTGTGGGAGATTTTTCACACAGCTGTTTTAGAACTAACAAAAAAGGCAACAAGAAAATAAATTTTAAAAAATGGAAAATTTAAACCACACAATTAACAAACTTGATGTAATTAACACATAAAATGTTGCACCTGGCAATCGGAAAAACTGAACACTGTGTTTTCAATCTTCATAGTTCATTTGATCTCTGATTATGTTGGATTTAACTTTGAAATTTAGTGATTTATTGTTATAAATGAATAACCAGGCAATTTCTAAATATTTTTAAAATAAACAAGCACTTCTAAACAATCATGAGAAAAAGAAGAAATCACTATGGGAGTTATATGATATTTTACTAGATGAAAATTATAATAGAGCATTGTTTGTGATTTAGGTAAATTACAGTATTACACATATGCTTAAATTCCTTATCAGTTTAAAAGTCAATGAACTCATAATTTATACTCTGAAGAAGTTATAAACCAGCAATTTTTATGTGAAGATGATAGAAGGAAATTATAATATGAAGAACAGAATTTGTACTACACACAAAGTATAATAGATAAATCAACTGAACTGAAAGCATCTTCTATGGAAAAGACTGAAAAAATGCAGCATACCCTGGCCAAACTAAACAATGAAAAAACAGACAAGTTACCAGGAAAATGGGGGCATCATTGCAGACCTTAAGAAATATCATCTGAGACAATATAAATGAAATGTATGCTAAGTATGAGAAGCCAGGTACACAGAGTGTATACTGTATGATATATTATCTATATAAAGCTTTCAAACAGGCAAAACTAATGTATGTTGAAAGTCAACAGTGTGCCTACCTTTAGGGTTTATTGATGTAATAGCATGTATGTGTTTGGGGGCGGGTGTTTCTTGGGATCTATTAGTGTTCTATTTTTCATTCAAGTGATCTTTACACCAGTGTATTTATTCACTTTGTGAAAACAATTCATTATGCTTCATGTGATTTGTGCACTTTTTAAAAGTGCATGTTATATTTTAATAATATCTGGTTTTAAATTGAGATGGAATTTTGGATTGCTATAAAATTTATGGAATAAAGTTAGATGTGACATCCAATATATCATTTAATAAAACTTTTGAAGTGTTCCATATTTTCAGCTTAGTTTTGCATAAGAAATACTGAGAAGAATTTCTAGTTAAAAGCAAACAAATGTGTTAAAAAAAATTAAAACCTAGGCATGGATCAAGAAAGAGAAATTATATTCTTTCCCAAAGATTGAAGAAAAACATTGGTACTATTTGGTTGTCTCCTGAATTTTATGGTCTTGCAAATTCTAGGAAGCAAGACAACATCAAGATTGATTCTTTTAGAAATGGAATGAAATTGCCCACCATTAAATAGCATCATGTAAGACACAGGGCAGGAGAAGGTGAATTGAAGCCATGATTCTTGCTCCTTCCCACTTCCCAAGTAGCAACTTCCAACCCTGAAATGGAAGAAAGTCCTTGCCACTAGTCTTTTGCATATTTTTCTTACTTGTTACGAGAGACTCTAGAGGATGAATCTTATAACAAAGCACACTTGCACAGGAAATCCAAAATTACAGAGTTGTAATCATACTTCCAATAGAGTGCAGACTATCTGTCCTTGGAAAGATTACTTATCATCCATAAGTTTCTACTCCTTCACTTGAAAAATGTGGATAGTATGGTCTACTTTAAAGATGTTTTAAAATGTCACTGAACTGTAATTGATATACAAAAATGCACATATTTAATGTAGGCATATTGATGAGTTGGGGCATGTACATACATCACGATACCATGGCTATAATCAAGACTTTTGCGAGGTTCAATGCAGATAATGGTAAAGTTTTATGAGCTAATATACTGGTTGCCTTATTATTTTTTACTCAAAACAATAGTTTTATCCATTTAATAACACACTGGGACTATTCAAAGCAAAAAATGCTTAAAGAGGACCAAATGCAGCCAATCTGCCAGGGAAGGACATAATAAAAGTCTATAAAAGGTTGCCAACTGCAAGAGTTCTGGCTGTTGATTGCACCTTTCACATTTCAGAGAATTTCTCATCCTCTTTATATTATTTTTTCTACTATTTTTAAGCTGCCAGATGTTTATTGTATGCTTAGCATGTTTGAGGGCCTGGGTTCAACACCTACCTAGCACCAAAAATAAATAAATAAATAGATAGAGAAATAAATAAACAAATCAATAAATAAATAGAGCATGGTCCATTTAAGTTTTATTTGTAGTATCCAAAAATTCCTTTCTGTGTACTTTGCTACTAAACTACATCTCTAGCCCCTTTTAGTTGTTTTATTTTGAGACAAGGTCTAAGTTGCTTAGGGTCTTGCTAAATTGCTGAGGCTGGCTTCAAACTTGCAATCCTCCAGTGTCAGCCTCCTGAGTTCCTGGGATTTACAGGCATGTGCCGCCACTCCTGGCATGTTATGTAGTGTGGTGAATGTAACTTTAAATAGCATATTATTATATGTAATATATGATCCATCCACATTTTCTCATGAAACAAGATTCTTGCAGCCAATATTGATACAGCCACTTTTCAATCAGTATGTTTAATCAAGCACCTGTGTTTAATACCCACTAAATAGAATTACCTTGAATACAATTGCTAAAAACTACAGAATAACTCCCTGAAGCCTTAAAAGAACCCTCTTGATTTATAATTACTTTCCTCACTGAAAAAAAAACGCCATTTACTGAGGTTTCTACCAAGGGATGTTCTTCCAAATCCTGTCATGGGTTTGGGAATCTGAAGTTTCACAGTCAATTGCCATACAATCCAAATTATTCTGGCCTTCCTTCAAAAGCAGTGTTTTTGATACAAATCCAATAGCTTTAGTTCTTTCTATGTTGGACTAATTTGAGTTATTAAAATTGAGACTCAGTTATTCAGTGCTTGCCCCTGTCTTCCAACTAAAGCTTATTGCCATTTGTCAATTTGAATCTGTTAAAACCCAATTTTCTAATTCTTGGAGTCCATCTAATGTGACTATCTAGATTACTTTTATCAGTTTTCGATTGGATTTTTTTTCTTTAGCCCACCCTTCTAATGCACCCCAGTGGCTATTTAGGAACTCGTATGCTGTTTTTGAGGACCATATTCAATAGTACTTTAACAGGATGCCAAAGTGAAGCTCAGAATTCCTATGAGGCACACCTAGACATCCATTTAAGTTGCAGGACATGCTACTGGGAACTGCGATTTGGTGCGTGTGTGTGTGTGGTCATTCTGTTCCCATGCTGTCCCTCTTTCCATATTCCCTCATTCAAGCTTTAATCCCTTTTACATGGGTTTCAACCTCGCCCCTAGAGTGATTGGGTCTTACATACTCAAGCAATAAATTGTTTTAAAAATCTGGTGGAAGACTCAAGTTTTACAAATACTGGGAGGCATTAAATCGACTTTTTATAGAAACTTGAGTAGGTTTCCCCATTTCTTCTGTCTAAATATTCACATCTGTGCATATGAGAGAACTGTGGCTTTTATAAAAAGATGAAGACAGCCCAGGGTGAGCACAGGGTGACAGGGCAGGTCTTGGCCCAACAAATTCCAATGTGTGAATTTGGAGCTAAACCCAAGCTAAACACACTTGGTTTGTTTTTATGCCACGTGTTTTACCTGTACCCTGCAGCATGCACCACATTTATCTTTTTATCCATGTAAACACAACATACACACACAACATGCACACACAGATACAAACACCATGAGCTCCAACAGCCTCAAGCTCGAACAGTGACGAAGCTGTGATTGTTTGGAAGAAGCTAGAATGCATATAATATAAAGGACTAATTAACCCACTGCTCCAGGCTGTATTTGATGAGCTTCCACTAGGAAGTATGTAGCCATGGCAAATCCTACTGCCCAGGGAATGGGGAAGTGGGAGGAGATAGGGTCTGGCTCAGGGGACAAGGAGACACTCGGCACAGATCATGGAGAGGGTCCCTGTGCTGACCTTTAAATGTACCACAGAATCCTCATAGCAAACAAATGTAGTTCTGTCTCAACCTCCTAAAACCCAGCTGGTGAGAGTACCCTTGAGGAGGATTTAAGTCTGGAAGGGGTCTTCTGAATTGCCATGTCCAACCTGCTCACTGCCTAGACCTCTCTCCATGTTAACAAGCTCCAAGCCAGGCCATGGCAGTGTGACCCCGTCTTCTGTGTGACCCTGGAGGTGGACGGTCCTGTGAGGGACAGGGGGTACAGCAAGGACAGTGGTAAGAGAGAGAGGCTGTGCAGGAAGGATTTGGGAATTTTCTTACATTCAATTTTAAGAAAAAAATCAATAGGCCTGCTTCAGAAGATAACAATGGGAATTCTGTAGAAAAAAAAGAAAAAGGAACACCAATAAGCATTGTGTAACTATGATAGCACCTTAGTTAGTATTTAAAAACTCTGAAGTTGTGAAGTGATATATTTATTTTTCAAAAAATAACAGAATAAACGTATTTATGTTGTAAGCCAACATACCTGACTACTACTGAAATAATCCCTCACTACTAACATGATCACAGGGCAAAAGATACCTGCTCCTCACTCCGAAACAGGATTTTTTTTTGATACCAGGGATTAAACCCAGGGGTGCTTAACCACTGAGCAATATTCTAAGCCCCCTTTATTTTTTTATTTTGAGACAGGATCTTACTAAGTTGCTTAGGGCCTCACTAAGTTTCTGAGGCTGGCTTCAAACATGCAATCCTGCCTCAGCCTCCTGAGCCAATGGGCTGATGGGCATGTACCGCAGTACCTAGGCCAAACAGGAAATTTTTACCTTCAGGGTGATCTGTTAGTATAGACGTTGCAAAATGTGTTTAATATTGTACGATGGGCCACAGTTTCACCTGACTATACAATAATAAGCCATCCAGAAAGTAAAAAAAACACAACATTTATGAGAACGCTTGGGCACCGGGGACATTTCTAATGAGGAGAATTGCATCGGCTCAGCAGTAGTAGCCTGAGAACAGAAAACCTTCACTCATTAGTGCCGTGTTCTTGAAATTTCAGCAACTCTGATAGCTTTTGCGCTTTTCCAAAATGCAATGGCTTTAGGATGAAGTAAACACAAGTTGGACGAACATGAAATACTCCACGCCCGAGAGGAAAACCCCAGCCTTGCTACTTTCTGAAATGGCCTGTTCCAAAAGGGAAGCCCAGAAGCTTCAGAATGGCTGTGTCTCACCTCTGCTCTTCTCTACGGGTTGCTAACCTGGCCCCAAGTACTGGAGAGAAATGGAAAGGTGGATACAGAGTCAGAGACTGTACTTCTCTGAAAGGTGTTTGTCACGTGTCACAGGTCACAGTGGCCGCTGCAGTCCCTATGTGCTGTCATACTGAACCTGTGTGATGAACACAGGGAATCCTGTGGTTGACATTCTAGTCCCACTAGGAGAATACAGGAAGATGCTGGAATAGGATGCTGACCATTATTACCCTGTAGCCTCCATTGGGTTAATTCTAAATCTGTGTGCCCTGCATCAGTCAGACCTGCCTTCCAATGCTACCTGTGCCAAGCCTGAGTCCCTGGAAAAGTACTCCACTTCCCCTCATCCATGAAAATGAAAATAATACCGCCTACTTCCCGAGGTTGGAGAAGCATGAGTTGCTGGGTACAGCACCTCTCATGCAGCAGACGCAGTGATGTTTGCTTACTTTCTCTACAATTTCCGTAAATTTGGCAGGCCTAAAGCCAAGACAACCGCTTCCAACTTGCCAGGACTTGTCAATTTTCTCACCCTTCCATACAACTCAGGCCGCCGCCCAGGCAGAAGAGAGACAGCACATTCATACATTCTTCTCTCCACCAAGTGAGGCCTCAGCATGAAATTCTGTTCGTGAAAACAATAGTCATCTCGTTCGCTGGAATAAGGATGAGGTAATTATTGAACAATCTAAGCCACAGAAATGATTAAGGTGCTGGTGGCATTTACTCATGCAGAAAGATAAACAGAGTTAAACAATTGTAAGTTGGTCAAATGGTAAGAAGGATAAAAAAGCCATGAACAAATATTTAAAGGGCATGATGTATCCAAGGATAGGCAGGAATTATTTACAGAAACTCAGAGATGAATAAAGCATTTTGTGGAATAGAAAGACATTAAGCAACGAGCTTTTGACTATTTTAAAGGCCTTTTGTAAGAAGGAGAGAACTGTTGGATCCTGGAGAAAACAAATAATTGCCCGTCCAGCCTTCAAGAGTTTTCTGAAGAAAGACACTGTGTTCATATTGTAGCTACTGAACCAGTGGCTACACCTCACTCCTGGAGCACTCAACAAGAGGAAATGATGTAACTCCGTCTATAAATATATTCTTATATTTCAGCTGCCAGGTCTTTACCATCTCTCATACCTTGGAAGCTCTTCATTATTCTGATAGAAAATAAAATTTTAAAAATCAAGAACACAAATGTAAAAAAGTTGCCTTAACTTGGTCAACAGGGCTCATAATTATGTATCTATGTGTAATAGATGGGTACAAAAGAAAAAGTAGCAATATTCCTTGAAATGGCTAGATGTTAATCAAAGCCAATACCTCAGTGAAGACATTCCAAATGTAGAAAATAAACTATGTTAAATGACCATTCCCAAGCTTATAACTATTTCTTTCTATATAATGTTTGAATTTGAATGATACTTGTCATTAAGTAAATTAACCACTATCTTAATTTGTAAATATTATGTGCCATGATAGTAGTTAAGGAGTTTGAAAATAGTTATGGCTAATGACAAATCTATTTTATTTGAATATAAAGACAAAAATTAAAACTAACTCTTAAACCATTCGGATTTTTCCATTTTATGGAGACAAGTGACTCAAACCATACATACTTCCCAAGTAAGGAAACACCACACACTGCTTGTCATGGTACCAACTGAGCACTAGTAGCTGTGGCAGAAAATCAGGTCACACCGTGGCCATGGTGAATCCATTAACATACTCAGTTAGAAATCCAGACATACCATAGCTATGGAAAGATGATCACATGGAGGGTTTGAATGGGTTAAGTGATAGGTCTAAATAGGTATTTTGGCACAAAATTTATCTGCATTATAGTAAAAAATACAAACTTATTGTGAAAATTTGAATGCCAAATGCTGTACAAGTGTGATAAGAACTGTGAACTGATTCTTGGATTTGATCAATGACCTTGAAAAAGTAGTTTGCTTGTGAGGGAAAAAAAAACAATTAGAAAAGGTTCAAAGGAGACTGAGACAAAGGGAGTTGCAGATTTCTCTCTCATGAAGTTTTGCCAGTAATAACAATTAATTCAACAGGGATGGATGACCAAAGGGGATATATTACCACATATTTATATCATGATGAGAATAATACAGTAAGTAGGATGTGGAAATCTTATGGTAAAGAGAGAAAATAAGTGGATTAATGACGCTGAATGGCAGAGGAGATGTATTGTTCAGTTTGAGTTCAGGATGAAAAAGAAGAGCAAATGTATACATCTGCAGACCAGCTTCTCGAAGCCATTGTGGAGTATGTGGAAACTGATGAAATGGAAGCAAGGACACAGTTGAGATTAGAGATGGGAAAGACTCGGAAGAGATGTGCTTGAGATTATTGACTATACATTTGGAATAAAACCAATTTGGATGTCCAATTTTTTTTTGGTCAAAATGAGCTGTGTAAATGTAGGCACAAAGTAGGTAGGCACTTGGATTAGTCCATTAGCATTATGTTAGTAAGGTTATGAGAAAAGAAGAGCCAGATAAAATATCAGTGATGTATCTCCAAACAGCAGATGACTGGATTCATAAGGCAGCACCAGTCAAAAGTTTATCTCTGTGCACCTTCCAGAAAGCAAACAGCTCAGTGTCCACGTGAGTGAGGCTCCATTACCTTGCGTTTCCAGAATCAGTATTAAGAATAAGATGTAAAAACTCGATAGAAAAGGACTATGAACAAATTCACTAATTAAAAAGCAGCAAAACAATGCAGGCAGTATCTACACTTCCAACAGTCTGTTATTTTCATGATTAATTTGGTGAATGTAATCGATAAGGCATCTTATTTGAAATAAAAAATACTTAAAATACATACTATTGGACAAGTAATGAAAAAGTAATAAAATATTTAACAAAATTTATTACATAATAATTAAAACACTACAAGCAGTCCTTTTCAGATCAATGTTGCAATTTATTAAGGAGAAAATACCATTATGTGCTATATCCAGACACGCTGAAAACTATCACATTCCTTCAAAAATGATTTGGTAAAATAGAGCACATTTTTAAAGTTCTCCCTAAAGCTCACAAACCAATCTCTACTTCTGGGTAAACTTACTTACATCCCTGATTTTAAAGTTAATAAAACACTATTACAATACAAGTAATTTTATTACTACTACAATAACAGTGATTGGATTGCTATTAATCTGATCATCAGATGTATGTATTGAGCATGTCCTATTACTCTGGGAAATAATGTGGATTCCATTAATGAAGAGTTTCCAGTGTAATACAGAAATTAACAATTATAAATAGTAAGGAAGACAGATTTTGTTGAATACTGTCTGTGTCACTTGGTAGATGTTAGTTTTGGCAAAACCCAAACTCCTTGAACCTCAGTTTTTTACGCTGTGCATTGGTGGTGAATCTCAACTGTCATGGTTTGAATTTGGAATGTCCCCAAAGGCTCATGTGTTGATGGCTTAGTCCCTAATGGAGCAATGTCCAGAAATGTATCTTTGGGGAAATGATTGGATCCTGAGGGCTGTGACCTCATCAGTAGACTAATAAATTAATGGGTTCCTAATTTGAATGGACTGTCAGTAGCAGTTGAGGGGACCAGGGTTTAGATACATCCCCAAGGGAACACTCCCAACCTTTAACTAGGTTCTATCTCCCAACAGTCCATTCAAATTAGGGAGACAGGACCTAGTTGAAGGGAGTAGTCCCTGGGGTGTGTGGCCTTGGGGACCATATCTAGTCCCTGGCTCCTTCCACCATTGACACAAACCCTGAGCCAAAATAAACTTTCCTCTTCTAAATTGATATTCTCAAGTATTTTTCACAGAGAGGAAAAATTGACTTACGTATCAATTATCTGAAATAGTGAAATAATGTATATGGGAAGTGAGAATCAGTACTGGTTAAGAGAATTCACTCTGGAGTCAGTCTAGTAACCTGGACTTTAATCCCAGATCTACTCTTTAAAGCTATGTGAACTTGAGAATTTTACTAAATCTGTGTTGTTGCTATTTCAGATTCGTTGTTTTTAAAGTGAATGGATAGTTAATATTAATGTTTTGCCAACTAATGGAAAGTCAGTGTACTAATGGATACATACTGTAGTATACCTCCCATACAGATTTCTTGTGAAGATTCAAAAGTACACAAGACCACAGTTAAGAGTCATGTCAATAGCTGTTACACACATTAACAAGAACCCTGTCAATTATAGCCACTGCTCTGTGTGCATTGATCTCAACTGTCATTTCTGCATTGTGAAATCTGTTCTAAGGAACACAGGATCTTCTGTTCACTCAGCTAGGACTTGTGGAGTACTAGTGGTATGCCAGGCACCTGTGAGGCTCACTCAAGTGGCTTTTCCCTACCATAATACCAGTGGGTCCCAATCAATCACAGTATTAAAGATCTATAAAAGCATAAGGAGAAACATACATTCCACAGAAGTATTTCACAAAATGAAATAGCCTTATTAAATGAGATATTTCCCTGAATGACAAAATAGTGACTATCCTAGTATAGTTCAGAAATGGTGTCCAGATTCCTACCACACTCTCCTGATACCTCCTACCCCAAGAAAAAGTTGAGTTTCTTGAAATGAACACTGAGCTCATTATAAATGAAGAGATTCAATTATGAGAGGCAATTATTTATTTATTGCCTCTCATAAATGAAGAGATTCAATTAATAAACTGTTTTCTAGTCATGTCACCACCATTGGCTTTGAATTGTGCTAACCTCTCTAAATTGTTCACTTACATAATTGAGTTTACCATTATGGGTTTATTTCTTTAGCTCTTAGGTGATAGAATAACAATACTTAAAGTATCACATACAACTTATATGATCTAAATTGTCCTTTTTGTCTAGAAGTTTCTCATCATTTGGAATGAAATTAATGTAAAACATTAATAAGGAGAAATCTAGAATTCCAGAACTAAAGGAATAAATTACATTGAAAATATTTTCCCTTTAAATTTCTGCCATTCTTCTTAAATTAAGTAAATGAAATTTAGAGGACTTACTCCTTTACAGAGAGGAGGTTCATAGTTTGAAAACAATTACTCTCAAAGTAACATTCTAAAGGACCGAGAGGTATGTTCACTACAGTATCTATTGCACCACTATTGACATTAATCAAGAAGTGGATACAGCCTAAGCATCTTTCAACTGATAAGTAGATAAAGAAAACATAGTGCATGTACATAATGGATACTGTTCAGCATGAAAAGAATGAAATTCTGTCATTCGCAATAATATGGACAGAACTGGGATCATTCTATTAAAAAATAAAATAAGCCAGGAACAAAACGAGGAGTCCCACATGATCTCACTCGTGGAAAATGTAGAAAAGTTAATCTCATAGGAGTTGAAAGTAGAATACCAGTTACCAGGGGCTGGGAGAGTGTGGGGGTGGGGGTGATCAATGGGTACTAGGTTAGTTCTGATGACCTATTGCAGACTGTAGTTAATGATAATGATCCATGAATTCCAAAAAGCTAGCTGAAAGGATTTTGAATGTTTTACCACTAGAAATGATAAATATATGAAGAGTAAACCTGATGAAAACATTATTCAATGTATACATGTATAAAAATATCATGTGACACTCCATTAATATGTATGATTTATGTTGTTATGTTTCAGTTTTAAAATAAATTTTTAAATGAAAAATAAAATAACTTTAAGGTCAGAGAATTACTAACAGAAAAAAACAGAAGTTTGGAGCTGAATGTAGAACTATCCTAAAAATTCTGCTAATGTGAAATATAAAGTGAAATTTGTCATTGATAATTACAACTTCAGGATGGGAAGGGGTGAACAGGGAGGGGGATTGGTGCTTCTGAAAACTTATATTTAAAAATGTCAAAGGATTTGTTTCCCAGGTAACTGACCATTAAATATGAGCTATTTTCTAAGTATATGTAAACTCAACTCAATTTTTTAATATAACTCAACCCCAAATAAACTATGTTATTTAGCTTTAATTACATCTAACCTAACCTAGTAAGCTATTTTACACATTGTCACACCATTTATAAATTTATTGCACCATGGCAGTATTAACCATTTTTGGAAATCTATACCAAATATTTCCACATTTATTGAAAACAAAGCAATCAATAAGGAGAAAAATATATATACATATACATGTATATATGTGTGTATATATATAAGCAAGCAACATATACATTTTTGTCTCTAATATTACTTCATTTAAAAATTCAGTAATATTCCCATAAGATTTCTCATTGAGAAACTGCATTGCAAAATGTCCCTTGTTTTAAGAAAACTAGACATTTCTATGTAGAAATGGTATAATTTATTCAACCATAATAATTAACAAAAAACAGAGGACTCTGACTATTCAAAAATTAGCAACAGGTACTATCAAAAGATGTGTAGAAAGATTCCTACAGTCTTAGCAAACAAAAAAAGAAAAAGAAAAAAAGAACAACCAAAACCAAAAAATAAATAAAAACAAAAAACACTTCCCAAAGAAAAGGAATGTACTTTAGTGGTGGGGAAAAAGTTCTCTTGTTTTACTTTGATTTAAACACTAAAGTAAGTATGGGGTCTTTCTCTTAAATGCACATGGTAATGGCCCTAAAATAGTAGCCCACTTACTGGGGGTCTTGTGATTCCTGTTTACTGTGGATTATTTTCTTAGAGGGTGGATACTATTTCTCTTGCACAGAACCTTATAAGAAGGAAGGAAGGACGTTTTTTTTGAAACTGATGGATTTCACTATCACACTGGAACAAAGCGGTTTTGTTTGTGTAGGTGCACATACATTTTGTCTTTACAGATGACATATTAACTTGAAAACACATTTTAAGTAGCTCATTTTGCATTCCTTCTTTCTCATGACACCTGTAATTTATTTTAGGTAAGACGTGTTAGTAAGAAAGCCACACACCATTGATTAAATATACATGGCCTATAATGCCATGGCTTCTATGATAATAGCCAAAAAATAAATAAATAAATTGCAAGAAACATTGAATTAGTCACATCAAAGATTTTGAAAGGTTATTATCCTGGAAGCAATCAAGGTTCTTATTTGGTTTAAAAATTCAAAATACAAATGTAGCACATTTAGGATAAAATGTTTATTATATATCAGTACATTAATTTTATGCTTAAGTTTTCATTTTGGTTAGTATTCCAAATAAAACTATTTGTTAAATGTTGATTTCTTGTGTATTCCTCTTTCTTTAGCTAAAGTAACATATTCTCTAAATATGTATTTTTATATATCATGTAAAACTTAAAAGGAGATTGCTTATATTTATCTCTAATCCCTTTAAAATGAGATCAAATCAGTGTATTTATTTGGGGAAAATAAAAAGAAAGATTTGGAAAGTGTCTTTATTTCTAAAATGATCTAGTTAGAGCAGCTTGGTTCAAGGCCATGTTTTTGAGCTTTGGACCTGTTGACCTTCCATGTTCCACTCCAATTCAAGGCAATGATGATCACCCAGGGCCTGGGCAGAATTCTACCGAGATTTGAGAGCCTATGAAGATGCAGAAACAGACTTTTCTTCTTAAATAGAATCAAGTAAAGACATGCACTCAGTAATGACTATCAGCTGTCAGCAAGAGCATGCAAGAGCTCATACAGGAGCATACAATGCCACTGGAGCATTATTTTTAATTCTATGCAATGAGGGAAGACTTCCCAGAGGAGATAATAACTTTCTCGAGCTTTCAGAGATAGGAATATTTCATAAATAGGGATAATTTCAAAAGGTGAATATAAAATTGAAGGGAAGATTCTGCCATTCTTTAAAAAAAAAAGACAAGAAAAAAGAACAAGGATTTTGAAGCAGATGGTTAATTATAGGGCTACTCAATTGTGTTTGTAGTCTCTGGAGGTAGGGGAGGGGAGAGGAAGGTGAATCAGAAAGACAGCATGGAGTGGCAGCGTCCATCACCACAACTAATAGCCATCCTGAAAATGTCCCCCACAAGAGCAAGTCCACTGGCACAACCTTTGCCTTCTGTGGGAGGAGGTGTTGTGAAGGTGAGGACAGGTGTAGGGTTCCAACTCAATACTCTTCACATTAAGTAAAGCACTCCTTAATGAGTATTAAAAAGTTCCTAAATTTAAGAAACGTTTATTACCTTTCCCTATGCCACAAAATACGTAGCTATTCTTTGTTCTTGTGCAATCATGGCAACACGTATTCTCCCCAAATGCTTCTCCCAACAGGTTACAGTTGGCCCACTTCCAAGTCTTGGCACACGCATTGTCCTTTCTACATGTCCTTAAACCTCTGTATCTTTCTCAGATGTCAGTTCTCAACCTGTAGATCTGAGCATGGGGCACCCTGACTACTTCATCTACTTAGATCCCTCCCCAGGACACTCTCTCCTCCACAGTTCTTTACCCTACCATTCTCTACCTCTACAAACTGATAGGACTTTGAATTTTTTCAGTCCTTTTCTCATGACACCTGTAATTTATTTTAGGTAAGATATGTTAGTAAAAAAGCCACACACCATTGATTAAACTTATTAATTTGTTCCTGCCCATATGCAGTGACTTTCTGCTGCATGTTTGTGAACACCATGATGGAAGCAACTTTGTCAGTTCTATTCACCAATCTGAAGGTAACACCTGCAGCAGGGCCTGGCATATTGTAAAATTTCCATAATGATTTGCAAGTATATAGATACATAAAACTTCTACACTTAAAAATTGTATCTTTAAATTAACAAGTCAGATTTTAAAAGCTTCCTGGGGGCAATTACTGTGCAGAGTATATAAGAAAAAGGGAAATATACTTAATATATTTCTCAAAATAATCTTTAAGTAATTAATTATATATAAAATAGAAGTATAGCAATATATACTAATGTATAAATTACATAATATACAATTTTATTATATTTCTTAAAACCATATTTAAGTACTCAAATAATAATACATACTTACATATAATATAGAATCACATTATATATCAATATATAATGTACATAATATAAAAATTTAACATTTGCTTTAAATTAGTAATACTAATGAACTAATTTCTTTCTGATACTCAAGATCTATATTTTCCTCCACTAAAGAATATATTTCCTTATATAAGGAAATATAAGGAAAACAAAAGAAAATGTTCTGAGGAAATTGCCTTCTAATGTCTCTTCCATTCTCCCACCCAAAATAAGGTAGTAAAGTGACTTCAAATGCAGTTTTCTTACAGACCATTGAGGCATGTGTATCATCTCAGATTCATGAATACCAAGAGAGCAGTCAAGGTTGAAAACAGAAATTGACGGTTAGACAGCTCAGATATCTTTGTACACAAGAAAAACAGCATACCCCATCTTAAAATCCATTAAGTCTAAAGCTAACCCTTCTTCATCACCCAATGTCACACATAAAGTTTGTTGTCCACATTTATAATCTACTTGCTATATATTTAAAGAATGCACTTAATAACTGTGTCATTGTTTGTGTTAAAAAAAGACTATTTGGAAGAGAATACTTTCATATACTTTAAAAAAAGATGGTAAACTCAGAGCTTGCTGTTGTGAAAACTGTATTCCAAATGACACTCTGATGAAATGAAAGGAGAGGCGAACAGAGTAGCTCATGACAAGGTGGAGCTCCAGCATCAACAATAATCAGAGCAGGGGGCTTGTTACAGCACAGGTGTGCTGGGGAAGGCTGTAGGCTAAAGCAAAAAGCAAAAATTCAGTTTTTCTAAAAGCTTGTACACTGGTCAGAAAGATCATCTCCCCTTGACTGTACAAGAAGTTTGTCTTCCGCCATTTATGTTATTGTATTTCCCTTAGGATGAGCACTCTGACATTTCTCAGATGTTCGCCTTTTAAGGTTGAAACTAAGAGCCTAATTTGTTACTGTAACAATGAACAGCTGTCCTATTAAAATATTTAGTTTGTCTTTGTTTTGAAAATAAAACCACATTATTAAAACTTTTGGTCATGAACTTGTAAATGTGTGAACACACATACATTCGAAAAACACGCAAAATATATGCTTCTCTCTCCTGTCTTCCTAGCGACAGGGCACTTAAAACAAACACAGCTGGGCACCGAGAATACAAAGTGCCAGGCAAACCATACTCCCATTAACGTAAATTTACATTCTTCTGTTTCCTGCCAAGCCCACTCCGTTATGAAAAGCAAGCAATCCCAATTTCTCTTTCAAAACACCCCACAGGCTCCTACAACAACCACCCTTAGCAACTGCATGTGGAGCCAAGCAAGAGAGGGACAAGGGGCTGGGCTCCATCTCCTGAGTGGGTTGCCTTCTCTGACTCTGACAGTTTAAAGTCAGCAAAAGAAGGTCATGCTGGACGCTAGCTGTTTCTCAAAATAAAAACGATGATAATAATACCTATAGTAAGCTAGCTATTATGGTCATTTCTTGTTTACTTCATGTAGTTGGAGGTTTTTCGATTAAACCTGTCTCATATTAGGGATTGACACTTCTCCAACACCCCTCTCCCCCTCAGACTCGTCCTTCTCGGGACTCACTGCGCCCTGTCCCCATCCCAAGATTTGATTAAGGGACTTCAGAGCGAGCGCTCAGAGCTGTCCGATAACCATATCTCTGGTAAATATCAAACTAGTTCCTCAGTTCACGCCCCCAACTCCTGCTGAGGGCACCTTAAGGATCGCAGCACTTCGCTAAGGTCTGTGAACCCAGGAGGTTTCAGGAGGCCAAGTGAAGCCAGGCTTAGAAATTCCTGAGCTTCAAATCAGACTGTGAGCAGCAAGCGCGATCCAGGACTGGCAGGAGGAAGACCCTTCTCCCAGTTCTAGAGTCAGACTCTGTACCCAGGGAAGCCACGAGTCGTGGAGTACAGATAGGTTTCCTAGCTCCTGGCCCGTGTACCCAGGGAAGCCACGAGTCGTGGAGTACAGACAGGTTTCCTAGCTCCTGGCCCGCGGGCCACTGGAGAGCACCGGGTCAACTTGCTAGCTCTTGGCGGGGTTGAGTTTTTAGCGGCTACAGGTTGCCTGACAGCAGATCCTCAGCTCCCCGAGGAAGGCGCTCAGAGGGAGACCTGGGGAGTCGGGGAGGGGTGGACAGCGGGACAGAGGAGGGAAGGAGGGCGGGGATGCGGGAGCCCGATGGAGCTCCACTCGGGCGGGCAGACTGGAACCACCCGAGGCACACCTCCCAACAGTGACCCACACAGACCTTGGCGCCGCAACCTCCGCTTCTTGAGGCCGAAGATGCGCACTTTGGAGAAGATATCCACCAGGTTGCCATTGCAGAGCCCGCGGTTCTTGCTGGGGCTGCTCCGCCTCCTGCTGGCAGAGGGCCGGTCCCAGTGCTGCTCCCGCGCCTGCCGCTTCTGGCGGATCAAGCCGCTGGCGATGGCCGCAGCCATGGTGGTCCAGGGAATGGGTCCCGGGGAGGGAGGGGACAGAGGAAGGGGAGCAGGGGGCACAGGCGAGGAAAGGGGCGGCGCAGATCGAGGCTCGCCTTCGGGGAAGCAGAGGGAGGGGCGGTGTGGTGGGGCTGGGGAGAGAGGTAGGGGCACTCAGTCCCGACTAGGACCCATCGCCCGGTCCACCCAGCGCGGGGCCAGGCGCGTAAATGCGCCCGGGGCGCAGCGGGGCGAACCCCGGAGCCCGAGGTCCTGGCAGCCGCCTCCCAGCCGCGTCTGAGTCGAGAGCGGGACTGCAGCTGCGGGCACTGCCGGTCGCCCGGAGTCGCCGGAACCCTCTCGGGGGTCGCCACCGCAACAAGCTCTGTCTTCTTGCCCTGCCCTCCTCCCCCGCTGGAGGAAGAGCCGGCCGCTTCCTTCTTGGGCACCAGGTGGAGGACAGGTCCCGGCAGTGTCTCAGAGGGTCCGTGGGTCCAGGGCGCGCTGGGCAGGTCTCAGCGCCTGGCTCTAGCTGCCCTCGGGCAGGTGCCGCCGCCGCCGCCGCCGCCTGCTCGCGGCTGCTGCCGGTGATTGTCAAGTGCTTTGGAAATCAGCATCTGGAGAGAGCAATCTTCTCCCCTGAGATCGCTAATCAAAGCGCTCCGTTCCCACCCTACTACACCCCCACCACCTATGTGGTCTCCCTCCTATGTATCTTTTCGGAAAGAAAAAAGAAGTATTTATAATAATGATTTAAAATAATGAAACGAAAGCCAGAATGGATTGCAGGGGGCGGGGTGATAAAACGCTGAGCCAAAGCAGGTGGAACGGAAGGAATATCGTGCGCTTTTTTCTTAGAAGAAACTCGCAGGTTTCTGAGGCTGCCTGCCGCGGCTTAGCTGGGGCTCGGGGTCTGAACGGGGCTCCGGGTCCACAGAAACTCGGAGCAGCGGTTGGAGGGCGAGGTGGTTTCCGCTCGCTCTCCGGGTTAATCCCTTTAGCACCAAAGTCCCCCAACTGCTGCTAGGAGGTGGGAAGGAGACCAGGAGGGAGGAGAGTGTCTGGAGGAAGGAGGTGCCTCCACTCCTCACCTAGTCTACCCAAACTTGCTGGACTCTCCCTTGCTCTGTTAAGAAGGGGAGGTTTATCACTTTGAAACAGCAACACGGAGCAAAAAGAGACAAGAGAAGCAAGGAGAAATGTTATCATGTATTATGGAAAGAGCCCATTCCCCAAACTCCTGGCCAGCCTTTGGAGAAGGAAATGAGAGCACTGGCCGCAGTTCGACTCAGAAGCTGGATAGGTTGAATGTCCAGGAGAATATTGAAGAAGACAGGACAGAAATATTGGGGGTGTGGGGAAGGGGAAAGAAGGGATGTCATAGCATCCTAGTGACAGCAAAAGGCATCCAGACGGAGGACACGAGCTGCCGTCTCTTACCAAGCTCTGTTATGGAGCAAAGCCATGTGAACTGTGTCTGAAATTCAAATATAACAGCTGCTACTTCCTCCCCTCGGTTTTCTGCCTGTGACCTGACAGTGCTGTCTGTCTTGGACAACTGAAAATATGAAAGTCGAAGAGGAAGGGAGAGGATGGAGGGCACCTGCAGAAAGGAGGTTGGGAGAGAAACACTTCATGCTTGGATGAATACCGATTTTGTGGTTTCTCGGATACACTGGAGTGGCAGAAACAAGTGTGGCTTTTGCTCCAGGCTTCTTCCTTACATTTTGCTTATCTTCACAGGAAGGCAAACAAAAAACAAATGTAAAATCTAGACTTCTCATAATCTGGTGCCATGACAGAGAAAGAAGACTCATTTGGTAATAAAGAGACTTGTAAAAATCTTCTCTAGTGACTGTTTTAGAGCTGAAAGGGAACACACACACACTACACAGGCAGTCCTGGGAGCTGTACTGAACCAAAACATACTTTTTCTTTGTCTCAGAAATAGGCAGAAAGTACTACAAAGACTCGCCACCAGGCAAGTGGGAGAACTACAGCCAAAAACTGATTACAGTGATGCTGGACATCTGCTCCACACACTTATTCATGGCCTCCCCAAGAAGCAGTCGCTGCTCTGCTATTTACTACGCTTACTTTATATTTACTAAAAAGTCTCCTTTGGAGAAGAGAATTTTATCTAATGGGGGGTGCAGATCTGGGTTCAATGCAGATGACAGTGACTTTAGGATAATGTATAACATATTTAATATTAAGAGGCATACTTCATAAATCAATGTTCTCCACCTTGCTGTTACATCTACCAAATATTTAAAATACTTAAAGGAATGTACCAGCTACTTTGCCAAAGATTTGCAGTTTCTACTTGCCCAGGAAACAGTAAAAGTGAGGAAAGTGGGATGCTAATTATTTTGTTCTACTTTTATGGCTTTATTTTCTGTTTCATATGTCTTTGTTCTTCCATTTTCAGTGAGTGTGTGTTTATGTTGTATTGTAATATACCTGACTGTAAAGAAGAGAGCCATCTATACGGAGATGAACATGCCTAATAAAATGCCTATTGACATATACCCATTCTTTTCTGGTTCACTGAAAAAGTTCCATTGAACATTAAGAGCCATCACTCCTGACTTCCATTATTGAGGAGAAGCCATTTGGGCATTTTAGAAGTTCTACTTCGAAATTTCTGAATGACTTCATGATTAAAGCAAATAGATTCATCTAAAGCTTCTTGTAGTCATTTTTTCAAAGAAGTAAAATGTTAAGTGACCTTTTAAATCTACTACAACTCTACCTACCAACACATCTATTTTGTTTTTAAGGATTTTTTAAAACCTTTGGTTGTACATGCCAAGTATGTTAATTTGAAAAGAAGGAGATTAAATTTTGTGTTATTATAACTATGCTATATTTTCTTTCCAGGCATGTTCTTATACTTCAGTCATTCCCCAAATCTCTGGGTTGGGGAGGTAGGCAGGGAGGTCGGTTTTGTGGCTCCCGGGAACCCTTTCTTCCGTGTTCAACAACCTCCAGATGAGGCTGAGATTCAGCACCGCGGACAGGGACTCCGCCCCTTGCAGTTAGTTCCCCAAGCAAAGGCCAGTAGCACTGACTCTGAGTCTCTGATATTCTTCCCCTTTAAATGCAGTTTTTAAACAGCCCCCCCCCCATTTTTTTCAAGATAGAACGGGAATTAATCTTTACAGCTTCTAATGACATTAACACCACTCCTTGGAGCATAAAGCCTTTCTGCTTTTCGATAACGGAGAAATACTGTGCTTGCTTTCTTGATGCTTTCAGACCCCTGGAGCAGCGCCTGAATTCAAGACTCCTAGGTCTAGAGCTGTTTATTCAGATCGTGAATCTCACAAAGCTCAAGAGGTCGTGTCTATCCTTTGTGGTTTCTTATATTAATAGGAATTTGAGGAGAAGGGCAAAATTGGGATAATCAAAGTCTTTTAGCTCAAACACTGCGTTTTTCCTTTTACTTCCCCCAAAACGCGGTTTCATTGTTTACAGATGGAGATAAGTGAAAGAAAACGCAAGAGAGCCATCTGCTGTCTTAAGCTGTGATAATAGAGCACGCGAAGCTAGGTTGAAAAAGGATTCGGGCACGAACACAAATCCAAAGGTTACTATAATTCAGAAAATTATTTCTCACTCATTAGAACCTTCTCGGGGCTATTAATTTCACCTTTGACTTTATAAAGACATGCACACACACGAATGAAGCCCTGTCCAGGTAGTGTAGCTCCAGACCTGATGGGTAGGAGTCTCAACTCATTTCTTGATTCTACAACTCCTTGGCTGTATGGTGACCACCAAAAGTTACTTTGCTTCTCTCCGTCTCAATTTCCTCCTCCCTTAAATGGAGATAAGAAAATCTGTTCAACTATGTTTAAGGTAAAAATATACTAGTGCAGTGCCTGGCCTGCTGCTCAATAGATGACCCCTAATATTATCACCATATTCCAGACCCCTTATTTCTAGCTTATAAATTCTTTTTCAGATTATATATATATATATATATATGCATATGTGTGTGTGTGTCTTTCATGTATATTTCCTCACTGCCTTAATGAATACATGAAAAGATTTTGAATTATCAGAAAAGCAAGAAAATATCTTACATTTTGGTGAGAGAAGTCTAAGTTCAAACTTTAGTCATTATTTATTAGTTTTGTGAACTCAGCCCTGTAAATCAATTTCCCTTGCCCAAAATACTAATAATAAAAACATTGCCTTTCCTCTTAAATATTATTATGAGAGCCTATGAGACAATACTTCTAAAACCGAAAAGTGCCTCACAGACATCAGTTCATCAGGAGGTAATTAGTCCACTCCTTGTCTGTGTTAGAAGATCTCCTGAAGTTGCCTGTGTTTCTTTGGACTTCTACTTGCACATGTTGTTCCCTGTAGCTGGAACATCTTATTGGCCCTTCTTCATGCTCCTCTTGGTAATATAAAGCAGTGGCTACAACCACTATTGGAGCAAGGCAAATAGAGACTTGACTATGTCTGCAAGCAATTCATTTAACCTCTCTGAGCCTCAGTTTCCTCTTCTGCAAAATTGTCTTGATACAATAAGCTTATTATGAGAATTTAAGGAGAACATACATACTAAAGTACTTAGAGCTGTACCTGGCACAAAATGGAAAATTAATAAACAGTAGCTATTGATAACCACTTAACTCTTCATCATAGGTATTAATTGATCCAATGGTCAAGTCTTTACCAGGTCACTATATATATCAACTCTATAGCAGGCAAGCCAACCAATTTATAAAGTTAAAAAACAATAGAAATAAACAGAGCTTTGGGCTCTGTCCTCGTGAAGTATACAGTCTGGCTTAGCTTTCAGCACAGATATCTTCTCTGGAAAATCTTCACGCTGCCCACCCCAACATCACCATCTCCAATTAATGCCAAATCTTGTGTCCCTTCTAAATGGTTCCATGATGCCTATGTTAATACTTAATATTGGTTAGCTAACGAGAAGCCAGAGTAATATCTTCTGCAAAGAGGCATAACTGGCAGCTTGTATTTCACATGGTCAAGACTGAACTACTCTTCTTCATTCTTATATCTTCTCTTTCTAACCTCCCCTATCTCTGGAACAGCAACCCAAATCCCTCTCATTCCTTAGGCCAAAAGCTTTGGCTTTGTATTGATCTCATTCTCTCTTTAACCACCCCACCCCCCACTGCCATTTGTACTCATCAAGATACATTTACTCAATTTTTCAAAATATATCCAGAATATGATCACTTTCAATATCTCCACAGCTACCTACAAACCATCATTGTTTAGACTAGTACAACAGCTACCTAACTGGTCTCTTAGATCCACTTGCTCTTTGTTAATATGACCTCAACACTGTAGCAGAGCATTAAAGGTAAAAAGCAGATTACATCACAACCCTGCTCAAAATTCTACATGTCTACAGAAACTGCAATCCTCACATTGGCCTCCAGCGTCTGGTGTGATTTGTGTTTCACCTTGGCCTTCATTTACTCTCTGACATCATCTTAGTCTCTCCCTTCTCTCACTACTTGCTGATCCTCAACCCACCTGGTACCTCCTGTGGCAAGATGTAACTTTCTGTTCCATCTGAGTCTTACCTCCTCCAATTCTTTGCTTAAACCTTTACTCGCTAAGCTCTTCAAAATCACAGGCGACAAACACAGACAATCCCTGACCTCTTAGCTTTATGGCTCTATATAAATATTCAGGATTTTTCAATTTTCTGTTTATTTTCCTTATTAATTCCCTCCTTTAAAATATAAGCCAACGAGGCTTACGAATAAGCCTAAGTGTAAAGACAAAATATTATCTCATCTTTCTTTGTTCAGTGACATATATCCAGAACTTAAAATTATGTCAGAAGAGTAGGTGCTCAATAAATATTTGTTTACTGAAAAATTGAGTATTTGGATGCATGGACAGTTAATACCACATAAGAGCTACAGAAAATCTTTCTTAGGCCAGTCTGTCAAGGATGAATTACTCCATGGTGCTTGATGTCTTTAAGCACCAAGATATCTAAAATTCCATCTAGATTACATACAATCTCAACCACATAAGTGGGATAAAGAGAGAACTTTTGCCTCTGCTTGATGGCTTGAACTCAGTCAGACATGACATATAGTTTGAGTCTGAATGTCAGTAGGGCTTTCTGGAGGATGTGACATTGATGTCCCTTGAACTAGAGAGAACTTCACTCCTGGTCCTTAGGACTCAGGATTCTTCTCTGGAAAACCTCCATGCTGCCCCACCAAGAACATACTGTTTTCTCTCTTGCTTTCAGGTTGCTCCTTTTTGAATATGCTATATCCAGGCCATCACAAAATTTGAAACCATATGAAGATATTTTCCAGATTTATATATAAAAATAACAGTAAATGGATCATAAGGAAAGGAAGCATGGAAACAAGAAAGAGCCTTATTAATATTGGTTTCATTATGAAAGGGGCATTTTGCCCTTGATTTCTGAGTTTCTAGGATGTTCTAGGTGATGCATTCTGATGCATAGATGACTCGAGTTCCAAATGGATAACTTTTTGCATGGTTTGCTAAAATAAGTCCATAGTTTTTATTTTTCATTGTTTTTCAAGTAAACAAAATATCCAAAGGATATATATTGTGCATTGATGACTATATTAAATTTTTTCAGTTGTTATTTTTCACAAAGTAATAATCTGCCCATTTTTCTTTCATTTCTGCCATTGCCACAGACACTATTTCAACTTTTCCAAATTCATCAACTCTAGAAAACTATTAATTTTAAGATGCATCATTATTTTACATATCAAAGAACAGGAAAAAAACACTTTATTAAACTATGTCATTCCACGGATTAGCGTACTAATTTCAGATGTGTTTGTAGGTAAAAAGAATTTTCATTTTTAGATCAATGAAATATGGTATAATAGCATTATACAAGTCTATAAATGGCAATTATACCTTTGTCGGCCCTGTTATACTCTCCATTTTGCTTAGATACCATATAACTTTTGGTGAAAAAAAAAGATTCTAAGTGCTCCAGAGCACCTGTATTTTGAAACATCTTTCTGTTGTTGATATTTTAATTTCTACATCTCCTAGTAGCACTGATCTAGAAATGCACATGGAGTAAAAATAACTCTCCCACAATTATTTTCTGTATATGTATTTTATTATCTTCATACAGTGAGCTGTTTGCTCCATTTCATCATATGGTTTCTTCCTCTGTGTCAATCACTTTTGAAATTTTTAGACATCTTCTAAATTAAGGATAAAACATGAGGGTTCAACATTGATTTTGCAGACAGAAATGAATTTATTACAAGCTAATTTGGGGTGGGCTTCAGCATATGAAAACTGTATATTGGCATTTATTTTCATCTTCCATTGGGGATTAATAGATTCTTTTTAAAAAGGCATATTTCTGGAAATGTGGTCAATATTGATGTCCTTTGTTTTTACTTATTTGGAAAAACATCAAAAATAATGTTAAGAATGCTCTCGACACAAATTTTCAACTAGTTCATTAAGACGCATATAGTCCAAATTCAAAATCAGATTTCATTTTTTCTATGATAGTATTATTGACTTTTATTTAATATTCAAAGGGTAATCTAAAAGAATGTTAAAGTACTTTAGAGTTTCAAAAACTAAGTAATTGCACTAATTTTTTTTTACCAGTCTTCTTGATTAACTTTGCTGGATATATTTATTTCTAGTAAGCAACAGATTTCCATCTATTAAAAAAACCTGGAAGGAATTTTATTGTTGCTTGATATTTTGATTCAATAAAGAAAAAACTGAAAACTATTGGTACCAAAAACTTGTGAGCATTTTTCCCTATAGAAGAAATACCAGATTGATACTAACAGATGGTTCAGCTTTATAAATCTAGTGTATTTTTAAAATCTGGCTAATAAGTTGGAGAAATACTCCTAGCAGTTTCCAGCATTCCATATTAAAGTGAATTTAAAAGGTGTAGAACATTCACTTCAAAGTTGTGAATATTTACTTATCTTTCCTTACTTTAAATCAGCAGTGGAAATTAATAATGCCATCAATTTTAATGATAAATCAGTGGATTTTTAAAGACTGATGAATATCTCAACAGACAAAATATATTATTCACTTTCTAAAAACGTTTTAGAAAAAAAATTCATTTATGATCCCAATGCAAAGATTCTGCTTGCACATACGATATAATCTTATCTGTAATTTAACATTATAACTAATTTCTACTAAATGATTATTAGAGTATCTAACTTAATAGGAATTAAAGGTCCTAGACTGAGATTGTCCTTGAGCTAGTTTATATGAGTTATACACATATATAAGCATATGCCTATTCACACACATGCACACACACACACACACACACACACACACCAAAACACGTAAATAAGTTTCTGATTCTACACAAAGATAATTATGAAGCATTAGTGATTTCCAAAGAACAATGATCTGCCAGCTTCCAATTCCCAACGTTACAGTTCAAATATGTTTTCATTACCACCTTAAGGATGTAGGCTTAATATATCCAGAATATCTAAGGAATTCAAAAAGTGCAATAGCAAAGAAAAAAAAGACAAATAAAAACCCCAAATAATCTTATTTGAAAATGGACAAATTATGTGATTAGACATTTCTCAACTCAAGATATAAAAATCACCAGTCAGTATATGAAAAAAGTTTCAACATTACTAATCATCACGGAAATAAAAATCCAAAAATCATAATGATATACTATCTCAACCCAGTCACAATGACTATCATTAAAAAAGCAAAAAATAAGAAATGTTGGTGAGGATGTAGAGAAAAGAGAACTATTAATAAACTCCTGGTAGAATTATAAATTTGTACAGCCATTATGAATGACATTGTGGAGGAGCCTCAGATAACTAAAGTAAAACTACTGAGTTAGGGTGCTTACGTGGCATGTGCAAGGCCCTAGGTTCCATCCCTAGTACCACTAAATAAATCTAAAAATAAATGCTAGTAGAACTACCATACCAGCCAGGTATAACGCTGCAGGGTATACATAAAAAGGAAGTAAAATCAGAGTATCAAGAGAGCTGCACACCCACATTTATGGCAACACTTTTCACAATAGCCAAGATAAGGAACACTGAGGTGTCCCTCAGCAGATGAATAGATTAAAGAAATGTGATATGTATACACAAGGGAATATTAATCAGCCATATGAAAGAATGAAATGTTAAGTGAAATAAGCCAGGCACAGAAACACAAATATTTCATCTCACTCTATTGTGGATGCCAAAACAATTTATCTTAAGAAAGAGAGTAGCACAGTGACTACTGGAGAATAAGAAGGTTATCAGGAAGGCGAGCGGAAGGAACTTAGATACCAGATACCAAGACCTCTTAGATGGAAAGCATAAGCTGCCATGCTCCATAGCATCATGGGGTGACAGTAGTTTACCATAACCCACCACATATCTTATGAAAAACTAGGAGAGAGGAGTTCAAAGGCTCTAGAGACATGGTCACCATAGATACATAAGATCAAAGTGCCAATTACACAGCTTTGGTCATTACACAGCGTGTGCATGTGTTGAATGGTCTCACTGTACCCCATAGGCATGTCAAATTATGTGTAAATTAAAAAATAAAAAGGATAAAATAAATGTTTCTAGATAATAGTAAAGTATAAATGAATATTACATTGGAGGATATATTTTAGTCATAACTCTCTCACTTTGAAAGAACACTATGTATGGTTTGTGAAGTGGATGCCATGATGTCCATTTATTAGGAGAGAGAATTAAGCCCCAGGAATGTTCCTTGATTGCCAGATTTTTAACTGCTAGAAAGCAGAAGAACAGAAGCAAACTCTTGCTTTCTCCACAACACTATCTGCCACCGAGAAGCAGCTATTTGGGATCTCACTATACAACATCAGGGGTAGAATAGAGACTCTCATGTGAAGGACTCCTAGCAGCTTTGAGAATGGGTTTAGTATTACCTGTGATTCCCTCTGAAAATTATTCTAAAAAAGTTGTGCATGTGAAGTTTTATAGCATCAGGGTTTACAGTTTTCATCTAACTGTTAAAGAAATTTGTAGCCAAAACCAGAATAAGAACCCATGACTGTCCAGGGAGACAAAGAAAGAATGAGCATGTTGTATCCAATGCTGTTTTCTAACTCTAAATGTAATGCATATTCACTAAGACAAATTTGGAATATAATAATAAATGATAAGTACAAATAACCTCTAATCCCAACATTAAACTTTTTGACATACTTTTTTCTAGTTGTATTAAAAATAACTACACAAAAAATTTCTACCATTTTTTTGGCACAGTTTAGTGATGGCAAAGGTACGATTAAGGTAAAAAACAGTGTATCAAAGATGACATACTTTAATCATATGACCTCAAAGCTCATCAGGGACTGTTATATTCTACAGTCCTCCAAAAGCTCTCTGCAACTCAGAGATTGCCTCCTTCTAAATCTTGCTTGCAGTCTCTAGTCCCTGATACTAAACTGTACCTTAGGATGTAGGATTTCAGGAAATCCAGCTAAATACAAGAAGCCTTGGAGTTCTGCAAAAGCAGCTATTAATCTGTCTCTGATCTTGTAATCTACATCTGAAATATGTGTTTGAAATTAATTTCCAAAGTACATGCACTTAGGAAATGTTATAATTATAAATCAATGACTTCTTTCTTTCTTTCTTTCTTTCTTTCTTTCTTTCTCTCTCTCTCTCTCTCTCTCTCTCTCTCTCTCTCTCTCTCTCTTTCTTTCTTTCTTTCTTTCTTTCTTTCTTTCTTTCTTTCTTTCTTTCTTTCTTTCTTTCTTTCTTTCTTTCTTTCTTTCTTTCTTTCTTTCTTGTTACCAGGGATTGAACTCAAAGGTACTCGACCACTGAGCCACATCCTCAGCCATATTTTGTGTTTTATTTAGAAAAAGGAGAATTGCGAGTTCAAAGACAGCCTCAGCAATGGTGAGGCACTAAGCAATTCAATGAGTTATTTCTGAGCCTAGTTATCACTTTATGTGTAAGCATTGAAAAAAAATAGATTCTTAAATCATCTCCTTGAGTCTTTTTCAGTAGCCTACAGTATCAATTTCCTGTTGCTTCTGTAACAAATCACCACAAATTCAGTTGGTTAAACAATACACACTAGCCAAGCACAGTGGCACATGCCTGTAATCCCAGCTCTTTGGGAGGCTGAGACAGGAGAATCATGAGTTCAAAGCCAGCCTCAGCAATGGCGAGGCACTAAACAACTCAGTGAGACCCTGGCTGTAGATAAAAAAGCACAAATAGGCCTGGGGATGTGGCTCAGTGGGCGAGTGCCCCTGAGTTCAATCCCTGGCACCTAAATAAATAAATAAATAAATAAATAAATAAATAAATAAAATACACACATTCATTCTTCTATAGTTCTAGAAGTAGAAAGTTCCAAACTGAGTTCACTGAGTTAAATCAAAATGTCAATAGAACTTTTGGGAAAATTTGGGGGAAGAATCTGTTTCCTTGATTTTTAAAAAGACTTCTAGAGGCCACCTTCATTCTGGGGCCTGAAGTCCATTTCTTGCAGCCCCTAACATCCTGGTTCCACTGTCACCTCTCCTGACACTGACTTCAATCCTCCTGCCTTGCCTTATGAGGACTCTAGCAATTTCACTGGGCCCATCAAGGCAATCCAGGTTAATCGCCTCATCTCATGTCCTTAACAAAATCACATCTGAGACATTCCTTATATCACACAAATTAACGTATTTGCAGGTTGCAGGGAGAAGGAGGTGGGCATAATTGGAAGACTCTTATTCAGTCTACCACACCTGACCCATGTCTAAAGCACATGGAAGGGAACTCTGGCTAGCCCACAGTGGTCATCAGTTGACTCTACTACCACGGACAGCTCCAGAGTGGCAGCTTTTCCCTGAAAAGTCCTGCTCCTATGCACAAGCACACGTGTATGTACGCTCTCTCCCTCTCTCACACACACACTTTTCTTAAAACTCCAGCTGTTTATTTGACTGAATCTCTGGCTATTGTCTGCTCCATCTTCTCAGTTGCTTTACTCTCTGCTCAGAGTGACGTGATCATTTGCTGGACCTGTCTGCTACTTACCTACTTACCTGAATTTCTTAGAACTTTAATTATTACATCTATCAAAAAAAAAAAAGAAAGAAAGAAACAAACAAACAAACAAACAAAGTGTAGCATTCTCAGCAACTGTGGTGGAAACAGGGCCAGGATGTTCCCCTGTGCATTGTGAGAATGCATTTTCTAAGTCCCACATAAATCCATGAAGAATTTAATTTCTTGAGTTTATAAGGTGGATTTCATGAGATTTAGGGCCATAGAATCGAGCTAAATAAAACTAAAGCTCAACATGTGATGCTCTACAAAATGAGATTTGGGGCCTACGGCTATCACCAAATGAAGGAAATCGATTTTGAAAGTCTTTTTTCCCCATTCCATTTTCATTTTTGATGTAGCTGTAGGGGTAGTAGATAATTGCTCTTTCCTCTTAGAAATTTAGACTGGCTCCTTAGGTAAGAATTTGCCTTAACCATCTAGTCTGACTACAAATGCAAGGTATTATTTCAGTGAAAGACTTTTCAAGGAATCAAATATAATTCCCAGAATTTTATGTAAACAGAGGAGGAAGCACCTCAGAAAAAAATATAATCATTTCAAGTAGAACATCATGGGTGCATTTTAAAGAATAAATTTTAGGGCTCTAGGAGAAGCTCAACTCCCTAAACTTCTCTTGCCCACTCCTGTACTCCCTGGATATTTTTGTGTTATTATTCTATCTTTCACAGATCCCAACAGACATTTGAAACTACTAGCTTTCAGAGACAAGAGAGTGTAGTGGTTAAAAGACATGGGTCAAGAATGGAGTTATTCTGCTTGACAGGTTTTCTTCTATATCATATATACATATTTGAGAGCCTAAGACATGCCAATAAATGAATCTTTCCCAAAAGGCAGGGTTAATCATTCAATTTCTCCCCAAGATGCCTCATGGATGCCATCAGTTGTGCTTGGGAGAAGATGGCTTGGCCATACTCAGCCTGTATTCATTTCTCCTTGAAACAGACTTAGTGATCCTCTTGAGAGCTATAGTTCTGGTAGGACAAGCCTCAGATTGTTTATGTCAGGGGTTTTTTGACAACAGACAGGAGAGCGTAACATAACATATTTTGACATCACACAGTTCAAATTTTTACCCTCAATATCCTGCTATGAGAGTCAGAGGACACTTTCCCAGCCTTTTATTAGAGTTTGTTTTTATGGCTATATAATGGCCTCTTTGTGGCCTTTAGGAGGGTCATTCTATCTTCTTCAGCACATTTATGTCACCAATGCCTAACTTTTTTGCTTCTCAAGAGCATTTTGGGGGGCGCTAACCATAGTGCTCCACAGCAAAGTGCTCCTGACTACAGGGGCTCCACCTCCCCAGGGTGAAGCAAATCCAGGTTCACAATCATTGTTTGTCAAAGAGAGGAAGAGAATAAGAAAAAAGTGATCTAAGGTGCTGAGCTTCTGATCCCTGTGAGTCTTCGCCTGGTGGTAAAATCTATGTGGCATTGGGTGCCATTTTTTTCCTCTCATCCCAGGTAACCTCTGACTTTTCAAAATATCTGAAAATAACACCCCTCTAAAAGAAGCTGCTCCTACTAGGATCACTAGAGAAACCCAAGGGGCAGAGGTTTGTGAAGGTCTTCAGGCCATGAGCTGGGTTACTGTGAGGGGCGGGGGAGAAAATAGAGATGCCACCAATGACATAAAAAAACAAGGAGAAACAGTCATCCTAATGCCAGATCTCTGTTTCCTTGATTAATGAGACTGAAGCTAAAACCATCATTTGGCACATAACTTACTAATGTAATAACAGAGGGTCATTTCTTTACATTTCATTTACTAAAAACACAACTTGCAAATTTTCATGTTATAACTATAAGTACTCTAAAATTGCTTTTGAGTGCCTGTTAGTATCTCATAATCTCAATAAATAGGGAAAATCACTGTACATCAGAATCCTATTTTAATTTTCAGTTTTAATCATGGATGAAGAATTGAAACCTTAATATGTTAAATTCTTTTACTATTCCTCATCTTTAAAAGTTAGAACAAGAAGTAACTTTAGAGAGGATCTAATCAATCTAATAACACAATTTTTAATGAATAAAGCCACCCATATAGGTTGATTAATTTGCCAAGATCACATAGCTAACTGGAAGTAGCCTTATCCCTTAATTCCATCCTTCAGTTATCCTTGATGTGAAGGTTTCCCTGTCATACCTCAGTACTGTTTTAATCATTTTTTTTCATTGTTGTGACCAAAGTACCTGAAAAGAACAGCTTAGAGGAAGAAGATTTATTTTTGGCTCAGAGTTTCAGAAGTTTCAGTCCCTGGTTTGCTGGCTCCATTGCTTTGGGCCTGAGATGAGGCAGAACATCATGGCAGAAGGGCATGGCAGAGGAAAGCTGCTCAGCTCGTGGCAGACAGGAAGCAGTCAGAGAAAGGAAGAGGATGTGGACAATTTTTGGTCCCCAGGGACATGTCCCCTGTGACCTGCCTCCTCCAACCATTTTTTACCTGCCTCCCAGTTGTACAGTCAAATAATTTATCCAGTGGGTTAATTCACTGATGAAACTAAAGACCTCATAATCCAGTCACTTTCCTAAAACCCACCCCTAGATGTTGATTGTTGCATTGAGGACCAACCCTTCAAGTCATGAGCTTTTAGGGGGCATTCCAGTTCCAAATCTCAACAATACTTCTTAGGAGACATTGGGAGCCCTCAAGAAAAGCAGCTATTAGGCCCTCTCCAGAGCATTGCTGGAATACAACTGTCCATTTTAGGAACACAACTTTACAGATAATGTATCTGCATTGTTTGCTGTGCAGATATGTACACTATTCTTAAATAACTTAAGTGAATCTGAATTATTCCATCTTGTATTACAAAATTGGTCTACTACAATCAATACATTTATACAAGGATAAGTTTTATAGAGACAAATATCTTAGTTTATATGCTCAACCCATTTAATTCACCGCTCATTAATTCACTCAGGAAATCTAGTAAGCGCTAACTCTCCATCACTAGACCCAACATTCAGATATCCATAGAAAGTGATTCTACTCTCCAGCAGCTCAGCAGAGTTGGGAAGATGGCTACATGTGACCTAGTGAGACTCTTCATGTAAAGCATGTGCAAGAACAGTGGACAGTCAGTGTTCCTACCTGGTGTGGGTTAGGAAAGGTCTTATGGAAATAATAACACTGGAGTTAGGATTTAAAAGATGAGAGGTAGTCACTGAAGAAGGGAAACATGGGGATTCTGGGCAGAACATGTCCAATGAAAAAATCCCAAGTTAGGACATAGCTTCATAGAAAGTGCATGGTAATTCATGGAGAACTTCTTTTTCCCATATAGGTTAACAATAAGATCCATTTATTTAACTGGCTATTTACATGTTGATCTTCCCCACACATTTCTATTAATATTTCAGATAGAATCACTACAGGTAAAATGTACTCAAGACAGCACATTGGTGCTATATGCCATTATATATAATGAATATAAAAACATACTAAATGGGTGTAGAAATGGGGTTATGAGTGGGTGATGGACTATAACTCTATTTTTTTATTCTTTGCATTTTTCCTCTGATGTTTCACAAGGAGCACATAGCACCTGCATGATCATAAGATGCTAACCCCACCCCTTTTTAAATAGAGATGTTGATTTAGATGAGCTAAGAAAAGGATAACACACACAGAAAGGGTAAGGAGTGAGCTGAGGATATCCATTAGCTGATTATAATGCTTTTTCTTCTACCTTTTATGTAATTTTATTATCCTTTTAGTGTGAAAGCATAGTTTACCTATATGGTATCAAAAGCCCTGTGCTTAGAATTGTTAAACAAAATCTTTTCTTGCCTTTATGTTTCCAGAGATGTAAAATATGTTTCAATAAATGATTTTTGAAAAACAAGCCAAAATAAAAGGAGAACAAAATCATAACAAAATATCTTTTACCTTTGAAAAACCAAGGCTGCAATTTTTTGAGACAACCTTCAATATAGCTTTTTCGGGATATACACAGGTTGAGCATATCTACAAGGTCTCATGTCAGAAAGAGCAAAATTAATTTCCTGCAGTAAAGCTTTGCTCTCTGTTCTGTCATAGCTTGGCTTCTAGGTAAACATATTCCACTTTATTCCTATCACTCTCATGTCCCTGATTTAAGTGTTAATGCTTTATTGATAAATCCTAAAATAAACCTGTGACTCTGGGATGCTCAGTTTCCATGATGGTCCCTGTGTGTGTTTACAATCATTCAGCAATTTCCTTTTTAGCTTGTAGGAATGTAGTTACCTGCAGTGTTCCCTTTCCACTTTCCTGGGATTGGTACCAACAATCCAATTTCATTTCCTTCATAGAAGTAAATTATTTTACAGTGTAACAGTTCTTGCTCACTCAGTGTAGATTAAAATACACACACACACACACACACACACACACACACACACACTTAAACCAATATTACTACATCCTCAGGATTTCTCAAGGGAAATAAAAATAGATACTTTCACAGAGTTCCAGAGACTAATTTGTTCAATTCATATTTACTCTTCTCAAAACTTCATTAGGAAGGAGCCATGCATTAGTCTAACATCCTGCAGCCATGCATTAGTCTAACGATACTGAAGAGTTGTTTGATTTCTACTTGAATACTCCAATGATTTATCAACCAACAGAATTTCCATTCTCCTTTTGCATATGGCTTGAATTTTAGAATTCCCTACCCAGAATGAGCCAACAGCTTGACTTTCTCAAATGTTCAGTCATCTCTCACCCTACAATGCTCATGGAACAAAATATTTTCCCCTTATTCATATGACAGACTTTAAATATTTTGCTAAAAAAAAAACTTTTCTATTTGCTCCTGCCCTTCTAGTTTCAGAACATTTCAATGACATTTGTCCACTCATGAGAGTTAATGTCAAGGTCACACATAAACCTGTAGGTTTTCTCTGCTAGTCTCTGGCATTCAAATGAGCCTTTTCAGTCTTGCCTTCTCTGTTCTTCCTGTCCTTGATTTCCTAGGTCTTCATATCCACCCTCACCTCATGTTGTCCCAGTTCCAAGTCTGCATACTTCTCTTGTCTCTAGGCTGTTAACACTGGTGATTTAGTGGAGAGTAAATTCACATCCCTTTGCCCTTCAGAATACATTCAGATGTTCTCCTAAGTCACAAACACTAAGATACATCAAAATGAGGCTTCATGTATCCCAGTTCTCTTAAGGCTTTAGGCTGGGTTGTCCCCTTTCCCTCCTCTACCATATTTGAAAGGGGATGAGATGTTCTGCTTCACTGAGTCAAGGACCTTGTCCTCTTCTCTGCTCATACAGTGTCCCCTCAGGGTGCTCTCCTTGCATGTGTGAAGGTCTATTGTAAGACAGCATGCCATGTCATGATGCCGGCACACCTGTACAGGCCATGTTGGCCACATTTTGTCAACTGCATCAAGAAGTCACGTGGAGTGACTGAGCCATACCAGCAAGGCTTACGTATGACACTCTGTGATGTTCCTGCAATGACAGAATCACCCAATGACATTCTCAGAATTTATCCTTGTCATTAAGCGATGTGCACACACACATGCAAACATCAATCATGACAAAGCACAAATTTCAATTTCATAAATTATTTGTGTTGTTATTGTTGGCAGAGCATGAAGATACAACCTCCCATATCTAACCTGATGCTCTCAAGCATTGACTTTTCAGATAGCTAAGAAATAATGGGAAGATAAGAAACATTTTATATACTTGCTAGTTTCAAACATGTAATTAGATTCATCACCGAAGGCAGGAAGTAGAACTTGGACAAGACAGGGATTCATGAGATGGAAGACCTGGAATTAGTGATTAACTGTGGTTGATGCAACATGAGAAAGCAGTCTTCAGGCCGCATGACATGAGATAGCAACACAAGAGGGAACAACCCAACTGTCCGTCAATGAGAGAAACCAATGGTCCATCAATGAGAGAATGGAGAAAAACTGGCATAGTCACACATTTTAGAATTACTTCTCAGTAAAAAAACAAACAAACAAACAAACACTGGTATATAGATGGCAAGAAGAAAAAGCATCATGCTGAACAGTTAAGAAGTCAAACATAGCCGGGAGCAGCAGTGCACTGTAATCCCAGCACTTAGGGAGGCTGAGACAGGAGAATCACAAGTTCAAAGCCAGCCTCAGCAATGGCGAGGTTCTAAGCAACTCAGTGAGACCCTGACTCTAAATAAAACACAAAATAGGGCTGGGGATGTGGCTCAATGGTTGAGTGCCCCTGAGTTCAATCCCCAGTGCTAAAAACAGAAAGAAAGAAAAAATAGGAAGTCAAACATAAAAGAGCACAATTATGTTCTATTTTTAAAATGATGTTATCTAAAGATGTCAGAAAACTCTTTATCTCTGAGGTGAAGGAATTGACAGAAAATCACCAAGAGGGAGTTTCTAGAGTGTTGGAAATATCCTTTTCCTTGATCTGAGTAATGGATTAAGGGATGTACATAGATGTGCCACAATTCATTGAGCTTCACATCTAAATTATTTGCATTTTACTTTGTGTACATAATACCACCATCAAATACTTTTAGAAAAAAAATAACAACATGATCTCAAATGAGCATCAAATCAAAAATATCACCTCAAGTGAGCCAGGCATCCTGTGCACACTTTATGCCCATGAAGACTCTCCAGAAATCCATACTTCCCCCTCAACACCACCATCTACATGAAGACCCTCTGATGGTAGGTCCAAGTCAGAGGATCTAATGTCTCCTGCTGCAGAGGATAATGTCCATTGGTTGAATAGTTCTGCAGCACAAATGAGTACAAAGGAAACTCAGTTCTAGATTTTTAAAATAGCCTTTTAATAATATTTCATTTTTTTGACATGATATCTACCTTCTTAGCAGACTTCCAAGTGGACAATACACTATTGTTTTCTCTAGGTGCAATGGTGTTCTGTAGATTTCCAGAACCTATTCATCTTGCTTAAATACTTTTAGGCTTACAGAGATACAAAGGGAGATTATGAAGCTTTATATACAGTACATTGAAGCCAAACAAAAGAAAAGAAGGGCAGTTATTCTCAAGAGTACACTTTAACAAAAGATTTCAAGCTAGTTGAAATGATTAAAGGAAGCTCATCACTTTCTAAAATTAGGCTTAGGCAAAGTGTGAGCGGACCCATGAGAGACAGCATCCTCCCTTCTACTCCTTCAGGGCTACATCTGCAGCTCTGGGTCCTGGGCCATGACTCTGGCTCCCTGGTATCTACAGTTGAGTGCTTACCAACAGTGAGGAAAGTTGACATTTCCTGTTCCATCAGCAGGCTGGCTGGGGACTTCTAGGTCCTGATTCTTCATGTGACCCCAACCACAATTCCAACAAGCACATACCCAATCAAAACATGCACAGATGTTCTATCCACCCAGTAAGTTGTCTCTATTCTCCACAAAGCTTCTAAGCTGTCATCGAGCTGCTCTGATGAATCAATCTGAGAGTACATTGCATGCATTACCTTTTCGTTCTCAGGTAAGATGTTTTAATTCTTAATAAGAGATGTATAATTATGGTGTGCAGTATCAAAAGAATAAGATATTGGTGACTCACCAATGAAGGGGAAATATTGAAAGTGGTGGTAGAAACTTCAAACATCATCCATAAACTCATATTTATCTAGCAGACTTTTGGTGTATATTATCTCATTAAATCCAGAGGCAATTTCACATAGAATTCTCCCTTCCATGTTCCAGATGAGGAAAGTAAAGTACTGAGACATTTATAGTCTGCTGAGATCAGATCAGAACTGCTTCCTGATGTTAAAGCCATGGAAGTTCTGGGCATTCATATGGAAAAGGAGAGAGATCTACACAGTATAACTGGTAATGATTGCATGAGAAGGGTCGAGTTTTGAGATGCACTAGTGCTACTACCTGTCTCCAGGGCCCGTAGAGGCCATGCCTCATCCCTTACTCCAGGGCTGAATAGCACTTGCCATAAATCCCAGAACCCAAGTTAGGGACACCAGTCACCAACATCAGCCTTCTAACTGATGGCTGTTGACATCAACATGCTGGCATTTCAGGCACATTCCAACAACGTGTGGGGATCATGTGATAAAACAGTTTAATTAGTGTCTGATCAGAGGATCCTGAATGTGGAGCCACCAGGCCAAGTCACCATCAGAAACCCATCCTTTGGCAGCTGCTCTCCTCCTGTGGTTCTCCTGCCAGGTCCAAGCTAACCGTCTTGTCTCCGCAAACTGACCACAGACACCAGATTGTCCAGATGTTTGGTGGAAGAATAAAGATGGAATGAATGAGCTCATAGGCTCAGAACACAAGATCAATCAGCATCTCCAAGACTCAATTTTCCTTCCATGAGAGAGTGGTAAATACATATTCTTTTTCAAGACAGAACAATGAATGACTATATAGAGCAAATCAGTTCAAAAATGTCAGATTGAAAGGGTCAGGTGGAGGTTCCTGACAAACCAGGAGAATGAAACCTGTGCTTCATACAACTCCTATCTCTGGAAAATATGCATAGCCACCCTTCCCTGAAGGGATGGCACTGTAATTTGTCACAGCACCTCCAAGTTGGTCTCATCCCTGAAAGATGTTTAAGAATCAAAACCACTGTCACTATGGATAAAGTCCTCACTTCATATCTATGACCCCGTGTGGATTGATGGAACTGGTGGAGGATAATGAATGTATTGGAATAAGCCCTTGCTCATTGGTGTTAACATGCAAGCTATTTGTCACCTTGAATTATGTTTTTCCTAAAATTCATATATTGTAGGCTTTAACCTTACCACCTCAGAATATGACAGTATTTGGAGACAAGGTGATTAAATTAAAATGAGACTGTCAGGGTGGGTCCTAATCCAATCTGACCGCTTCTATATTCGAAAAATTGGGGGCACACAAAAAGACATAGGATGCGGTCACAGAGAGATGATGTGAAAACACAGTGAAAAGTCAGCCATCTGCAGGCCAAGGAGAGAGGCCTCAGAAGAACCAGACCCCAAAGGCACCTTGATCTTGGCCTTCCTGCCCCCAGAACTGGGAATTAATGTCTATTGTTTAAGTGACTCAGTCTGTGGCGGTTTGTCAGGACAGCCCTAGCACAGTAATACTTTATTTGAAAATCAACTTGCCCTTCTGTTAAAGCAATCTGAAATAAAGACAGCTGCCTTCCCCCAGGAAACCTTGCTCAGACAGGCGTCTGCTTTATTCAGGATTTCAGATGAGGGTGCCACGAGGCCAGTCCTTAAAAGGTGCTGGCAGCTATGCACTCTGTGTTGACATCAAGGGGGGTTAATGGTCAAGCTTTCACCTGCGACCGCACAGTCTGGTCTCGGGGAAAGCTGGCTCCACTGTGAATACATAGCACCCCCCTTTCAGGCAGAGATTACTGTCAGGCATTTGCTTATTACACAGCAGAGAAATCCACTGACACAGAGGGGGACTGTCACGCACGTTCACCAGGAATGGCTTCTCTCTTTCAGGGACCGCTGAAATGAATTATGAAGAACATCTGGTGTGAAATATATTCCTGAAATTAATGTTCACGATTATTCCCTCTGCTTTTATCTCTTGGGCTCATATTAGAAATGAACATAGGAAGAATATTTATTTAGTTGCCAATGAAAATCACTACCAAATGCCATTGTGCTGTTTGTCCCAATAAAACACAGGCCAAAGAGAAATTTTTAACATATAAAACTAGTATCTATTTTCCCTTTTATCAGTTAAAAATCATATCACTTATTTTCCTTTTAAATTGATCCCCCCAGAGATCCCCAAACTAGATATCTTTTTTAAATATAATTGCTATCCTTAGCCTGATATGGACATTATCTGGTAGGTCTCTCTTCTTGTATTTCATTTAATCTTCAGTGTTTAAGCTAACAAATATACCAGTATTTTTCCCCCTATAAGCCACTTTAAATCCTTTTCTGTATTAGGTAGAACATAGATAATAAGACTTACCCTTCTGAAAAAATGGAAAACTTTCACAGAGGAGCAACGGTTTCTCCACTGGGGCCAACTGAACTCCCGAGGAGACATTTGGCAACATCTGGAGACATTTTTTACTTATCACAACTGGGAATGAGGTGGGGGGTGCTATTGCCATCTCGTGGGTAGAGGGCAGAGATGCTGCTAAACAGTGGACATGACAGAGCACAGCCCTTTCCACCACAAATAATTAATCAGATCAAAACCAGATCCCCCACTGAGGAGCAAAGATGGAGTGCCCTGCCATAGAGCCAGCAGGCTTGCATCATTGGAGTGGCTGGAGAAGGCCATTGTATACTTGATAAATGGACAAGGTCTGGCGAGTTTCAGGTTCTATATTGATCTCTAAATTTCCTATATTATACTTCCGTGAATTTCATAGATGTTGTTTCTTTGGCCTCCTTTTGAGAATTAATGTCGAAGTTTCTTTAGTTCTCTTGGAAATGGATTTTAAAGTTATTAACAGCACCATTACACACACTCATTTAAATAGTGATTAGAGATGGCTTTAGTCAACTGTAACCAGTTCCTTCCCTACTTAATTTTTCTATGACTTTCCATGCTACCAAGAGTCAAACAGAGCACAACCTTTGTCCCTGCCTGTGGATCCAACTCTCACCTTGAGTTAGGTTGAGTGAAGAAGTTAGAATCAGACCCAGAAGACCCTCAGGAGTCAGGTTTATGCAAGATTCTAAAATATACCATTGACTGTGGTTATATTTGCATCTTGTGTATTAACCTTTGTGAAGATCATATCATACACTGATAATTAGTCTTCTATTTTTTCCTTTTTTCTGATTTATAGACTACATATGTCGATCTGTTTTACACAACAGGGTAGCCACATGAAAGTCTCACTATGAGGAGGAATATATAATGTCTATATAAAAAATATACATATATTTATTATTTATATTTTGTTTAGCTTTGAGGGGAAAATATGGAGCCAAAAGCCAAATAAGTTCCTAATATATGAAAATAAGGAAAAGAAATGTCATGCTTTACAAAGAAATAGGATAAATTAGGATAAATGGAATGGCCAGAAGCAATAGATCCAGAAGCTCTAAGATAAAAAGGAAAAAAAGTGATTTTGCAGAGGGAGGTAAGACAGCAGAAAGAACAAGGTCACCCAAGCTGCTCTGAAGAGGGTGCACACTCCTTGGTTCTGTTTCCTCCTTAAATTGGCAAAACAGCCTTAGCTGAGTCTCTCCTCTCTCTGGGCCTACAAAACAGAGGGCTCATCTTGATGATCTTGGAGGTCCTTCCAAGCAGTAAATATCTGGTAGCATCTGTGCCTTGGCTTGGCTAGGGAGCAGCTCAGAACTCAGGCATCTAAATAGCAGGCTTTCCCTTGTAGGATAAAGTGCACTTTGAAAGGGTAGTTGGGAGGTCTCCCAAACAAGGTCACCTCTTCCTCTTGAAATGTGTGGGAGGCTGCAGTCAAGGGAAGCAATAGGCAGCCACAGGCATGGTGGAGCTGCAGTTCTCCAGTGGGAGATGAAGGAGAAAAGCATTTCTGTGCTCACCTGTCCTTCTCAAGGTGAAATGGAAAACAGCACGGGGAGATGGGTAGCCTACTTTTCATTCTTCACACAGAAAACGCTGGTGCTCGCCTCAAAGCAGTTTTGCACAAATTGCTTTTAACTGCCTGAAATACTCACAGGGCCAACCCTTCCCTGTCATTCAGGTTTCTCCCCCTTCTTACCTTCTTAGGCTTCTGCTCCCTGTCCAGTCCAAAGGACTTGAGGATCTACGATGTTTTCTTTGTCTTTTTAGGTTCTCTTTGTCTTTTCTCAGTGTGATACCTCATCCTGATTTTTGCCTTTATGCATTTATTGATTAGTTGCTCTCCACTAGAATGCAAATTCCACAAGAGCAGGGACCTCATGGGTCTTTACTACTCTGTTCCCAGCATCTGGCCTAAAGTAGAAGTCAATAAATATTTGTTGGGAAAAAAAGTGAATAAATTCCTAAGAAATCTTGCAAATACAATTCGCACATAGGAAGATTTAGAGGACAGAAATTGGAAATAGAATATGTTATGAATAGGTACAGACCTGAGGGAGATGAGACTCACATTGGGTGGCACCTCTAGGACTCAGAGGGGACAAGACTTGATCATATAGGATGAAGGATGCCCTGAACAATCACAGAGAACAAATTCCTGAACTTAAAGTAGCAAAATTGTGGAAGGATTTTGGTTACTGTCTTATCCAGTCCTGGTGACCAGGACTCTACAGCTTCAAATCTCAAAATAAACAAACAAACAAACAAATAAATAAATAAAAATAAGATTCATCACAAGGCAAGAACAAACCAAGTGGAGACCAGGTTCAAACACTTTCATAGATTTGACCACCTTCCTCTGTAGGCAGTTTTCCAATATGGCTTATGCTGACCGCTAAAGCTGTAATCACCCAAACAACGCTAATCAACACTGAAATTCTCTGCCAGCTCTCAACTATCTAAGTTGGATTTCTGTAATTAGAAGAAATTGCTACTTGTGGATTTCTATATATTATACCAACACAATAAGACCATGCTAGCAATGTATCCTTATGATGCTTTCCCTGTAGCAAAGAACTCTACAAATTTTAAGGAGAAATTTTGAAAAGGAGACAAAATGTGTCCTCAGTTTCAGCAAGTCTCCTGATAGCTACATTTGCTGGGCTCTCTACTGCCTGTTTCTGGCATTGATGAACAATAAGCTTTTCTTCAGCACACAGAAATCTTGGAAAATAAGCCATTTTCTCAGTAGACTTTTGTCCAACTGTCCAGTTAAATGAATCAAATTCTTAGATTACAAAAAAAATATGCTTCAAAAATTTAACAAATTAAACTGTCTTTAATATGTTGAATAAATTTAGTGGAAAAGTCTCATTTCAATGGTCTGCTACAAATCTGTGATGAATGTCCCCGAAAGAATAAAACCTAGGTAAACTTGTGGTAGATTATTACTTTCGGTGATCAGAAAAATCTGTTACATCACCATAAAATGATCATTGATTTTGTTTATGTGGTAATACTAAATGAAGATTTCTTGGTGTGAAATCATATTTTCTACTTTCTTAATATTTGAAACCTCAGTTATTTTGCAAGAGAAACTATTACTATGTTGTATTCTTAAGTTTATAGAGGCATGTTGACAAAATATAAATCAATAATCAACTATTAAACTGATCCTAAAATTAACATTTTGTAAGCCATAGAAACAGTTGCTTCAGATTGCACACTTTAAAATCCTACTTCAAAAATGCACCCTGGCGAAGGCCAAGTGTGACTTCTCACTCCCAGTAGTATGGTGTGTAAAGTGTAGTGCAATTATCAGATTTGCCAGTAGTGGACACTGTTACTCTAGGTATCATCACGGAGTGAATAGGAAATGTCTCGGGAAATGCTTGCTCTTTATTCCCTTAAATAGAACAGAAGTCAGTAATATAGGCAACTATTCTGGAAAAACAGCAGAGTAACATTTTGAAAATTATTACTGTTATTCTTGGATTATTAAGAAATTAATATTTACATTTTAAAATTCAGTATCCATTTGATTGTTTCTTTAATTTAGGGAACATACCAATTAACTGCGGAACATGCAAACACCAACATTCTCAAGTCATCTTACACATCTACAAAAGCCACCTTTCCAAGAATATACTGACTACAGGGGTTTAAGAGACACCCTGAACTGACCATGAGTGGCTGAGGTCCCAGTCCTGTTGCTAGGCTAAAGCTCTGTGGCTCTAGGCAGATTATCAATTTTCCCTTATCTTGGTCATCTCCTGTCTATGAAAGTAGTGCCTAAACTAGACAAGCACTCGGGACGCCTGTGCTGATGTCTATATTTCTATGACTCTCCTAGGACAGATTAGAGCCAAGAGCTTTGTCTACACTTGTATAATCAGGTTAGGTGTTATTTGTTTAATCTCCATCCAGAAAATAACTACATAAAACAGCTATTCCTTTCTTAATGAAGCCTGAAACATAAGCTCCAGCCCTCAGGGCAAGCGTTATGGAAATCAACTTACAGTGCTAATGAAAATCAGACAATGGGTTCAAAATAGAAAACCTCACTCTTCAAGGTCCATCCTGCACAGGAAGAGGGCTCAGTTTTCCCAAGGTCAAGGTGCATCCAGTAGATTCAGTAAGTGTTATTTTTATTCCCCTTTTATAGATGAGGAAACTGAGGTATAGAAAATGAATAACTCATGAATGACAGCTAGTCAGTGATGGATCTGAATCCAGACAATCTAGCTGGAAAAAGGGATGCTCTTAAATAACTGCTTTGCTCATCTGGGTTTCCTATTCACTCTCTGCACAATACTCCCTATTTTGGACTTAACCACATAGTCTGCTCCCACCTACCAGAACACAAATTGCTGCAAGTTAGAAAATCAGAGCCTCATGGTGCAAAGACATGGATATAAACCAGTAATTCTCAGCTCCAGAGGATCCTCAGAAAAATTATACCAACCCACCCATATACCCAGGGATCATTTTCCGAAGTCTGGAGACATTTTTGGCTGCCTACACAGGAACGTGGCTGCCACTGACATGTATTTGGCTGAAGCCAGCCAGGGATGCTGCTAAGCATTCTACCATGCTCAGGAAAGCCTCTCACAACAAAGGGTTATTCAGGTCCAAATGTCAATGGTGCCCAGGCTGGGAATCCCTGCTGTAGAGAAAGACAGGCTGGCTTTGAACCCTGGCTCTGCAGCTGGCCTGTGTGAACTGGAACCCTTTGCTTCAGAGCCCTGAGCCTCTCAGTCTCCTCATTTCAAAATGCTAAAATAATGTATATGTCCTACTAATGGTTATGGTTATGGGATGCATTAAATGCTTTGTAGATGTGTGGGGTTTTTTTTTATGTTTTCAGGGACAGTGGAATGCAGAGGTTTTGGAGCAGAGGTTTTGGAGTCAAAGGGACAGGAATCCTTAGACCTTCCTAGCCCCAACCTCTTAATCTGAGAAAAGAGGGTCAGGTAGGAAGCTCCTATCTACCTCCTGGTCTTCTTCAGGATTAAGTGAAATAGTGACAGATCCTCTCACAGCATCTGATTTAACACATGCCTATATGTCCCTAGAGCTGATTATTTCCATTCTCATAAGGGATTTACATACTTTTTTTTGTCCACCTCCTGTGCACACCCTGCCCCCAATAAACTACATTTCCTGAATCAAGTCCAGTTTTGTTTAGGTATCTATCCTTAGCTTAGGCAGCCAAGAACCCCAGGAAATGACCCTATACTCCCAAATCTGGATATGAGCCTCTATGGAATTGATTCGGTCATTCTGACGTACTCCATCAGCAACAGACCTGTCAGAAGTCCCGTGATCTAGCCCCCTGCCAGTAAACTCAGGGGACTCTGTAGAAAACAGTTTCTATTCCTAAGAAGTAGTCTTAGAGAGAAAGAGTCTTATGTTCCCCCTGGGTTGTAGTGTGACTGTTTGTTCTGGCATAAACAGTTGTTGTTATGTTGCTAGCCGCCTGAGGAAGAAACCCATATCAACACCACCCCAACAGTGACTAAGGAAGACGGGCAGTGTGAGGACGACTTTGAGAACATAGTTGGGCTGTTGAATCCGCCCGCAGACTGCATGCCCTTTGGACTTAGTGCACGTGCAAGCATCTTCTCTTATTGCTTAGGCCAGTTTGGTGATTATCCACAGTAAACAAAACAAAACAACAATAAACATCCAAATGGACAAAGCAGAGCCTGGGACTCTGCCTCTGTGCCTCCACCCACTAGCGGCACTGTTCCCCTCCCTCTGCAGCAATACTGTGGCCACCTGTTCTAACAGTCATTATAAAATGGGATTGGAATAAAAAAATCATGAGAGGGGTTATAATTTTGTCTCTTATTCAGATTTTTTTGTTAAATTTTGATAAAATATCCATGACACACAATTTACTATTGTAATCTTTTTCAGTGTACAGCTAAGTGACACTAAGCACATTCACATTTTCTCCAACCATGGCTGCCCTTTATCTCTAGAGCAACTTTCACAGTGCTATGCTGAAACTCCCCAGTCAGCACTAACTCTCCCCTCACCCCTATCCCCTGGCAAGTATTCTTCTGTCTGCCTCTCTGAACTTGGCTCTTGTAGGTACCTCATACATGGGAAATAATACAGCACCTGTCCTTCATGACTGGTTTGTTTCAGTAAGCAGAACACCTTCAAGGTTCATCCACACCGCCACCTGAGCCAGAACTTCTTTCTTTCCTAAGACTGAATGGCTTTCCATTGTGTGTACACCACATTCCGCTATCCATTTATCCATGGACAGATCTTTGGGTTGTTTCTGTTTGTAGCTGTTGTGAATAGTGCTGTATGAACACGGATGTAAATAGCAAGCTTTAGTATGGCGATCAGGTTTTAATCTTTAATGCATATTTAAGAATCTAAATCAGAAGTTAGCAAACTATGAACCTCAGGCCAAATCTGGCCTGACGTCTGCTTTAATGGCTTTATTGGAACACAGACATGCCCCTTTATTTACAGATAGTCTAAGGCTGCTTTCACATTACAGGCAGCGGCCAGCAGCTCTGATGGCAACCACATGGACCACACAGCCCAACTTATTCTCTGCTGTCTTAGGCAAACGTCTTGCTGACCTCTGATCTAGGTGATATTTGATGAGCAAACCTTCCAATTGGTCATCAAATTCCATTCACCTGTGCTTCTTACCCCCAATTCCTCATCTACAAGACCGGAAGAGTAAATTTTCTAAAATGCAGATTCTGTTCCCTCAATCTGCTCTAAGAACACCTACAGTTTCCAATCATCTGCACAGAGTTAAGAACTTTGGAACTCCAGGTGTCATCATCGTGACCCCGTGCCCACCTCTCAAAGCACAATGGACTTTTTCTAAAGTGCCAGGACATTGTTCTTTAAAAAAGCTTTCCTTATCTCTCAAGTATATAACCCAGAAAAAACCAGTTGTGCTGTCCACGTGTACTGAATAGATGAAGGAATTAATCAGCATTGCTCTATCCAGTCACAGCTCTCAATGGAGAGGTTCTTTGTTTTGTCTTTTTGTCCCTTTGAATTTAGGCATGGGGACTGCAATGGATGGATTTCATCCTTCTTAGAACGGGAATATTCAGAATGACCACTTGAATAAATCTTCAGAAATCAGTGAACTGCAGACTTTTTATAATTTATATCTTGATTTTTGGGTTTTAAAGTTCTATGTCTTTTTTAAAAGTTTTTAATTGATAGACACAATTATATGTACTTACAGACCAAGATGTGATGTTTTGCATTATATACACATTGTAGAATGACTAAATATCTAATTAACATATATGTTACCTCACATAGTCTATTAATGGGAAGAACACTTAACCACCACTCCCTAAACATCTTTCAAGAATACAACATATTGTTACTAACTATAGTTAATATTGTCCATCTATTATAGAATTCACTCATGTTCTTGGTAATGAGTATTTGTTCTATTTTGATTTCTACTCAGTTCTCTCAAACAAAGAAACAAACAAACTGCTGCACAAAGTTAGAAGTAGGAACTAATATACATCATATCAATAGAGTTGCTCATATGAAGTGTGGGTCTGATAAAAATCTATTCTATCGATCGCATTAGTAAACAGCATGATGTCATTTGTAATTGTTAAAACACCACTACATTATTTAGAATTATCTTTGCAAATGTTTTTCTATTTTGCAGCCAGTAAGGTTATTCTATATTATATCTAGGGAGAAGACCTCTTCACTAGCCAGAGTTTTTAATCATTTAATGCTAAAATTCTCTGATAAAGCAATCCCAGAAATAAACTGTCTTTTAAAAATGAGTTATCGCCAAAAATCAAAGAAGTATGTAAAAGATAACAGTGTGTAAAAGGCAAATGAATGGTGGAGGAAAAAGACTTCTAACAATCAGAGTTCTTTAAGGGCAATAAGAAATATTAATTTAAATACAACTTTTCACTGTTGAAAGAAAGAAAAATTTGACTGAGAGGTGACATTGTCCCCTGAGTCCCTTGCTGTTCACTCTCAGAGTTGTATTCAGGTTCCTACAAATATGCTAAAATGTAGGCAGGATCCTACACAAGTCAGGTGAGGCAGACATATGGTCACACCTTTGGAGAGCATATTATGTGTTACTACCAGAGTTTATTTACTTTTTATTAGTAGTAGTTAGTCATCCACATGAATTTTTTTTAAATCTCAGGTTTCATTGGCCAACATGGAGCATAGCAACTGCACACTGAGGATTGTGCTGCTAAGCAGTTCCACAGGAACCACTGAGGAAGAGAAAAGAGCTAGCAGGAGGTGGTGGGAGGGAGAGGAGGCTGATGTGTTTGACAGAGCTGCACAACATTTTCACCATCAAAACAGCAGACTTCTAGGTCTCTCTAATGAAGCCGGCTTCATCACAAATGCAGATATTGAAATGAGCTCATTTAGCAATGATATGAAATGAGTTCCCAATGCACAAGCCTCATTAATGACAAAGAAGCAGAAGTTGGTGTTCTTTTTTTCTTTCTTTTGAAACAAAGAACAAAAGATTTTGACACACAACGTTCATCTTTGCAGAAGTTTTTAAAACGAATACAGTTATCAAACATTCTTAAAATAGGACACATGCCAATTCTAATATGCCCTGAAATTTCAAAATACAAATATAATCTTTCTCCAAATTTGCAACAGTCTTTATGCTTTTTGTTTTTTTAACCCAGTGTTCCATACATCAAATCCAGATCAAGTGGCTTATGCTGGTTTTATTCTCATGAATTTGGACAGTTGAAGAGAGAGAAACTGATTCCTTTTCTCTTTTCCATCCATGCACAGGAGACAGTTATGGGAATCATGTACTGAACCACAAAGCATGGAGCCTTCCCTCCTTCACCCAGGGTTTCTCTAACATTCAGATTAATTGTGAGTGTTGCTTTTCCTCTCTGTGAAATGGCCCATGGACTTTGTTTTGAGGCTGAATTCTGGCCATGAATGAGAAAGCAGCCCAACATTTTTCTCAACCAAGAACCTTCCCTAGTTATGTCCCCAAATTCTGTCCTCTGCCTTGGGCAATCCCCACTCCCTGTGGGCATCACAATAAAAAGGTTCTAGTGAGGCCTGATAGGTAGGCTGTCCATCTACAAAGTTTCTTTAACATTATTCCTGAAGGCTTCACATGGCTGCTCCTCAGTGGCCTGCTCATCCGAGGGGCTGTGCTATTAGTTCTTTGGGGACCACTGGGGTACTATCTAGTAAATGACTGTCATTTATGGAAACTATTAATTTGATAAGTGTTGAAAAGTGAGAAGAAGCTTTCATTGAGGCACATGGGTTCTTAGAAATGCATCCTTTGAATCATCACACCCCAGGGATTTAAAAGATCTTGCATTCCCCCAAATGCCTAAATCGCCCCAGAAAGATGGTCACTTTCTGTAAAAGACCTAAAGAAGAGTTAGTAAAAAGTTCTGAGTTGCTGAGTGTGACAGATACTATGTTTTCACCTAATAGCTCTCTGTCCCTTTCATCCTGAGAATCTTGGTGTGGCTCATAGTGGCCTTATGGACAGCCCAGGGAATGGAACACCCTGTCCTAAGCTAGCTGTGGCTCACCCACTTCTCCTGTATAGAAGTCCCTTCTGCTTTCCTTAGAGATGTACAGCTACGGGTTCCCATTTCTGGTCACTGGGATGAAAGCAGTTGGGACAGGGTGGATCCTGGGACACCCTTTTCAATTTCCTCCTTGGTAAAAACTCGATCTGATTCTGCCCTGCCTCTTCCTGTTTGCTTGACGCATTGACATAAATAAATAAGAGGTGCCTGGAGCGCTGCAAGTCACTCTGTATCTATGTCTTGTACCTACAAGGTACTCAATAAATACAGGAGAAACTTGAGTTTCTAGGTCATTCCTGGGTCACCATGCAAGCTTATCATGACCTCCTCTGGACATTCCAAATTTAGTAACAAGCCCACTCAACATATATTTATAGATTGTTACTAGTAGTTGGTTGCTCTGCCATTTGTGGCCAAATGCATCATAATTGACACACTTAGGTATTTTCTAAGAAAATGCAGCATTAGCTAACTTCAGAGACACTTAATTCAGGACCTCTAGGGACAGAAATACTGCATTTGCTTGTGTTTCATGCCATTTAATCTTCATAGTTAGTGAAGCTCTCAGTGCTAGAAAGCACACCTTTTACTGCCTTTTAATATCCTGTCTCTAACTACTACACCTAGAGTGAGGAACTTGAGAAATACTCAATTAAAACTTGAATAACTGTCAAATACAATGTCAAACAGTTTAGGATCACTGAACTCAAACCCTCTGAGGCACCTTTCATGCAGTCACAATCTCAAAATACCTTTTAGTTCAAAAGGCAAAGCTAGTTAAGAAAGTCTTTTCTCTCAGCAGGCTTTGCTTTTGACTGTCAAGGTCAACTTTAAAAATCTGATTAGTTATCAGATTAAAAAATTTGATTATTAAATTCTTTTTTATTTCTACACTTTGAGTATTTTTATTGTACATTCTAATTATTCATAATAATGAGATTCACTGTGATGTACTCAGACATGCACAATGCATAATTTGGTCTCTTTCATGGTCTTTAAGGACTTTCCAAGCAAAGGGAAAAGAACAGATCTATACAGTTATAAAACAGAGGGTTAAAACAGTCCAACCATAAAGTGTCAAGTTAGCAGAAAGAGAAGAAGTTGCACCTGACAGAAACGTTCATATAGTCTTTAAAGATTTGAGCTATGCTTTGAAAATTAAGTAGGTTTTCAATGTGTAAAATACCAAGCAGGGATGAAGAATGAGGATTCTAACTAAAGTGAATAGCTAGAGAAAGTGTCGATTCTTGATGAAATATATGCTCCCAGGGAATGTAGTGGTATAAACAGCAATTTGAGGTCATATTATATAAGACCTTATATTTCAGGCTAATAATGCAGTTCTTTATTAAGAAAAAAATGTGATTACCTAAATTTTGTAACCAAACAATAAATTTAATCTGATCTGATATGCCTGTAGAACATAGTTATGTATTAAAAGTAATATCTTAACAATATGAGGTACAAGTCAATGGTCTTTACCAGCCTAAGAAAGGGTGAGGACATTCTAAGATCAAAAGACTAGCTGTGCAAATAGGAAGTTTCCTATTTTCTCAGTTAACCAAAACTCAATTAAAATCTACAAATTGAACAATTTTATAAATGATATTAAGAAGCAAATCATTCACTGGATGTAAGGGGCTTGGAAATGCTAAGAAATGGTAAAATAATTAGACTTGTATTTCCCAAGAAGATCAGTGTTTCCTCTTCTCTAAAAGAGATAAGCTTCAAGATTTCTGCATCTTTTTTTGTTTCTTTTTGTTTTGTAAATGTTCAAGTTGTTGGTTTTCAAACTAGTCAATTTCAAGGTTTCAGATTCCACTAATATAGTATTGATATCATCATCAAATAACAGCAAGGATTTTAACACAAATTTCAAATTGAAATCCTGTTGATAAATTATGAGACCATGTCCTCAGAGAAGTATGGTATATCTTCAGTATTCATTCATTATCATTATTAATAATATCAACAACCTGGATGATTATAACCCTTTTCAGTTCTTACATAAATTGGTTAATGATTGAAGGAGAAAAATATGTCATATTAAATTAATTGGACTCATCTATCAAGTATTTGACAACAGCCAAGATATCAAATCTATTGTTTACATGATAGAATTTTCTAGCTATATTAATTAAACTAGCCTGTTTTGTTTGATAATTTGTGCTTTGTGACCATGATACAATATGTTTAACTAAACTCTGTCAACATTTATTAGTTGTTTACCATATTAAATGTTGGAAGAAATTTTGTACAACTTAAACATATTCTATTTAGAAAAAGTATGCAAATTCTGTGCTATTATCCTTCTTCCCTGAAAGAAAATGAAGGATGGTTACAATCTGAGGTAGTGGCACTGGGACAGGCCTTCCTGTCTCCACAATGAGGTCACCGTTAGCTTGTTTGCCATATTTGTGACCTATGGATGTTCCCCTTTGTTATATGTCATGAAGCTAGATTTCATAGTCAGAGCTTCTCTAGAACCTTCTTTCAGACATGACTCCCACTGTCCTTGTAACTCTCGCCTGCCCATTTTTGTTGATATCTTTTCTTTATTGCCTTCATCATCTAATAGGAAAAAAAGGACCAAACTAGGTTTTGTCCCAGTCAATTAGTCTGATGCATAAGAATAGTCAATCTGAGATTATACAACACAATTGGCAAACATAACTCTTGGTATTTTTTTGTTGTTGTTGTTTTTTGTTTTTGGTGTTTCCATCAGTAGTGAGGGTGTATGAGCACCAGCCCTCATGTGGCTCTTGTTTTCTTTTTCCCCTGACATGTCAAAGAACCTTCTGGTTTCTTAGAGCAGGAGTCACATAGCCTTGCCAGAATGTCAGTCCCAGAGCTCAGCAGAATGTAGCCAAGACAGGTTCTCACTGGAGAAGGTAGGATGCCTTAACTGGCATGAGCAGGTGGATGGCTGCAAAGGTGTTTGGTGGGTCATGGTTAAGAATTCACCTCAAAGACCCTCACTGATACCTCACCATGTTTATTTTATAATAGTGACCTTCAAAAATTTTATTTTGAATCTGTCTTTTATAATGAATAGGCAACTAGCCTTTGTTTATATTTTAATAAACATATTTCTGTGGAACACCCATGCTTGATTATACGAATGGGTATCTTCCCTCTCAGCTGCCAAATCTGGAGCAGACACTAACCAGTGAGGCTTCCAGCTCTACCAGGTTTACCAGACACCAGTTTTCATCAGCAAACAGCCCCTGGCTATTGTCATCAGAGGAAGCAAGCACCTCTGTAGACACATTTAATGTTACTAAATGATGGCAAATGACACCCATAGACGAAACCTAGCACTAAAATAAACCTCATCTAGACTACTCATCAACTACTTCTGAGAAATGAGTCAAAATACAGATTTAAAGAATGGTCTCCGGAAGTTTTGCAAAGAACCCATCATGCATGCAGTCACCCTTTATGACTTGGCTGGAGTTTCTTGATCATTGAACAACCTCATAGGAGTCAGCAGTGTTCTGTCACTTTGAGGAGCCCGTCATCATATCAGGCCTCTCTTTTGTGCCTCAACATGCTAGGTTTCAATGGATTGAAACCATCTTTTCTTCAGATTGATCTGTGCACAAACAGTTCAACAGTCTCCTGACTTTTTGAAAAGTTATCTTTTTATTATTGTTATTCATTCCAATACCCACACATGGTTGTCAAATCTCTCTCCTAAGTTGAATATTCTGAGTGACAGTTTAATCCTGTGGGAGATATGAGTGCTGTCCTGGTCCAATGGACCAGAATGTGGCAGCCAAGTGACAGATGAGTCTGAGTTCCATCGAGGTGATATCATGTCCACTCCCAGATCCCCCACTTCTAAAGGCTCTCTCCACTACTTGAGAGGCTATGACCCGTGACTTGGCCACTTGCTAACTCGCTAGGATCTTATTAACCTATCACTATAAATTTTAGGCCAAAACATCGACTCCACTCTATTTCTCAACCAGAAAAGACTGAGTTTGAGTGAATAAGTAGAGATGATTCTAGTAACTTCTGCAGTCTGAAGTTCTTTACATTGCAGTGCTATGGACTTGATAGAAATCAGGCTCTCTTTTAAATTTTTCAAAGAGCAGATGAAAACAATGCTGGATTACATTTTACTCCTCATGTTCAATGTTCAGAGGATTCCTATGAAACAGAAAGTGTCATCTAATCATTAGGAAAGCAGATGATGTGAGAACTAATCTCTGTGTCATGGAAAAACCAGACCAAGTCTGACCTTGACTTGTCCCACTCAGTGAAATTAGTCAGTCTGTAAATATTTACAGAGCATCAGCAATATATAGGCACTGGAGACAAGTTGGCAGTAGAAAATGAAATGTGGATATGAGATACATTGTTGGTTTATATACTTCTGTTAGCTATAGACTACCTTCTTCAATAAAAGGTTATGGGAGAATCCAATACATAAAACATACAGACTGAGCTGTTTCTATGGGCTCTGAGGGAACCAAACTGAACAGCTTAGAATTCACTGTAAACGTGTGAGTGTGTGGGTATGGGTGGGCATATAGAGTGTGTGTGTGTGTGTGTGTGTGTGTGTGTGTGTGTGTGTTCACTGAACATGCATAGGTGTGTTTGCATATGCATGGACCTTAAGATGAGCAAATAGTAGAGGTAATTAAACAGCAACCCCTGACAGCAGCAGAGACTCACAGGCTGAAGGAAATCAGGACTAGATGTGGTTATTAAGTCTCTCAGCTAATAGATTTAGCCAGGAGGAAAGTGTTCTAGACAGGATGAACAGATTAGATAACTCAGTCTCTATTGACCATCACTCCCTACTCCTTAAATTAAATCTGAAATGAAAGCTGTTTTCAAAATAAAAATAAAAGATACACTTGCTGTGGCTTTCACCAAGTGTTGGACTAACTGTTCTCCATTTCTTCATTTGAACAAAACCTGTGCTGAGGCCTCTATATTTTGATAGCACTAAAGGGCTAAGGTACTCTGTGTTGGGGGCTATAGGTAGTGGAGCTAGCCAGCATTAACCATTTCCAAGGTCACTGCAACCTGCTCACTTTCATTTTAGGTGCCTGGAAACAACAGCAATCCTCCAAAGTTGCTTTCCACATGGGAATCACTTTTCAGGAATGGACTCGAACTGGTAGGCAATTGCCCAGAAACCATTCTACACTGCTATTAGGTTTTGTTTCAGAAATGCTAATCTGAGGTGGCTTCAATTATTCTCACAGCCAGTGGGCCCACAGCCTTCTTCCTGACTGTGACTATGTTTTATGGCTTGTGCTTTCAGCCGTAGATAAGCTGGCTTCTTGGGAAGCTGCACAGGGATGCAATTTTTGAGGCCAGAAACAAGCTTATGAAGTCATGAAAATGTGTTCAAAGTGTTCTATTCGGCTGCTGACATTGGCTTTGTGCCAATAAAATATGAAAATGGTTTAGTATATAATAGCGTGTATATTTTTAGGTCAAGCTTAACGTGCTCATGTGCTTTAATGGTGGACAGTAGTGAATGTATCTACATGCCACCTTCTAGTTCAAGACTCCTGAGGGGGATGGGAGTGTCCAATACTGAACAGAAAATGTGTGAACAGCTCATTTTATAGTCGTTTCTATGGTAAAATGACTATAAAGGGCATATACAATTCTGAAATAGTTACTACAGAATCAAGGCCTATTGCTCCAACATAACCAGAAAGATGTATTGGATTAAGAATCTCTTACATGGATATCCAAAAGAGGTATTTGCCATCAAAGGTAACTATTATGCATTAACTGAACTTTTAAACAAAAAGCAAACCTCAGATTGGCATCTAAGCCAAAGATAGCTGCCGCCTAGCACCATGCAGCAAAACGGAGGGACAAGAAGCAAGTTCTGCATTGTCTTTTTTATTTCTCACTTCAATATTTGACACATAATTTCAATGATGAAGACCCAGAGGGAAACATAAGGAAGACACAAAGTAGTTGATAATAAATTGTTAAGTTCATCATCTCAAAGACTTCATCTTTCCTCCATAGCCCCTCCTACTATCTAAAGGAGTGAGTCAAGCCACTAGTTCCCAAGACGTAACAGAAATGCTGCATGAAGAATAGCTACCCAGTAAAGCCAGTGGCCTATTGGCTCAAAAATTCACATGATTTATTGTATAATAAATATTGATATTGGACCACAGACCACACATACACCCCTATTTGATATCTTTCTTTGTATAACATATATACTCATGGTATTTCATACTATTTTGTAACTAGTAGATTATTATATCACATTACTGAGTACTCTTTAAAACAAACAGGAAAATTTGTATATTCTCAATAGTTACATTAGGGATTGATCACTCCATGAGGTGGAATGTACCAGGCCTGGGTTTTATTAAGAGGATGGCAGTGTGATGCTGGCTTCCTTGGTCACTAGTGGGTGCTCAAGAGGGATTCACCTCAGTTCTGAGCCTCGGGTCTCAACAAAATATAAACAACATGGGGCCCAAACTACATATCTGTAGAGTTCATAAGGCAAAAATTATTATGTATATCAGGAATGGTAACATATAATAAAAGGTGCCTTTTATAGCTATTATTTGATTAGCAAAAGGAGCCACTGTTGATGATATTTAATTGTGAAGATCCCTGATGAACTTCATATATTATTCAGTTAACCAAAAAGAATAGAAAGAAAGAAAAAGAGAAAACATATTTCACTGTCACTCTTCAAGATATAAAAAACCCTGCTGAGTTGCTCTCAGAAAAGAAAAAAAAGCAGTAAAATATACTTCCTTGTTTTGTTCTCTGTCTCTCTCATAGGTAGTTTTTTTATTTATTTCCTTCTATATATAAAAAATTAAACTCTTGCTACAAAGACATTTAATTGAGAGAAAAATGACAATATAACTAGATGTAATCAAAATATTCAAGATCCTTGAGATAATATGTAGCAATATAATAGAGAATCTGCTTCATAAATGTAGATGATTCTAAGCTGTAAACTAGACACCAAGCTTCAAGGAAAATCTATATTCCCAGATGGGTTTTTTGTATTTGTTGTTGTTGTTGTTCCAGGTACCCATTTTGGCATTTGCATATGAGAATAGAATGCAGAATAGGATGCAAAACAAATATACAGATCAATGTCCCTTGAATGATGCAACTTTTGTGTATGTGTCATTTCAAGACTTAGGTGTGTGTTTCATACCTCAGATAGAGCACTGATCTTCAGGATATATAAAGAACTCAAAAAGTTTACCACTAAAAAATAACAAATAACCCAATCATTAAATGGACTAAGGAAGTGAACAGACACTTTACAGAGGAAGAAATACAATCAATCAACAAATACATGGAAAACTATTCAACATCTCTAGCAATTAGAAATGCAAATCAAAACTACTCTAAGATTTCATCTCACTCCAGTCAGAATGGCAATTATCAAGAATACAAGCAACAATAAATGTTGGCAAAGATGTAGAGGAAAACGTTTATTCATACATTGCTGTTGGGACTGCAAATTAGAGCAACCATTATGGAAAGCAGTATGAAGATTCCTTAGAAAAATTGGAATGGAACCACCATTTGACCCAGCTATCCCACTCCTTGGTCTATATTCAAAGGACTTAAAATCAGCATACTACAGTGACACAGCCACATCAGTGTTTATAGTGGCTTAATTCACAATAGCTAAACTATGGAACCAATCTAGATACCCTTCAACAGATGAATGGATAAATAAAATGTGGTATATAATCAAAATGAAATATTACTCAGCCTTAAAGAAGAATGAAATTATGACATTTGCAGGTGAATGGATGGAGCTGGAGAAATACTATGCTAAGGGAAATAAGCCAAGTACTAAAGGCCAAATGTTTTCTCTGATAAGTGGATACTGATCCATAATGGGATGGGGGGCCTAGGGAAGAATGGAGGAACTTTAGATTGGGCAGAGGGGAGTGAGGGGAGGGGATGTGGGGGTGGGAGGGATGGTGGAATGAGACGGACATTCTTACATTATATACATATACATGTATGATTTCATGACCAGTGTGACTCTGCATCATGTACAGCCAGAGCAATGACAAGTTATGCTCCATTTGTGTGCAATTTGTCAAAAATGCATTCTGCTGTCATGCGTAACTAATTAAACAAAAAGTATTAGAGATGTTTTAAAAAAAGACTTAGGTGTATGTTTTAAATGAAATACAGAGGTAAGGGAATTTACTGTGATTATTCTTTTCGGGCAAAGAAAGCAGAGATAGGAGGAAAAGGGAGAAAGTAAGACCACTTGTGTTAGTTGAAGACTGGAGGAGGAGAAAAGAAAGAAAATAATTAACCTTAGGAGAAACTGATCCAGAGCTCACAGAGTGTTAAATAATTAATGAATCAAGTACAAAACAAACTAAGCCTGCTGCTCCTGGGCCCACAGCACCACATCCTTCAGAGACTTCTTAGCAACAGTCTCAGGCTCACCCAGACGGCCAAACCAGAAGCTGCATTTTAGCAAAGTCTCTAGGCGCCTCTTGGCACTGGAGTCGCTCCAGATCAGGGCCTCCTTTTCAGCTTGTTAGGATTTAGCTTTTAACCTGTCCCTCCAGTCTATTGTCTCCTAACCAGATAGCCATTCCCCATAGGCAGTCCTTATCCACTTGCACAGGCCTACCATTTGTTTATATGCTCAAACAGAAGATTTAATTCTAAAGTAGGATTGTAGCATTGTGTAAGGAAACCATCATCCCACCCTTAATCCATATCACTTATGACCACATGTGTATTCATTCACTAGGAACCATTTCTTCTCCATCCACCCAACTATGGCAAGAAAAAAGTTGGCAAAGACATGGAGTGAAAGTGCCAAGTATGTCCAAAATCATGAATTAAACTATAATTAAAAAAAAAAAATGCCTCTGGCAAGTCTGTTAACATCCAAAACAATTCTTACCTGCACACCCTACTAGTTGGGAAAGATGCCATCTTTCTATGTGGCTCTCAGGGAACTTAAGAGCTTTCTCCAAATCAGGGCACTTCCCTGAAGTATGTTCTGGGCTGGTGACAATCTACACAATGCACTTTTATTCCTTCAAAACAATGCAATGAATGAGTTTAGAGTTTACCCAAAGCGACCCATGATGGGAAGCTCCCAGGCAGATTGAAGATGATAAGAATGGGAGCGTGCCAGCCCCTCAAAAACTGGGAGATTCTTCATCAACCCTTTTATTTGCCTTTCCTTTACCCTGATCCACTCTGAGTCTAAGGCCCTTGTGCATCCTGCTGGACTCCAGTGGTGCTGCTGGACACTCACTCTGCCTTGGGCCTCTTTTTCTTGTCTGAACGACTACAGCCACTCTCCCGGCCTCCACTCTCTCCTTACTTCATCCTTGCTCCTCAAGGAAAAATGAAGTCAGGATAATTATTTGTGAGCTCACAAGGCTCCTTCCATAACTCCCACTGCCTACAGAAGTCACTTACAAGACTTGCCAAACAATAAAAGGAGCATTCTTGTCATTTAGTAGAGAGCTGGACCTTCAGATAACCCTTGCATATGAACAGTCTTACAGAACACATACCTCAGATGAAAGTTACTCTGGGATCATAATTAAACAAGACCAAACAAGGGTACTTCATAATTTCCTTAAGTAATGACAAAACCAAGGTCACTCTGCCACCCAAACCACGCCAATATCCCCTCTTGGCCCCAAGATGAACGTCTGTTACTATCTTGTACTGCGGCTTTGTCCTCATTCCAGTCTTCCTGTAGGTAAGACTTACTGAGACTCGCCTACCTTCTGATAGCATCCTGTCTGGATCACACTCCCCATTCCTTAGACCATTCCCAAACCACCCAAGAAAATGAGTTCCTTTGGGCACTTCCTATGGAAGGAAGCTATTCTGGGATCCCCAAGGCCCCCACGGTGTGTGCTCTCCTTCACTGTGTCCTGCGGTAATGGACTTGTCTCACAGGTGTGTTCCTGGTGGTCCTTGGCTGAGCAGTGATTTCACTGCAGTGCTGAATGTTCTCCTGGACCTGGTGTCTGGATTCCAGCTTCCTCCTCATCTCCTTAGATGACTTGTATTTTCCTCCACAGGCTCTTCATTTTCACAGCTCTCTACCTATGAGCAGTTACTTCAGCTTTCCTCTAAGTCCCAACTATTGGAACTCTTGTCTTTCGAAATTCGGCCGGAGTTGTAAAAGCTGGTCTGACTCCTCCAGTCTAAGCCTACCACACTCTCCCTTGTGTTTTGTTCACAATGTGTTTCCAATGTTGGCTCCATTTTATCTTGCACCCTAGGTATGGATGGACTTATTTTCTTCCTCATAGGATCTGGAAGCTCCTTAACTATTCACATGTCACATCTATCCCTCTTTCCCTAGCGACTTTCCAGCTTTTTGCCTAGTGTATGATAGAATTTTATTAAATATTTGCTGAATTGGATTTGGAATTGAAGTTTCAGATTGCTGAGTTGAAAATTTTGAGGGGCAAATATAAATACATTCATTAATCCCAACTTATTGAAACCATGCAGCCTATGTTTTAGTAACTAAATTAATTTTACTGGATCTACAATATCAAGTAATCAGCTATTTATTGATTAACACAATTCAGTGTCACTTGCCTCAACCCAAAGAATTTTCTCTACTATTTTTGAGTCAGCAAGTCTTAAAACTTATTGTTCATTATGCACATAGACCGACTTTGAGAATTTCTTTTAAATCATTATTTACTTTTTCTCCTTTCTTAATCAGATTATAGTTTTATAATTTTGATATGAAAATGGGAAGTAGCAGAATTCATGGACCCCAACAACCCATAAGATAACTAGAGTGGTGATAAAAATCAAAGCCACCAAAGACAAGGGTAAATCAGGGAAAAAAAAGAGAAATAGAAAAATTGATCAAAGATAAATTTGGGAAATAATAAAGTTGATTTTCCCCAAAATAGTAAAATAATGTATATAGACTCTAATATACTTTTCACATAGTTTCAGTTAACTGTCCCTTGACTATAACATCTGTGACAACTTCATGTTTACAGTTGTATGTAACATATATTTTTGCTTTGGATGCACTATTAGGGGAGTCTGAGCAGCATGGTAATTTCCAGTACTGGCACCATGTTGCTGGTTTGAATCAGGCTCTGATTCAATCATTCCACTTGTGGAATCTTGAGCAAATCACCTAATCTCTATGTCTCAGTTACCTCATCTGAGACGTAGTGGTGATAATAGAACCTAATTCTGTTATTTGCTATGAGGATCAAGGTAACATATGCAAATCACTTATAATAGCACCTCACAGACAGGAAGCAGAGTATTAACACTAATTATTGTTATTATAATTTTTGCTATAAATTTTTCCCACATAGCTCTACTGTGGCTTTTCTCCTGACTCTATTCCTGCAGATAAGGTCATGTTTCCTGTGTTTAAAATCAAAGTTTCTCAGTGACAGGATCCAGTGCAATGACATTCTCTCTCATTCAACCCCATCCTCTTCCAGCGGCTGAAACTCTGCCATGAGTGACCCTACTCCAGCCAACCTGGAGCCACCATGCCTTCTCATTTGTGCTTCTTCAATTCTAGGAATGTCAATCTCCATTTTTTTTTCATCTAGTTACTGCCCTGCCTCTTTCTTCCATTTGTCTAACTTCCCACTGTCCTTCGCTATAGTCTTCAACTCTACCAGGTACAGTAATTTGCTCTATTTCCTTCCTTCCCCACATTCTTTATTCCTCCAAGTTGCCCCTCTAATTCTGACATTTCTATTTTATTCATTTAGGGTATTTCTTTCCCATGCCACACATTAACACATCCATAATTATTCCTTCTTCTGCCAGAAATTCCTTATTTTCTATGATAAAGGGATAATCAAAACTATAAATTTCCATTTTTCTGTATCAAAATGCAGGAGCTCCTGACCATGGCTTTCAAGGTTAGTCACAATATGAACGTGTTTGTTTTCCGTCACCCTCTTTTGTGAACAAACTTATCCATAGTCATGTTGATTGCTATAGCATCATGGAATTCCTTTTGTGCTAATAATGAATCGCTTTGTTACTATCCAACAAAGATTTAGCTAATATCTACTACATTTCATGGATTGTGTTAGTCACTGGGATGCAGAGAAATTTCCAATTGTAAAGAATCTGAGACTACATGGGATTTTTACATACTTGGTGAGCAGCATGAAGTGTTACAAATTCCATTTTAACAGTAGACTAATGTAATTTATGGGGGCAAGAAGAATTCATGCAGTGTGTTGGGGGACAGACAAAATATAAAGCAATAATAAGTTATAGTGATAAAAGCTATATCATGCTTTAATAAAGATAGTTTATTTTAAAATTATACAATCACATGGGAATTTGTCATGAAATAGGTTTATCTTTGAACTACAATTCTACCAGCAAGATAATTGAGGGTAAAAGTTAGATATCTGGTTTATAAGTTTATAAATAGTATTTGACAATTAGAAAGGAAGTGTTAATAGAGTTGTTTATAAAAATATCAAATTATAGGTTTCTTCTCTTTGGAGAAATTGTACTATCCAAGTTGATTTTTAATTTAAGATACATTTGTTAATGCATTAGTGTTTTAAAGTTTTTCATATCTTTTTTGACAGAAAACATCATGTCTTCTTATAAATGTGTGCCCCGAGGCTGGACGTGAAACAAAAGCATAATCCCAGCAAAGACATTTAACAGAAAACTTGCTGAATGGCTTTCTGATCTGATCTGTGAATCTGGGAGCTGAGTCTGTCAACCCATGAAGAACAGCTTGCTTTATGAGGGACCAGGGATTTCAGTCTTGCATACAGCAATACCTATAACCTGTTATCAGGGGGAAAAAATACACTAAAGAAGAGAACCAGAGCCCAGCCTAATCCTGCATTTTTCCTATCACAGTGAACAATAGAAACAAAGAAATATGTTGATGTCAGCCCTCATCCTCAGAATATCTCTGGTCTTAGAAAACTAGCTACTTCTTCATATGCTGCAGGTCCCAGAAGCACCATGTTAATAATAAAACAAACCCAACTGTTAGATTCTCCTTTCTCTTTCAGCAATCAAAGAATGTAATTTCCCTTTCCTTTCTTACTTTGATGCTTTTCCTTGTTTTCCATGAAAAGCTTCAATAAGCCTTCATGGTGGGGACCAATAGCTGTGTATTCTTCCCTGATGGAGAGACTCCCACTAGCTACTGATAGTTTTCAGTTTCTCTTTTGTGGCATGTTCTCATTCTGGCTTTTGTGTGTATCATCTCATTCCAAATCTCTCTTCTACAGAGCAAAGTTATGAAAACCCTATGTATGCCCTCCCAAGTGGCCCGTCCCACAGAGAGCCCTGCTGTGCAATGCTATGTGAAGAATTACATGGGTAGAATTGTGCTCCCGTCCTGCCAAAGATAAGCTGATGCATTAAACCTCATTACCTCAGAATGTGACTTTATTATGAACAGGGTCTTTAGGGTGGCCTTGGATCCAATGTGGCTGGTGTCCTTACAAAAATGGGAAGTATGGATGCGGAGAGCAAGCACACGAACAGAGTGAATGTGGACAGATAGGGTGAGGATTTACAAGACAAGGAACTCCAAGGATGCCAAGGATCAGCTGCCACAAGCAGGAGGTAGGAGGCAGCCAGGAAGGATTGTCCCCTAAGGGTTTACCGGGAATGTGCACCTTGGTTTTGGACTTGTGAGGTCCAGAATTGAGAGAATAAACTTGGGTTGTTTAAATCACCCTGTCTGTGGTCTTTATCACAGCAGAGCCAGGAAAGGAATCCAGAAAGAACATGACACAGTTAGCTGCTATTTGGCAACTTGCAGAGGTCTCCTGACCAGATAAGAAAAGGGACTTAAAGAAATGTTTCAGAAATTGCTCTAAGAATGTAGGAGTTTAGTTGTCAGTTTAAGCTCACATCAATAGCTTCCAAATCCAGTCTTTGAATACGAATACCAAGCACTGAGCCAAGGTCATGATGTTCAGCTCTTTGAAAAATAGCATCAAGCCAGTTCCACTATGGTAGGCACTAGGCTTTTTTATGGCAGAACCTCTTGGTATGTGGCCTTGGATTTCCTGCATCTGAGTCATTTAAAAGGAACCTTAAAATTCAACCTCTGAGGGCTCAACTCAGGCCTGCTGAATCAGAGGAATGGCTAAGGGTGGGTCTTCTACTGACTTGGAATGCTTGAAGTCATTTTTAATTCTCTCAGATGGTCTTTGCAAACATTAAGATTGAGAACCTCTGTTCTATATTTACTTGACTGTTTTCATAATAGTCTCCATCTGATTGTGGTGGAGTTAAAATTGTTAAGCACAATGTGTGCCAATATCAGTTTCTGCAGTACAGGCAGAGCATGCTTATCTCAAGGTTATGCAGTGAGAATATTCACACTGTGTGGGAGGAACCTCTTATTCTTTCTCATGAATAATGCCCTCAAACTGCGAGGAAAACCATGGAAATAGTAGTCATCATAAGTCAGCAAATCTGTTCTTCAGATGTTCTCTTCTCAGAGTCTCTTACAATCAAAGTTCTTCAAAGATCCCACACGTACGAATTTTTATGCACCTGTGCTTTACTACTGCTATGGCATTTAATGGTCTTTGGGAGCAATGACCATCTTTGCCCCCAATGTCTTGGTATCTCATTGAGTCTTCCAAAATACCTATCATGGCTTAGACACATTACAAATCCAATAAATTCCTCCTGCCTAATCAGATGGAGGAGAATCTGATACATGCATACTCTTGGGATAAACTGGGTGATGACTTGGGCACACTGGTGACAGGAGGTAACATTTTCTGAGTTGGAAGCTCACCTACAAGTGAAATGACCATGAGTCACTGGGTCAATGATCCTACTGAGAATTTGTAGCTCTCTGCCAATGCTTTAAAGTAATATTGAAAACAATTGTCTGAATTCTATTCCCTGATTGATGAGTTGGAGCAGAAGCTGTAATTGATTACATTCTACCACTAATCTCTGTAACTCAAATGAGTGAAAGAATAGCAATAATTAGATAAACAGTGTCACAGAAATGAAGATAAAGTAACATAAATGAGTAAAGGTGAATCTGTGATGTCATGGCTATGTCTCATTTATTAAGCATGCCATCATAAACCCGACAAGACATCTGAAAAATATCTATTCTATTTTTTAACAACTTACTAAATAGCAGTAAAATATTTTAACTGTTGGGTTCATAAATCCTTTTTTTCTCATGACAACTACTGGGCACTTTTTTTTTTTTAAGATCAAAAAGGAAAACTTTTAGGAAAGTCACACAGCTCAAGATTTCTAATATTTTGTATTAAAGAACACCCCAGTGGGGTTGGACTGTGGCTCAGTAGTAGAGCACTTGCCTAGCATGTGTGAGGCACTGGGTTCAATTCTCAGCACTGAATATAAACAAATAGAATAAAGGTCCATTGACAACTAAAAAATATTAAAAAAAAAAAAAAAGAACACCCCAATGACAAAAGAGTCAGGACACACAGATATTCAACAAAGCTCCCCCACAGGTCCTTTATCTGCCTCTCATTTGTTCTTAAATCATTCAGTCCTTCAAGAGACTATTTTTGATCTGGATATTGTTTGAGTTGAATAGAATTGAGAGTTTGGGAGCCGGGCAGGAACTCTTCAGGTAGATGGATTCTCATAGCCAGGTTTCTTTGCATCATAATTTCAATTTAGGATCCTCACAGTCTGGACAGAAGAGAAGGCCTTGCCTAGAAGCTGAGATTAGCACAGAACCCACCAACTGAAAGGTGAGAGGGCTGTCTGGGGAAGCGATATGAGGGAAATCTGGCCAGTGGTCTCCAAGTCTTGGACTCTGAGATCCTGTTTTGTGTAGGGATGGGCTGCTCAGGTCTTCAGGGTGACCTATTCCCAATTCTTAGTTCATGGTTGGCACTTATAAAGAGTTGGTATGCTCATAAAGAGCTAAACAATTTTAACTGGTCCTGTGACTCTGTCTTGAAGGATAAGAAATCATATGGCTTAGTGTTCGGGCATTTCCTCATTGGATAGTCATAAGTAAACTGAAAGCAGCCCAGCTTTTGAAGGTCCTTGGAGACTTCTAAACATTGAGTTTTAATTCAGTAAAGAAATTGGGAGATGTCAAAGGGAGTTTTGTAGAATCCTGTGCATGGTACAGACCAGCGCACCCAACTCCTCATTTCTTATATCACCATGCATACTATCTCCAGATAACTATTTCTATGTCTATTTTCACCTCAAATTAAACACAGAATTGGCACATTTATTCATATTTAAATTTTAGTTTATACTAGCTTATATAGAAAATGTACTGCCTAAAATGGCAAAGCAAAGTCAGATCGGCACAGGAAACATAGGAGTCCTTGCTTGACATGGCTATGAGTTGTGAGGACCAGAGGCGTTCCATGTTCCATCCTGGTGCACTAAACACTACACATCACCACTGAGGCGATAAATGCCATCAAAATGTCCTTTTATCTTTCTCATTATTCATGCATTAATTGTTTATGGTTGAGGACATTCTGGATCCCTTTTGCTCTGGTTTTACTACCATTTGCCTCTCAAGGGTCTCTTATCTCTCTTGATCATCTTCTATTCTTAAAAACAAACAGCAGCATGGCAGTGCTTGCTAATTCTCTCCATTGGCTATCATATCTGGGGGGCCACTTGGGCTTCCTATTTTGAAGATGGAGGAATCGAGGTTCACATAGGCTACCTATCTATCAACTGTGATGGAGATAATGCACAGGGAATCTAGATCTTAAACTTGAATCCCATGTTTATCTTCAGTACAACCAGAAAATATTTCTTCAATTCAATTTGTTCCCAGAGTATGTTTAAGCGACTCCCCTGTATAATGATTCTTTTTTCTTGGTACTGAAGGTTGAAGCCAGGCCCTGGCACATGGCAAACACATGACCTACACAATATTTCGAACCTCAACACAATATATTTTATTCTTTGAGCAAAAACATTCTTGAAATTCTCTTGTAATTTGTTGTATCTAGAGGATTCCCCAGAGTGACATTTCAGATTAATCAAATATGAGGATTCTAGGATCCTAAAAGAGAAAATAATATAACATTGATTTTATAGTGTTCTTCAGTGATGTCTCCAGTTATCTAATGAGGCATACAGAAATTTTCTATGCAAAATTAAGTTTTAAATTCATTTCAGTGTTTTTAAAGCTACATAGCACTTTGAGGTTCAGAGAAAAATGTTGTGTCAGGGAAAAAGTGGATCAGAAAGCTCACTTCATGTTTAGTTTATTTATATGGGTTTGAAGTTCTTGGGAAGTCATTGAACCAGCTGGTTTGGTATATAGTGGGAACCAAATAATTCACAGGAATGTTTTTTAAATGTATTCCCTTCCTACAAGAGGTTATAGTCACAGAAACCTTCTAATACCTTTAAATAAAATACATTCATTCTGTCAAAGGAGAACATCAACACCATGTGCAAAGATGTTTGATGGAATGGTGCAGGTTTATTTGGGGACACTCTGGGGTGCCACAGGGCTTCTTTCACTTTCCCTTTTATGCCTGATGAAGAAGCTCCAATCTGATGGTGCCAGGGGTTCATTTCACTCATTAGTTATGCTTTCACTTACTTCCTTAGATCTGAACCTTTATTTTTACATTAGAATACAAAAATCTTATTCAGTATCATTCATTATAATCACTGAATGCTTCATTATTGATAAATCTAAAGTTTCACATATGTCTTATTAATAAGTGTTTTTCTAATCCATTTTGATTTGCTGTCTCATCTATTATGCTGTTAAGAGAGAATATGTCTAGACCTAGACATGAAGAATATAGAAATAAACCAGCTGGTCTCTGCCAAGTTCACACAGTTGTAGAACTGTTGCCATTGGAGGACCCACTAAATAGGTACATTTTTAAAACTCATATAAATTCTAATCTTCATAAAAACTCTGTTAGCTACTATTTCACCATTTTGCAGATGAAGCTCTGAGAAGTTAAATATCTTCTTAGAAGTCACAAAGCTAAAAAATGACAGTTGGGACTCCCTGGAATCTTTTGACTATGCAGTATGCCTCTCTTGTTGGATTGCAATGAAACACACCAAGCATTTAAACTAGTTTTATGATTAGTTTATATGAACATAAATTAGCTTTAATGACTGAAGCATCCTTATGTTAATCTTCAATGCCACAGAACAATATTTTAAATATGAATTACCCTAATACTGTATATCCCTACTCTATGAAGCAAAACGGCCACACTGCACACCCCAGTGGCCACTGTTCCCCCCATATGTGGGTGAATAGTCCTTTTAAAGTCATACACTGCAGGACCAGCATGGCCATCCATGACATCCCTGGTGGCAAAGACTTCCTGACCAACCAGTTAAAAGACAGTCTCACAGACAGTGAAAAACACTGGTGGACACTGAGCAGGAGTCCTCCAATTTCACTTTGGATAATTCACAAGTCCAAGGAAATAAGAGATTTCTCATTGAGTGAATGGGTAAAGAAGCTAAACTTCTTGAGACATCAGAGACACAAACCTTCATAAAGGACAGTGACTGGGAAGAAGTTGAACAGGAAAGAAAAGCACAAATAATAAACAAAGAGAAAGAGAAAAGGCAAAGGGAGAGGCATGAGTTAGTCCATGTGCCTCTGGCTTCCTGTCTGACCTCCTAGTTGCTCATTTTACGTGACTACGAAGTTTGCCCTGGTTCTTCTCAAAGTCCTAACTATAGAATGTAGCTCAAATTCCAGAAAATAATGACAAAGATCTAGTGCACCTTGCTCCACCTGCCTTCCAGGTGAGAATCACCTTCCCGGCCACTGCCTTGATGCTGCAGGCACCAGCTGCTTCAGCCCCAGAGCCACACTTGCTGTCCTCACCAGCTCTCCCTGAGCCAGGAGCCCTCACTGACCCTCCTCCCTCCACCTCAGGTGTCTATGTCTCCTCCTTTGCCTGGTGGAAACCATTCATGCCAAATCCTGCCACTGATGTCATTTCCTCCAAAAAGTGCTCTCCATCCACCTTCCTTTGGAGGGTGCCCTCCATTCAGCCACCCTCTCTACTCTATGACATCATGGTTTAACTATCACCCAGATCCTGCCATTACAGACTGTAGCCTCTGAAGGACAGAGCTGGATCTCAGTCAAGGCTTTAGCCTCCATGGGATTGGGCATCAACAAGGCACAGGTAGCTACGTTATAAATAGTTGAGTTGGTAGTGTTCACAATGCCTGTCACATGCCAGGCTTCATGCAGTCTTTCACATTGAAACACAGGTCTCCCGCATGGTTTTTACACCAAAGACGCTAAGCTGCAGAGAAGTGACCCACTAAAATTAAAATTGTAATTTTTTTTTTCCTTTAGCACAGGTTTTCTAAAGCCTGTGACTCTTCTATTCCTGTATCTTGTTTGTCTGACAGGAGAAAACAAAAGCCAGCTAGACAAAGTAGAGAACTGCTAATATTAGCCCACCTCATTTTCATGTCAATAGCCCCAGAGAGTCACATATGGGCCCTGAAGCCTGCCAAATGCAGCTGGGTTCTGCAGGGTGGCATCTGGAACCCTGAGCACCTGCCTGTCTTAAATCCAGAGTGAAAATTGGTGCTCAGAACAGTGAACATGGGTTATAAGAATGTTTCATCGATTAAATATGCTCTGCTTTAGAAGGCAGAGTATTGAATAATGCGTCATTGATATTTTTAGTTCATCAATTAATTCGCTAAGCTGATTGTATCAAACAACGGAAGCAAATTGACCAGTCTAAAAATAGTGCAATCATGTGATTTCCAAACTTCCTTAATTCTCAGTGTATCAATAGATTTTTTTCCCCTACAACTCGGCCAAAAGTTCATTAAATAATTATGTGCAAGCAACATAATAAACATTGACATCCCACTAATTTAGTAGCCCATTGAAATAATACTATTTCTATTTTATTTGATAATAGCCACAGTTGCTATAGGGATATGAGCTCCTGCTGGGCACTGTGCAACTGCTTAAAACTTGAAGTCAGATTGAACACTGTTCTGCCTCAATTCCTATTCCTTGTTGATTTTTCACATAGTACTTGGCTTTTATCATAGCACTAAAAATACCAAGTTTACAAAGATAAGTCATCATCAAAATGAAGATAGCATGATCTTACATGAAAGCTGTAAGCCACTGCAGCTAGCAGTTTGCACAGTGAGCGGGAGATGATACACACCGTTTCCTTCAAAAATTTAAAATAGCCCGTATCATCGCTATGAGTTTGCTGAGGTATCCTGAGGTGCCTCAGTTCCTAGTTTGTGAAACTGGGGAAAAAATCACAGCATTCCATGGAAGTTACTGCACACAAATAACTTATCAATCTTTTCTATCTTGAGTCAAGTTTTATACTTTATTTATGGAAGCATAATTAATAGAAGAAGCTAAATATATCATAAATATGTAACTAGTTGAATTTTCAGGAAGCCTGCATATGCATGTAACTACTAATCAGATTAAGCACTAGAACACTACCAATACCCTGTGAGAGTCCCACATCCCCTGTCTAGTCACCTCTCCTCTGCTCCCTAAACTTAACCTCACTTTTTTCATAGATAAGATTTGCCTGTTTATGAGCATGTGGTACTTTTTGAAACATACCACTTTTGAGTTTCACTGAACAGAATAAATGTTTCCCATCACCTTTCCTACGTGTTCTCCATTGTGAGGCAGCAATGAAGGTTGGTACATTTTGATCTCAGATTCGCTTCTAACCTGCACCTAAACCATAGCATCTCCTGGTGTTTGTGAACAAGTGACCTAAAACCCAAACTAGGTCAGTTTTAGAATTTCCTTCCTCATCTCCTCTCCTTCTTCCTTCCTTTCCTTCTTTCTCCTACTCCTCTTCATATATATATATATCCCTTTCTTTGAGCTGGCCAAAACAGGCAGTGAACCCAGGAACTTTTGGTAGCAATCTTGGAAATGGAAACTAAACTAGTCTCAGCTCAGAACTGACATCACCAAAGTCAGATGGGCAGTAAAGAAAGTGAACAAAACCAAAAATGTTCCCTGGTATCATCTTAGAACCATTGAATCATGAGTGGACTTTATGTGAACCAATAAATTCTTATTTTTATATCCATCAATTTGAGTTTGTGCTTTATTCAGCTGGCATGCTTACTAAATCACAAAATCAGCTAAACATAAGCTAACCAGAAACTTCTGTAATGTAAAACAACCCATTTCCCAATGTGAGAAGATTAGAATATAATTTTCCCAACAGGAAAGTAAATGCTAGTGAACAGAAATTTCCATTTGAGAGAAAAATCAGCCAAGCTAGCTTTTGTAATAATAGCTTTATCTTTCAAGGGCTCAATGATTAACCCTCTATGTAGACCTCTTTCAAAAAACAGGAGATTTAAACAGGTTAACAAAAATGGGGCTGCTTTTGATGGTCTTAAATTGTCCTGTACATGGCAAAATTCAGCTGTAACAGACCAATCTCCTCTTTTAATGGAGTTGCATTTTCAAAGCAAAATTTCCTTTCTATCCTTGTCTTGCTAATGAAGTTTTCCATTTACCTATAATCTGTGTAGAGTGGGGAAATTTGCTATGGCATTTTCTTGACATTTCTATCCTACTATAATCACATTCTTTAATTGTCCCTGCCTCATCTGCATAGTAGAGCTGACATCTCATCTTAGTTTCTGATTTTAATCACAACTTCATAGAGCTTATAGTGCCACTAAGCAGCATTCAAAAAACACTGATATCAAAGACATTTTTTCCAATGCTTTTAAAAGGTCAAAGGAGGTGATAAAAAAAATCAGGTCATTTGCATATGTGGTTTAAAAATATAAAGGGCTGTCTTTTAAATTAAACACCAAATGGGTTTTGTGAGCATTAAAATAGGCTAAATATGAAACTAAACGCAAATGCATCTCCTATGTTGTTGTGCTGATAACATCATCTGAATTCATTAGGCATTCACTGAAAACAGTGATAATTCTGGTAAATGCCAAATGTACTTTCGCAGAATCTAGGTTTAAAGTCTGACATTTATTTGGTAAATAAATAAATGAGAAAATGGGACTAGCCTTCACTATGTCTGTCTTCTTCCATTTTACCCTTTAATTGCTCCCGAAAAGGGGAAAGAAATAAATGTTTTACTTTCTTTATCTCATTTAAAGTGCCTTAGAAGACAAAAATATGTAACATTACCCCTGTTTTACATAAGAGAGAACAGAGTGGAAGTAACTTCTGCTGGGCATTAAGGCACTCAGTTCTCATGGCACCCAAACCTGATATGTTGTTTGTTTGATGTTTTTTTTTCCCCATTGCACAATCTTATATCTAGAAGAAGAAATAGGATGGTAAAGGACTAAAGTTGAAATAGAAAGATGATAAAAACTTGAAGCTGATATACTCAAACACTGCACAAGTTAAGGCAAACAACAATGGTTTCTCTCACACTCATGAGATAACCAGGAAGCAGCTTCATACAGGACTCATTTTGATGAAGAGACCCAAAAGAAAACTAAGAAAAGAACACGGAAATGCTCTTCGATGAGAATGCAGACCCACTCACTACAGGTAAGGGGCAAAGCAGACCCAGGAAAGGCATAGGGAATGCAGGCACTTCTGTGCTCCATCAAGCCTGCCATCAACATGAACACAGGCTGAAGTGGCACGACTGTCAGTCACAGAGCAGCTGATGCCACCTTCAAGGACTTTTTACCACCTACAAGTGCCAAGGTTCACAGTGCTACTGCTACTATATAAAGACTGGAAGAATTAATAACCCAAGAGTCACGCCATCTCCTTACTTCTGGCATTCAATAGTGGAAGAAACACTGCTATTTCTTTTTTTTTTTTTTTTTTTTTTTTTTTTTTAACACTGCTATTTCTTAAACAAATAAATATACCCAGAATTCTAATTTAAATAAGTAAAATTGCAAAAAAACAAAGTAGCTTTTTTCCAACAATTTAAGTTACCCAAACTAAAAGTATGGAGTAAAGGGTAGTAATTTTTCTGACATGGATTTATGGATTAGTTTTTAAATATTATCTATTAGAATAAAATGATAAAAAACAGAGTAAGGAAATATTCTAAGGTCTTTAATTATGGGAGTGTTTTTAAAAGCCTTCACATATGTAAAAATATAAAAAAAATCTATTCTAATTGGGAAAAATGATAAAATTCAAACTACAGCATTATAATGATTTTGTTAAACTTTTTGTTAGAAACCTATTGATAAGAGAATAATATTGTATGTGAGTTTTTTTGTTTTTGTTTTTGTTTTTTTTGGTACTGGTGATTGAACTCAGGTGTACTCAACCACTGAGCCACATCCCCAGCCCTATTTTGTGTTTTTTTCACATAGAGACAGGGTCTCACTGGGTTGCTTAGCGCCTCACTGTTGCTAAATTTGGCTTTGAACTTGCGATTCTCCTGTCTCAACCTCCCAAAGTGCTGAGATTATAGGTGTGCCACCGCGCTCGGCTATGTGTGGGTTTATATTTGATTTGTGACAATATTTAGAGCCTTGGAAGAAATGGTTACCTTCTGGGAAAAATCTCTTTCATGGGCTCTAACATGTTGTAACACATTTGCTGATATATGTCAATGCATCTTCCATAGACAACTTCTCTCTCCAGTCAAGGGCCAACAATCCATTAGGAGGGCTAACACATTAATGAAAAACCCTCATGTCACATCTAAATTGAAAAGAACAGAGAACTTAGAAGAAATGACCAAAACAAAGATATGTGTACAATACACCCATTCAGGAAATGTGCTATGTTCTGAATGTTTGGGTCCTCCCCAAATTCATATGTTGAAACCTAATAACCAATGTGATGGCCTTAGAGGTCACTGAGAGGTAATCAAGTCATAGGTCAGAGAACTCATGAATGGGATTAGTGTAGTGCTGTATTAGAAAGGACTCTGGAGAGCTGACTTGTCCCTTCTGCCATGTGGAGACACAGCAAGAAGTTTCATCTAGGACCAGGAAGTGGGTTCTCACCAGACACCAAATCTGCTGGCATCTTGATCTTGCACTTGCTAGCCTTCAGAATGCTGGAGTAAATTTCTGTTGTTTGTAAGATAGCCAATGTGTGGTGTTTTGTTATAGGAGCTATGATGGTCTAAGTGAACATGAGATAGAGGTGGAAAATTCAGGTGAGGTCTAACCAACACACTAGTAAAGTAAGAAAGCACTGTGGGGTCTATAGGTCTGAGAAAAATCAAAAGATAAAAATCTTATAAAATTGTCATCATGAAAAAGGTTATCATAACTAAAAATTATGTTCAAGTGGGAATGGGAAAGTAAACTATGATTCTGGAGGTTAGCTCTAATCAGGGTCTTCAGGTATCCACTGAAGATTAAGAAGACTCCTCAGAAAACAAATAACCAACCCAAACTCCTTAAACTCTGGGCCAAACAGGGACTGTGAAAGAACAACCTAGCCCCTAATCAGCCAGGGTAGCAAGAGGGATGGGGTGAAGGACACTAGCAAGCCAGCATTTGAAGGGGCCCACCTTCAATGCCATAGATCTTATTATCACAGCAGCTCCACTTCCCATTTGGAGGAATATCAGGGGAAAAAAAGAATAATAAAAGAAAAGATGATGCGGCAGGGAACAGTATGTCTTCAGGTATGGAAGAGGCTGGTAGTGTCCATTGTAGTCACTGGGCGAAAGAGCCACTGAGACCTCTAATTTTACCATTACTAGGGTGACCATAAAATTGGGCATTCAAAAAACCCTTTTAAGAAGTGTTTCTGGTAATACTTATGGCAGGACAACAGGTCAAAAGAGACCAGACATACTCTTCTGGATCCAATGCATTGACATGATTTTTCTCCATCCATGATACTGAACACATCAAATACACACGTCTAATTAACACATGGTCTGAATATTACATCCTTCCAATGTACACACCAGGTTGTGGTCTAAAAGTATTTGATTGTTTTCAAAATTAAATTCATTCTCTAAATATTAAGGTTTGTCACTATGATATATTTTTAAAATGTGCCAAAGTGTAAGAGAGAATTACAAAAGAGAAATTCTAGCAAGCCTTTGAATACTGTAAAACGCTAAAATAAGGGCATAATACTTCTCCAGCCTGAAAAGTGATGAATTAAAAGGCAATATCTCTTTGTATGCATGTCGAACTTGCAGAATATTCTTTAAAAATAGATCATAATAATTCATATCTCATCTAAAAGTGCAAATGTACATTTTAAACATGTTTGAGAGCTATTCCCAGGGGATCTTAGGAAAACTGTGTTGCAGAGATACAAAGCCGCATGCTCATTTTTATTAAAGCATCCTGTGGTTATTTTCATTTTTTCTGTCCTGGAGAATAGAAAGACAAATGGACAAAGTTTACTCTAACTCTTCTGCCTTGCATAAATATGTAGAAGACTCTGAAGCATCTGAGATAGTTTACCCAAGTCAAGGTTCTTGTCAGCAGATGGGAAAATGGGAAAGAATGCTTTCCTGTGAAATCCATAGTATAGTAATTTTTCAGTATCCCTGAGGTATTGGTGCCAGTACTCCCTATAGATACCCAAATCTGCAGTTGCTCAAATCCCTTCTATAAAATTGCATGATATTCGTGTATATCCCACATACATCTTGTATATTTTAAATCGTCTCTACATTACTTGTAATACCTAATATTATTCAAAAACCTTGTAATAGTTATTATGCTATATTAGGGAATAATGTCAAGATAAAACTCTGTTTATGTTCAATACAAATGCATAAAAAATATTTTTGTTTAGGGGTGGGTTGAATCCACAGATACAAAACCCACAGAAGGGAGGATAGACTACACTTAAGAGATAAGATGCACCCGACTTGCTTGGATGCAGTAATGCTCTTTCATGTGTGAACTTCCTACTAAAAAATTCTTATGGATACAATTAACCCAGATGCCCAAGAAAGCATATCAAATGATTAGCTCCAACAGCAGATAAACGTAGTAGTTTGTGTACTGTTTCTTTGGAGTTATAAATGAATGTTTTTCAGAATTAACTTGTTAGTGTGTAAAGAAGTTTTTGTGTAGGTACTTATTACCCAGAATCAGTTCCTTCTCTATATCCCTCCAAGCCAGTACCATCATTCAGTATAACAAAAAACAGAATTAACTTATGGCACAAGTTAATTCTATGCCTTTATATTAGAATTTTAAAGGGTTTCATAAAATATTGAAATATTTTTGAGATCTATTCCATTCTTTTACTATGAAAATATTTCTAATACAATATAATTGAAATTTAAACCTTTGGCCAACTCTCAAAGAGTAATAAGAAAACAATTTTAAATATTTAAAATGTGGTCCTTGCTAGGAATAATATAATAAGTCATGAATCTTATCTCAGAAAAGGAGAAAACATTTTAACGTCTGTGATTATGAGCCCTGAATCCAGACACACAGTTAGAATCAGCAGACCCAGTTAGCAGCATTTTGTATGAGCAGTTCATGTTGCTTCCTTGGTCACAGTTACCTCATTGGTTGATCCAAAGAGTTTAGCCTCATATTTTTCTCAGGTGGCCCTGAGGCCACATTGATAAAGTACATATTTCGAAAGACCCAAACCCAGAGCTGTACTAAGGCTTTTCTGAGAAGATACCAACTACCTGAAAAGTGGAACGAGGACCTTGGCTTGGATGAGGATGAGGTCCTGCCAGTGTCCATCTGTCCTGCATCCACGTGGAACTGCCTCACCAGGTGGGTTCCCATGAGAGGGAGCATGAAAGCAGATGGTCACACAGGTGCTGATGTGTCCTGGTGATCTGAGCTCTCTGCTTGGTCACAATTGCCCATGTGAAATTTGAGGTCAGAGAGATCTGAGTTCAAAACTCAGATTTGCCACTCATTATTCCTATAAAGATGGAGACTTTGCTTAGCTTTTCTTTTAGCTTGTTTACCCATCCATGTAACAGCCTCCTCATGGCATTGCTGTGGGTCTCAAGATAATGTATGTAAAGTAATTGCCATACAATCAGTACTCAAAATGGTGGCTGTCTACCTCACTGATTTCATACGATGTCTGTAAAATAAGCCTCAATACTGACAATGTGATACTTTTCAGTTTTGCCTCTTTTCCGTATTTCACACCTAAAAACGTGAAAGAACAATTGCATTTACAAGCCATTTACTGAAATGTCATAATTTAATTATAAAATTTCTAAGAACTGAACATGAATTCAATCTATCATTTATTGTCATCATGAAGAGAAAAAAATATAGATAAACCAAGGTTTAAATAAACTTTATCTTTTAAATTTTTATTTATTTTTGTTAATAGTTGTCTTTTTGATTGGTACAATATGATTATATGTGATGTTCACACATGCACATAATTTGATCAATTTAATTCCCCAGTACCTTCCTTTCCCTCCCCTCCACTAACTTTTTGAGCATTCTGCTCTATTCTACTGATTCCCCCATTATTTTTGTTGTTGTTGTTGTTATTATTATTATTATTTTGGTACCAGGGATTGAACTCAGGAGTACTCGACCACTGAGCCACATCCCTAGCCCTATTTTGTGTTTTATTTAGAAACAGGGTTTCACTGATTTGTTTAGCACCTCACCATTGCTGAGGCTGGCTTTGAACTTGCGATTCTCCTGTCTCAACCTCCCAAAATGCTGGGATTACAGGCGTGCGCCACCACACTCAGCTATATTATTATTATTATTTTAATTAGTGCATTATAATTATATATAATCATTTTTAAGGAATCTGTTCTGTATCTGGTTCTTAGTCTTTTCAATAAGATGTAAAATCCCATGTAATTACTCTTCACTGAAAGTCATTTAAATATAAATGAATAAAATATACTATACTAAAATTCATTTCCAACTACATTTTTAAAGAAGACTTGGAGAAGAAATTTATCCAATTCTACATTCTTGCATTATTATTTAATCAAAGTTCACTAATATCATTTTTTTAAGAACATCAGAATTGTCAGCTGCTGTAAAACATAGTACTCCCATAGGCAGAGGCTGATTTTAGGAGATTGAATCATTATTCCATAAAGCTACATCTTGAATTCAAAAACAAATCATGACAATTAAATTGCACTGCAAATGTGGTTGTAAAACCTTACGAAAAGTGATATTTGGGTGGGAACTGGCTTGAGTTGTGAAATATTTACATTTGCATCCGTGCAAGCAGTATCATAGAATCTGAATAATCTATAGCAAGAAAACATGAGAATATTCTTAAAAATCTCCACTTTTTGTAATAATCTTTGAGGCAAAAACTTAAACTCTGTCTTTACAGAATTAGGAAAGCAAAACACCTAAAACTTTGGACAACCACTACATCAATAAACCACATTAGTAAGTCATGACTGTACTAGATATTGGCCAGAAATCCAAGAGGTCCAGCACAACAAAAAATTAACTCAGAAATTTGCTTCAGAGAGAAATTTAGTTCCATACAGGCAGATGACCAGGCTACTTCTATCACCTTCTAAAGGGGCTTTAACCCTGGATGAATGCTTAAGGTATGAAGGAATTCTCAATCTACTAGCAATTTCTAACAGATTAATTGAATAAACTGAATTCCAATAGGTACATGTTGATTTCTATTTAGAAAAAAGAATCCTCTGTCATGTGCATTTCATCATTTGCACAGAACTCATTATGTTATCATGTTAAATAACTTCTAAAAATTAAAAATAAGTCAACACACACAGTAAAATATCCTATGGGCCATGTGTTGAGATGATTGCATTGCTAAAATGCAGAAAAATCTCATTATTTCAGTGTCTTGCTGTGTTTCACTGGATCATCAGCATTAATCACAGATGACATATTCCTAATGCATTAGTGCTGTCCTTCATGGCAGGAGAACATGTACCAGACAGAGAGCTCCTTCCTTGCTGAAAAGTCCATGTTTCAGATGAAGAAACCTGAAAATATGTGGTTTTCATCTTTATCTCTGGCTCTTTTTGCAGCTCCAGATGACATCCTTTAAAGTGCTATGCATGGATTTCTTTCCACAGTCATTACTATTCATTTTGACAACAAAATTACTCAAAATATAAGTTTTATAAGCAAAAGGACTTTGATGTAGCTTAAATATTTCAAAGTAGAATAAAATGACATGTCAAGTTCCCCTTTTATCCATAGTTTTGTAAAAAAAAAACATAGCTATTTATTAGTATCTTTAATTTTCTTTATTCCCACCAATTCTGCAAGAGCTCAGATGTCCATATGCTACCTGCTCTCAGGTTTTATTCCCATGATTTGTAATTACTCATCTGTGTGTACAGAGATGAGAGACAAGGCAGAGAAACGTTCAATTTCAAGGCCATGAAATTGATTTTGCCCAGAGAGAAAGAATCCAATCTGATACTTAAAACGTTTTGTTTGTTTTAGTATCAAGTTGACTATCAATTACATCTATTATAAGAAAAATAACCACTATTATCTGGGGAAAGTTCAATCACTATTAGACATCTATTTTCTAGCTTTCCATGAGGATTTTCCAATAACACTGGTATTAGTTTTGCAGCCTGTGTTTCTTTTCCTTCCTTCTCTGGGAAAAAGAAATATGCTTTCTGTTTCCTGCTGGTTCATTCTACTTGTTGGCAACGCCTGCTGAAGAGCTATGGCTCAACCACCGTTCAACGTTTCATTTATAACGTTTCATCTACAACCGTCTGATTCTAGAATTTCAACCTCTTTCCATGAACATACCCCAAGCTGTAGCCCATGGAATCCTAATGTTTGAGTAAATGTTTGCAGAAACCTCAAGAAAGAAGAGGGTTCTGGGTCAAATAAGAAAACAATGAGTCAAAGTTCAGTAGGTCTTTTGTTATTGTTTATATCGCTCAATTCCTAGGCACTTTTGAGATGAGTCTTGCAAGACAGTTTTGTAAGATTGGGTCTAACTCACAGCTCAGAAGCAAGTAGCATTTCTGAGGTACTTTCAGAAAACACACAAAATATCCAACTGCATATCATGAAATCCTCATTGAATGTCTAACAGACATGCCAAAATCTTGTTGAAAACTAAACTCTCAAAATTCTTCTTCCAAAATCCATCTCTGTCTATTTCATAAGATGCCAGTACTGTCTTTTTCAGACATTTAACTTAACAATTTTAGAGACACCCTTGTGTGTCTGTCTCTGTCTCTTTCTCTCCTCTCTCTCTCTCTTACACACACACACACCAAGATGCTCCTGTTTCCAGGAGCTCCTGCAACACTCTTTTCCAGGACCCATGAATCTCTTATTTCCTCACTGTTTTTAGGTTTCTGCTGAAATGTCACATGATCTCAGAGGCTATTCCTGACCACTGTATATTTAAATGATTTTGTTTCATCTCTGTCCCTCTTCCTTGTTTTAATTATTCATAGCAAGTTTTAGCATTAATTTAGCATTAATTTCAAATTAATTAATTTAGCATTAATTTCAGAAGTTTATGTTTTTATTAGTTAATTTTCTTTTCCTTCTACTAGAATATGAAACCATGATCTTTTCTGCCTTTGTGTTCCACCCTTATCCTCAAGATCTAGAGCAGTGCTTTGCATGTTAGGGGTTGAAAAGATCTGCTGAATTAACTAATATGACTTATAGGAGGTCCTCAAGTCTGTTTTTGCTCATATTTTAAGTCAAACTCATAGCACATAATATCTGTTTCACTGGGCAAATGGTCATCTCCCTCCACTAGAGCATAAAAATAATAAAGAGATGGGTGCATTATTACCAGTGCCTGCAACTGACTCTGGTCCATTGATTAAATGCTATAAGAACAGCTCTGATTTATTTTCATTTCTACTCTAGAACCATAACTGAAACACACAGAAGAACAATATTCTTGCATAACAAGATTTTAAATTTTGATAGAAAAATATAACTCAGATCTAGAAGGTGAGAAGGCTCTGAGTTATTAGCAAAAGCAGATGAGTCAAAGTCTTACGCCATCCTGGCAGAAAATGAGGACAAATGGTGATCAAATCAGGAGAAGCTGATCCTGGTGTTAATGAACAAAATAACTGAAAGGAAAGAATAATGGCAGAGGTGGTGACCACAGTCAGGAAGGCACAGGTAGAAGTCAGCAAGACAGGACAAGACAATGGCTGACCCAAATGGTTCCGGAAAAGAATGAAGAAGGTACCTGGCTAACACCATGGACAGGGCTGAAACACGGCAACATATTCCCATCCACCCAGTGCAACAGGGAAAAATGCTTTTACCTCAGAGAGACAACCTAGACTTGAAGACATCAACTCTTGAGACAAAACATCATTGCTGTTAAGGATATGCATGTGCCAGTTTGGATATGACACCCTAATATCAGGCAAGGCCTGGTTTTGCACTGATTCCTTGGGAAATGCCTTTAGATTCTCTTACCAGTCTTCCTTAGTGGTTCAGTCATTCCTGCACTAGGATGATTTAGAAAGAATCTTTTAATAATCACTTACTTCACTTAATATGTATTTTTTTAAGTCATCAATATTTTTTTTTATTTTTACATTTAAACTTTAATGCATCCAGAATTTTTTTTTTAATTTTTTTATTTAGGCTTACAACGTTAACAGTGCAAGTTGATTCATTGTACATAGATAGAGGATAATATATCAATTCTCTAGTTGTAAGTTGTATAGAATCACAACATATATGCAGTCATACATAAAGTTAGGGTTATTATGACCATCATATTAAACGTATTTTTTTTTAAAAAAGGTGTATTTACCTCAGATAATTATTTTGCTTTAAAATAATCAAGTCATTTACTGTTCTCCCTGTTCAAGATACATTGTTATTTATAACTTTCATTTTGTTAAATGTATAAAAAGCTGACATTTTAACTTAGAATTATTAAAAACTCCAATTCACAAATAAAACTGTCAAGTGGAATTTTATGTATTCCAGCTTCATTGGCTATATACAAAATACTTATCCATGAATCTTCACTTTTCTGAAAATTATAGAGAATTCCACATTGATTATAAAGGGCAATATATATTTGCTTTCCTATATCAGAACATATTTTCTTCTAGCTCATAAGTACCAGACTATTCTTAGTCAGTTTCATAGGAATTATTTCCTTAACCCATTAGATGGAGATAATTAATGGATCAATGAAATGCCACAACTATTTCTTTAATAAATAAAGCTATCATAGACTATATTGTATAGGCATGAATATGTATTTTATATGTATATAAGTACATAATTTTTGGCTTTTTGCTTATAAGTATATCATTTAAGTTCATAGATTAAGTAATATTTTTAATTAATGAATATATTTTAGCCTTAAGTGGCGTGGTAAACAGGTAAGCAAACCTTATGACTTCCCATAATAATACTGAGGGAGTTTTAATTAGGTTCTCTAGTATGACATCTGTACAATTAGTTAAATATTTCACTGCACGCATTGTTCATCCTTTTGGAAAACATCCTGAAGTTTTCCAAAACTGAGAACTTCTGGTTATAAATTCTTGCCCAGTTCTCTTTATTACTCACCCCAAACACAGATTAGATTTATTGTGAGATTAATAAATACCCCAAAGAGAGCTCTGTCTCATAATTTCTTCCAAATATTTTTGTCAACTTTTTGAGGATAATTCTTCAAAATTATATGAGCTGTGGTGCTCATAAAATATTATGAGTCAAAGCTCAGAACAAATGTGAAACACTCAAGCTGAATCTATGATCATTTCATAAAAGCTGGCCTCAGGCAGAGCAGGCTGAAAAGGCAGGCCTGAGTGCTGCTGCTCTCCACCCCCAAAGGTAGCAAATACAGTTTATCAATGACAAACTCCCTTTGGCCTCACAATCCTTCACACAGAACCATAGCAGGCATCCGCCAGAAATGGATCGCACTAGTTCCCAGGAAAGGTGAGCTGCACTTGCTATCCCTGAGTGAGGACCTTAATTCAGAGCTCGGTGGCCCAGGCCTATGTGGTTAAGAAAGGCTATGGTTTCCAACCATTTTAATAATTTAGGATGAATGATTATCAAAACTCTTTTATAAGTTTACTCTACTTTTTAATCTAATTAAATGCTGCTATAACTATAGCAAATTCTATATTAACAACTTTGTTTACTGGCCAATTCAAGTTTTTTGACTTTGGTAGCAGACCTTGATCACTTTTGTTGCTGTGTTACAGTGGGACCCTGGGACAGGTTGTACATAGTCCTCTGAATTCTGACTTAGACAATTTGAATTACAGGGATGGGAAGGGGCAACATCATAAATCAATTACAAATGACATTAGAACCAGAGGAAATGCTTCAAAATCAATCCCAGCTTGTTAAGAACCTAGTGATTTTACATTAATCTTGGAATTTCAGTTTGCATGGGTAACTTTGGGTTAATTAAACAGCCTTCAAAAAGCTATGCTAATCAACAGAGTAACTTAAGTAAAATTAGCAGAACAATTAGATAACAGTTATTTATAACAGATAACACAACTGAATCTAAATTATAGTAAAAGGAAATGATATTCATGCATTCCTATTTTTTGCATATTTTAGAGAAGATATTTCCCAAGATCAGTCACATATACAATATATAATTTAAAAATAACCTTACTGATATACAATTCATCCACTATAGAATTCACTCACTTGAATCATACTATTCTATGTCTTTTTTGTATACTCACAGATATGTGTAAGTGCTACTACCCAGTACTCAATATATTTCGAGTTTCTTTTCCATATCACCAAAGGATGTTTCCTTATGAAGGAGAATCTGACAAAACCATAATATGAAACTTTCATAATTAAATGGCAATGACATTCTGAAAGAATTCTGAGTTCAGTTGGATTTTTTCTAGATAAAAGAGACCACTAATAGAAATGTGTAACCTTTGATTGGTTACTAGCTTAAAAATAGGAAAGCCATGAACTTCCAGTTTTCAGTCTGACATGTATCAACCTTAGAAGTTGTCATTCCCATCTCCACAACAAGAAAAACATTGAAAAAAATTCAACAAATCTTCTTAGCTCTTTCAGAGAATTGTAATCATAAAGTCAACTGTTTCTTCAAAAGCCAGAAGAATCACAGCTTATTTGAGCAAAAATCTAGGACCAAAAACCTATAGATAGATCCAGTGCCCATAGGAACATGTAAATGGTAATGGTCAAATAACTGAAGGGTCAATGTGAACTAGCTTGCAAGTTAAAAACTGTGAGGGCCAGTCTTGGGGAAGAGGCACATGTTTTATTGGATTTTACCTGTTGGAGCTTCATCAGGTTCTCAGAGAAAAATCCCTTTAGGCTTCAGCCAAGGGAAGCATTAGAGTACAGAATGCATCTTTCCCAACACCTCACCAAATACGAATGGGACTCCTCTATAAAAACAAGGGATTACAGCTGAAAGAATTGCAGGCCTCAGACATTGTTTAAGGAGCCTTTGGAAAACATAAGGCAACATGAGAGACAAAAATAAACACAGCTAGGGAAATTTTAGCCCCTAACACTGTAACTACAGAAAATATAGTCTGACTTCTAGGCAGGCAAATGTAAAACTTCATTTTTAAGAGCTACCCACTTCAATCTTTTTACCTAATGCATTGTATAAGCTTTCAAAAGAAAGCATAAATCTGAAATATCTAAATAAGCATCAAACCCAACTCAGATAGGGCAGATAATTTGGAATTATCAGACCAGGAATTTCGTATAACTAGGATCACTCTGCTAAGGGATGTAATGGGAAAAGTGTACAAGATTTGAGAACAGATAGGAAATGGAAGCAGAAAGATGAAAACTCCAAGAAAGAGCTGAAGGGAAATGTTAGCAAGAATAAACCTTTAAAGAATGAGTGGAAATAGAAATCAAGAGTGCCTTTGAGAATCCTATCAGGAAATCTGACACGGCCTAGGAAAGAATCATTGAGTTTGAAAATAAGTCAATAGAAACTTCCAGAACTGAAAAATAATGAGGAAACAATTTAAAAAATGGAACAGAACACCCAAGAATTGTGCAATAATTACAAGAGATCCAACATACACGTTTTTGTACAATGAAGAAGTAGGAAAAAATAGAAGAAATATTTGATATCATACTAGCTGAAAATTTTCTAAACTTAGTGATGAACATTAAACCACAGATCTAAAAGTCTCAGAAAACACCAGGCAGGGTAAATACCAAAATACCCCTCCACATAGCATAGTTGAGCTGTAGAAAAGCAAAGACTAAGAGAAAATCTTGAAAGAAGTCAAAAGGAGAAAAATCTTGCTCATCAAAGAGTAAGCACAAATTATACCCGACTTTTCTTCAGAAACCATATGAGCAAGAAGAGAGTAGAGGAAAACATTTCAACAAAAGAAAAAACCCTACCAGCTAGAATCATGTATCCTGCAAAATTATCCTTTGAAAATGAAAGATAAATAAAGTCTTGGCAAAAAAAAAAAAAAATTGAGAGATTTTGATGCTAGTGGACCTGCCTTACAAAACATGTTAGAAGAAGCTCTTAAGAAAGAGGGTAAAAAACATGGGTGAGAAGCTTGGATCTAAAGACTGCAAAGGCATTAAAGAAGAGATAAGTGGAAGTGAAATACAATGTTTCATTTTTTTCCTTTAGGCATCTAACAGAAAGTAATTTGTTCAACATGTTTTTAACAATAACATATCAGGTGTTTATAGCTTATGCATTAATAAAATGAATGATAGCAGGGTAATGAGAGGTGGGGGGCACTAGAAACAGGCTAAGGGGCCTACACTACTTACGAAGTGGTATGATGGTATTTGAAAGTCAATTTTCATTCATTGTAGATATATATTGCAAATTCATGGGCAACAGTTCATTTTTTTTCTTTTTAGAAAAGTGTTATAATTGATAGTATTGAATAGGAGAGAAAGGGGGTTCTTACAGGATGCTAAAATAAAACCAGAGTAGGCAGGAAAATAATGGGTGAGGAGAAATAGGAAAGAAAATCTCTGAAATATGCTGTTGGAGAAGTTGGGAAATAAGAGTCTGAGTTGGATGTAGGACAACATTCAGAAATTCTGACATTTCTTATATGTGATAACAGTATACTGATGACAGGGACCTTAGTCTGAAATTATTCTTAAAAGCTGCATAGAGAAATTTTTAGGAACGAAATGTCACAATGTCTGGATTGACCTTCAAATGATTTAGCAGGTGTACGTGTGTTTATGTACAGAGAAAGAGACAAAGTCAGTATAACAAAATTCCAGCTACTGTTATCCTTAGATGATGGTCACATGGTATTTAGTGTGTATGGCTCCTTCACTTCTCTGTGTTCAAAAGTGATAAAATCAATTGTTGGAGAAATGAATGAGCAGATTGTCAATACATATCTCTTATTTGTTTTAAAGTAGACTTGACATATTTTGATAAAACTATGCAAAAATTTTGATAAAAACCCACTGTACTTCTTAGGCATCCTCTAAGGAATCTCAAGGCAGAGGACCTACTGCCCAGAAGCCTGATAACATCTGTTCTTTAAATTTACAAATAATAGCCGGGTGTGGTGCGCAGGCCTGTAATCCTAGCACTTTGGGAGGCTGAGACAGGAGAATCACGAGTTCAAAGCCAGCCTCAGCAACAGCAAGGTGCTAAGCAACTCAGTGAGACCCTGTCTCTACATAAAACACAAAATAGGGCTGGGGATGTGGCTCAGTGGTCAAGTACCCCTAAGTTCAATCTCTGGTGCCAAAAAAAAGAAAATTACAAATAATAAGATCTTTTGTGTCGATGCTGCTGCTTTTTTACTGTAATTTCATGAATGCCATTACAAATTGGTTTTGGCCTCAAGAGACCATCAAATCATCAACTACCAGTCACAAATCATAAGTTACAAGTGTGCAATTTTTATTTTATTTCCTAAGTAATATAATTGTGTAATGAGAAGTAATTTGAGGTTTATAGAAACTGCAGGAAATTAAATTAGTAGCATGTGAAATTAAAAGTGAGCTAATAAACATGTTATACCAAGTTTACAATCACATATTATGCCATTCTTTATTGAAAAACAAAGCCCCATGAGCTAATTTCCGAGTTATTTGAAACATAGTTGCATGTTAGTACCTACATGATGGCAAGAACTGGAACAGCACCTTCGTGAATTGTGTTATATGATTAGGCAAGACATGTTAATATATAGCTAAGCAAACTGCCAGGCCATTATTAATATCTATCTTTCCTCTTTAAATTCTTTGTACTGGTATCATAATCACAAGATAAAAATAATTATAGCAATTTGAATAGAACATCTGCTTGCTAAAGTGAGGACCATGATGTCTGTTATCAACTCTCATGTGTAAGTGCTCATAAAAATATCTGAAGGGCAGCCATTTTCTAAAACATCATTGAAAGCTTCATTTAGATTTATGCTTTTGCATCATCTTTGAAAGAATTATGTTTGCATGTATGTGTTATTCAATGTACAATATATGTGGAATTAATCTAAGCAGCATAGCTCTACACCAAAAATTATGTTTTGTGGAAAAAAAGTTCTCTGTTACTACAAATTTAAAAATAGGAATTCAGTGTGGTTTGGAAAGAAGAAACTAATTATTTTCCAGCTTTGGTGGCACAGGGTGTGGCAATGAGTCAAAAATGCTCCATGAGAAAGAGCTAACTCATGTGTTTATAACATATGCCCTACCAGCTCCCAATACTTACTGAATTCAATTTAGCAAGTATTTAGGTGAATCATTGTTTTAAGATTTAGAGTGATATAAAAATGAGTAAAACAGATTCCTTACTTCAATATACCAGCATATAATAAGGGTAACAGATAAGTCAGCATCTAATTGTAAGCAAGACTTAGGACTCACTAGAAGTCACTCGCCACAGTAGACCTGAGGAAACCAACCCTCTTCAGTAAGAAAATCAGGGAACTCTTTCTGGGAAGAGCTGGCATTTGTCTTGGCCCTTGAAGGGTGAAAGAGACAGCCTATTTGGTGTTTGAACTGATGTTAATTGTGAATATTATGGAATGTGAAAGTGAAAAGGTAGTTCAGGCAGAAATTAGAGGACTTTGGTTCAGAGCTCATAGATGGGCCTTGAGCATGTAGATGGGGAAACTTTCTGCAAAGGGTCATGACTGACATTCACGTAGCTTGAAGTAGACTAGTAGAGGCTGGTGGCATAGACACTGGTAGGGGCTTTTATGGTCATTCAGGTGAAAAATTATGAGAAAAAAAGAGAGGACATAGTCACAATAACATCTAGGATGCACTCAGATTAGATGAAAGGAGTAGACAGAGAAAAAGATGAGATGAGAGATTGGTGGGGTTTCTGGCCTGGTTGGACTCTTCCCCCTGAAATAGACACGAAGAGGAGCAGGCCTGAGAACAAAGAGCTGAGCTTCACGAACTCATGCAGCTGCTGCAGACCTAATGTGCGAGTGGGTTAGAAACAGGTTGTCTATGAGAAGGCGGCACTCCTGATACCACAAGTGATCTTTTAGATACTCGCTGCTATTCTTTTCAAACTTATGAGCGACCACAAGCTGGTTTACAAAATTACTATTGCATGAAAAGATATTTTTTTCCAACTTCCAAATGAACAGAGATAAAACAACACAAAGGAAAAGAACCTGCCAGGATCCTAACCAAGCCAGCAAATAAGGGTGTTTTCTGAAGTCTACCCACCCCTGTCTCAAGGCATTTACACCAGCAGTCCTCTCTGCTGGGGACACCACCAGGTGTCTTTGTGGCTCACCCTCCACTCCACTTATGTGCCTTTTAATGAGAAAGTCTCCTGACACCGGAGGAATTGCCAGTGCTGTCTCACCCAGGCACTCTGTCCACTCAGCTCCCTAGCACTTCCTGTACTTCCTGGCACTGGTAGTGATATCACATACCACCCAGCCTGCACCTCGGCAGTTTCTGTGCATTGTCTATCTTCTCTCAGTAGAAAATCAAAAGATTTCATGAGAGCAGGGTTCTTGTTTTGGTGCCAGCTGTACCCACGGCTTCCAGAGCAGTGTGCCCTCTGCGGTGGGTGCTAAATAAGAATTTAAATGAATGGGTGCAGCTTTGGTCTTGGACTTGGACCATGAATGGGAACCTATATGGTAGTTTCAAGAGTTCTCAAGTTGACTAGTTAACGCATGTGTAACTTTCAATCAAGTGGCAACTGCATCCTTTCTTATTGACTGAGTTTAAATAAAATTTTGAATCCTGAAACTTATGGACACAACTGGTGTGACGGTTGGCGTGGGAGTCATGGTTTTTAACATGAGCATGCATCAGAATTGCTTTTTAAAGCAGGTGGCTGGACTCCAGGCCTGGAAGGACTGATACATTAGATCTGGGGTGGGCCTAGCAGGCTCCCATGTGACACTGATGTTGCTGGTCAGGAACTACTCTTAGAGAACTAAAATATTATAGCTATCAAGTAATCACAGCAGAATCACGAGAGAAATCTGCCTCGTTAGGGAGCTCAGATGTTTCATTGCTTTGGTGATGGAAAAGTAGACCCCAAAGGGAAGAGGTCACTTTTCCTCTGTATATAAGGCTTACAGTTTTGTAACCCACTTTGGTTTTTTTTTTTTTTTTTATTATTTTTATTTTTTTAAACTAATTTTCTGCATACTTAAGGTGTATTTTATGATCTTGCGGAATGCCTGTACATAGTGAAATGGTTATTGGTGAAGCAAGCTAACATAGTGACTTTTTTTTTAAATGTGGCAAGAGCAGCTAAAATCTACTCATTTTGCAAAAATCCTAAACATAACCTGGAACTCTCTTAATTTTCTAATTGAATTTAAATGTTATACTCCATTCATTTAGTTGCATTAAAGTGCTCAGAAAAAGGTGAATTTACATTAAAAGAGCACTGGAGATGTAAAAAACAATGCAAAACAAACCATATGACTTCTAGTTACTCTCAAGATGCATGAGGACATCCTCACCATGCCGGAACACTTCTTGTGCTTCTCTGCAGTAAAAGGCCCTAGGAATGTCATCCTTCATGTGATCTCTTTTTGATTCTGACTTAAGTTCACACGGATTTTAATGATTGAAGATAAATACAAATAGAAGGATGGTATTATTTATTGTACAAACCAGAGCACTTTTGAGAGGGAATGGGATGTGATTAATTGCCCTGGGTTAATAGCTATCAAACAGGGCCAAGAAAGGGAACATGAAGAAAGAAAAAACTATTAGATTAAATCAGATATTGGATGTTTGTTGTTGAGTTGTTGATTTTTGTTTTATCATTCTGAAGGATTTCTGAAATCCATTTACAGTTGCTGTGCACAATCTTCTGAAAGTTTCCCTGAACCCTCCTACACCGGAAATCTTCCTATGTGCATGTAGACCTGAGGCTTCCATCTGTTGCTATGTCTGAATGATCAGGTGGTCACAGTGCAGTTTCCATGCCATCTCAGTTGTGGGGGTTTGGATCTCTCTGAGTCTTTGTTTCCCCTGGGGGCAAATGATGGACAGTAAAATCTACCCTGTAGAATTCCACACATCAACAACCACTTAGAGAGGGTGTACTCTGCAATCAGTGTTTGTTACGGTACCCATTTCTTTTTCTTTTCTAAAATATTTTCCAAAATGTCCACAATAGTAAAAAATTAACCCTACTATCCTAAGAAGTTCATATAATTTATGAACTCTGGAAAACCATTTCAACTGTGCTTCTCAGAATACCTGTTTGAGAGAACAAAAGGTAGGACAGAAGAGGGACAGAGGGGGGCATCATTTAGGAAGCAAACCCATGGGATAAGCTCAACTTTGTTGCCTAAGAAGTAGCAGTATTCATGTTATGATTTGACATTTTAATAACAGAGAATGCAAGTTTTTAAATCTTCATCAAAGGTAATGTACGTTTACAAGTGATGAAAAATACTGCCAGAATCAGCACATAAGATTTAGAGACAAGCGTCCCAGTGCAGTGGGCAGGTCACTCCAGTGTCACCTGACATGAGCTCTTTCTGCACTTAAGCCTCCTATGTTTTATTCTGCACATACACAGAAGCTCTAAGAGCGCCCTGCTGTTTTGTAAAATGACTTTTCTTGGTGGAAGCATCTGCCTGCTAGAGATGGCAAGGAGAGATTAGGGGGACAGTAGAATCCTTGTGTGGGTGAGGAGCTCTGCAAACTAGAAGTTTGGGAGCTTTTCCCATATCTCCACATTTCTTGTCTTCTATCAGAATTCCATGCTACAGTTAACTATTCTTCATGAATTGTTCTTGTTTACCTAGATTTTGAAATACCAGAGCTGAAAGGAGCTGGGATGTAAACAAACTCAACACTCAAATGTTACAGATGAGGAAAAGACACCCAAAGATGTGAAATAATGTATGCAGTCAGATAATAAATGTCATACCAGGCCTTTAAGTTCTGACTTCTGGAGCTATTTTTCTGTTAGTGGAACACACTGTCTCTCCTCCACTTTTGCCACTAGGATCAACTCAGTGGGAAGTTTTCCATAAATTACCCAAAGGAGTCCTTGGATTTCTTAAAAGTCATTCTTAACCCTAGACATCCAACAACAGGGGATTTGCTAAACAGATTGTATATAAACTACACATTAAAGCACAGTGTATCTATGAAAAATTATACTCTGGAATATTTCACAGCATGAAAACATGCTTATAATACATTGTCTAAAAGGCAGGAAATCAAAGGTAGCTGAATTTATTTATTTATTTTTTGGTACCGAGGATTGAACTCAGGGGCACTCGACCCCTGAGCCACATCCCCAGCCCTATTTTGTGTTTTATGTAGAGACAGGGTCTCACTGAGTTGCTTAGCGCCTCGCCATTGCTGAGGCTGGCTTTGAACTCGCGATTCTCCTGTCTCAGCCTCCCTAAGTGCTGGGATTACAGGAAAGGTAGGTGAATTATGACATAAATATTTGTAAATGTAAATAGGGTATGTGGAAAGCTTTACAGTAGGATGCTAATGACCATTAACTCTGTTGATATTGCACATAAAATTAATGCCTTAGTTGTAGTTTCTATGACTTCAATGTAAGTAGATTCTTCAAAAATATGTATTTTTTGTATAATTAAAAGAAAAATAACGGGTTGGGGATATGGCGCAGTGGTAGCGTGCTCACCTAGCACGCGTGAGGCTCTGGGTTCGATCCTCAGCACCACATAAAAATAAAATAAAGATATTCTGTCCATCTACAACTAAAAACTAAATATTAAAAAAAAAGAAAAAGAAAAATAACCAGCTGAAAAACAAGTAATTATCTCTGCAAGTCCACATTCTGAGCAGGCTTTTCCAGATTCGCTGCTCTTATTGTCTTATATGGTTAGCACTAAGGAAAAACCATCTTAAGCATAATACCTGGTTTCAAAATAAGAATTTGATCTATGAAAGAAATATTTGAATGATAGATGCTCATCAAAGAAAGTGTTATGGTTTGGATGTGAAGTGTCCCCCAAAACCTCAGGTGTGAGACAATGCAAGAGAGCTTAGAGGAGAAATAATTGAGTTATGAGAGGCTTAACATGATCAGTGAATGAATCCCTTGACAGGATGAACTGAGTGGTAACCGAAGGTGGGTGGGGTGTGGCTGGAGGAGGTGGGTCCCTGGGGGCATGCCTTTGGGGTATATATTTTGTGTCTAGTGAGGGGAGCCTCCCTCTCTCTGCTTTCTGATCATCATGTGAACCACTTCTCTGCACCACACTCTTCTGCCATGATGTTCTGCCTCACTTTGAGCCCTAGGGAATAGAGCTGGCTGTCTATGGAATGAAACCTCTGAAACTGTGAGCCCCCAAATAAACTTTTCCTCCTCTAAAATTGCTCTTGTGAGGTCTTTTAGTACCAGTAGCAAAAAAAACAAAAAACAAAAAACAAAAAAAAAAAACCTGACTAAAACAAAAATCCTGTAACAGAAAAACCAACAATTAGGCTTAAAGATACTTTGGGGTCCCCTATGTATTCCCATGCTGAATTATGGATATTCTAACACCAGATCTTCCTGGAAAAGAGCAGTCTTAGAAGTGATAGGAGAGTGTACTGAGCTCTTCTAGGCCCCTGCTGGACAGCTCCAGGACTATGGAAACTATTATTAACATAGCTGTATTGACTTGTCATTGTTTATATAAACTCTGAATCCCCTCTTGTCCCTGTTCCACATGAGAATACAGTGAAGCTGTTGTAGTTTTCTATTTGTGCCCCTTCCCCTATCATACCTGTTCTATTTTAATCTAGAAATGAAAAAACAGTTATTAGGAAAGATAGCCAATGAATTTTCCCCTATTAAGGCCAAGATGCTTTTTAAAGAAATTGCAATTTAAGCCAGGTGCAGTGGCGCAAGCCTGTAATCCCAGCACTTAGGGAGGCTGAGACAGGAGAATCGTGAGTTCAAAGCCAGCCTCAGCAATGGTGAGGCGCCAAGCAACTCAGTGAGACCCTGTGTCTACATAAAACACAAAATAGGGCTGGGGATGTGGCTCAGTGGTCCAGTGCCCCTGAGTTCAATCTCCAGTACCAAAAAAATAAAATAAAATAAATTGCAATTTAAAACAAGATAGTAATATGTTGTAGCAGAATGAAGCTTTTCTGCTTCATTCACAGTATAATCTGATGCATTGGACATGGGTGTCTTTAAGACATGTATGTAAAGAATATTCTTTGGCATTGCTATAAATCTCTAAGTTCCACAGACAGTACCCGGAGCACAGGTCCCTTAAAGTCAGTGTTTATATGACAACCGTGACAATAACTGTGCCAGCTCTTCCTGAGCATCCCCTGTGTGCCAGGTAGTTTTAAACACTCTATGTACATTGACTCATTTCCTTCTCAGCTAGCCCTGTGAGGTTAGTGCTGCTGTTGTTTTCAGCTATGAAGTCCATAGGAAGGAGGTCCGAACAGACCTCTGGATCAGAGAACTGGCCTCATCAGAGCCTGGAGTTTTTCCCCCAAGTCAGTCCTCCAAGCCTGTGTGTGCTCTTACCCATTACCCCAAAGCTGCTGTCAGCAATGGCAGCTCTAGTCCCCTGGATAAGTAGCTTGAAGCTACCATTCATGTCGACACATGAGTTAAAGCCCCAAACATCTTTCCCCAAATATCAGGGCTGTAGTGAAACTTTTACTATATTTAGCTATTGTGTTTTCTTCTGTTTTCTGCTTCCTTACCCATAGTCCATGAAATAGGTTTGTGGTACTGTTGATAAGATTCAGACTCTACATAAAGGTCATGTTTTTCATTTGGTAAGTGTTCATCGAGTGCTATTGTACACCAGCAGGGTACCGTACCTGGTTTTGCAGGCAATGATAAAACACATGTGAACTACGTTCTTAGAGAGTCCACAGTCTATCATCACAGTGTCTTCTGAGGACTCACATCTGGGCGCTCAGAAAATATATTTGTACTGCATTAAAGAGGTGACCCTATGATGCACTGTTACCCTAACCTCTGCCAAGTACCGCAGAGGTGAAGGGTACTAAAAGATCTATGTATTTGATGCTGGTCTATTTTTTATTTATATATTTATTTTTGTGGTACTGGAGATTGAACCTAGGGCACTTTACCATCAAGCAGCATATCCAACCTTTTGATTTAGTTCATTTTTGAAATTTGAGACAGTTTCACTAGATTTTTAAAATTTGAGAGTTTTGTTAAATTGCCCAGACTGGCCTCAAACTGAGATCCTTCTGCCTCAGCCTCCCTAGTTGCTGGAATTACAGGTATGTGCCATAGCACCTGGCTATCTGCTGCCAGTTTAAAGAACATGGTCGCATTCTACTCAGGTATGGAGTTGCAAATACAGAGAAATAGATACCCTATTAACACCATGTTGCATGGTAATACATTGCAGGGACACAAGTCCCATAATATGGACTTCATGAGGGATTATAAAACCACTTAAAAGGGTGGCCTGATTCAGTCTAGGGTGGGTCAGGAATGATCTCCAAAGAAATAATATCTAAATTAAAAATGTATGAGTGGGTGTGCCGAGTGAATGAAGAATCCAGGGAGGAATATTCCACAAAAGAGAAAAAGGGAGCAACAGATTCATCTTGAGACAGATACACTGTGTCCTGGGCTCATGACTCACAGGGACGTCTGGGAGGTGGGTGGGGACCTGCCATCCAGACCCTGGTCCTGCATATGCACCTTCTGAGGTCACCATAACTGGTACAAAGTCATTCCAGTTTCTGCTCAGTGCTTGGGACAACTCAATCCGCAATCAGAAATGGTTCATGGCAAACACAGAAACATACAAAACATATAAGCTTGTTGAATGTCAGCTGTGTGCCCCTGCAGGAGAGCTAAAAGGGAGAAATAAAACTTGCAAATGACTATAAGGAGAGTCAGGCATGTTGATTCCATTGTTAAAGAAGAGCTGCTTCCAGTTACTTTGCAACCTGAAGGTCTCAGAAGCAAGCTCTAAAAGCACAGTAAAAACTGGGCTAATTTTCCAGTCCATGCCCTTCACTATACTGCAGCTATGGAAGACTGGGTCCATGGCCTTGGAGTGGAGAAGACAGGATACTTCTTTTCCTTTGGAGGCATTGGGCCTCTGCTGTCATTGGTAGGCATTGGTGTCTTTGGCAGGACTGTAACCTGAATCTGAGTGATATAAAGCTGGCTCCAAGAAGCATCAGAGGAAGGACAGTCTGTGTGAAATAGGTAATCCAAGTTGACTTTCTTTTTTGCAAAGAAGCATGATAGGATGGAAATACTGAAATTACTTCTGAAAGCTGTGCGCCCCACGTGGGACAGGGAGGCTACCAAAAGGGCTGCCCTTTGACTCTATGGGCACTTTGAAATCTCAGGCACAGCTTCTAGGATTAGTCAAACTATGGCTTATCACTATTGCACCTCATTGCCAAGTACTGATAAAACATTCTTGCCTTTTTTGCCAGTGAGCCCTTACTAAGGGATTAGGAGCAATGCCACTACTGAGATTACTTCCTCGGCAAATGTCTTTTGCAAAAAGTTCCCACCATGACCTGTGAAGCTATTGCTATGGCAATATGGATGGATGGATTGCTATGGCAGAGCAAGTCAGCCTGATGATTACACCAAACCAATAAACCCAACAGGGAAGACACTGTTTGCTGGAATAAATAGCAGAGCCACCGAATGACCCACTTGGAAGTAAATAATGGCGAGGCTCCAAAGTTTAATATAAACACTTGTTTTAATGTGTTATATGAACAGTCCCACTTGGAAATTATTTATAAAGAATGGGAGACATAAAATCTCTAAGGTTCAATCACTTGATCATCTGGGTCATGTGTGACAAATCAAATTTAAGTTTTATCACCAGTAAGTTTTGCCCAAATGACAGTATTATGCAAACAAATGTATTACTTAGAACATTCCGGAAGATCATGAATGGGACAGTAAATGGAATAGGCCCTATGAAAAATTAAGGGACTATGGCAACGCCAAGTACATATTTTACTACTCACAGTTCCAATGTGAAAATAAAACATTTTAAAGTAATTATAAACAGAATCACTTTGAGGGCTCTATTCTTCAAATGGCCACTAACTCGATGGCAATAACGGCTTTCTAAAATAAATCTGATAAAGCTGCTCAGGTTATCCATATGGGAGTCTCTGTAATTAATAGTGGACTGGGGAGCATAGGGGATGTGCTGACCCTGGACTCATGTGTTCATTTCTCTGAAAATATGATGCTAAACTGAGAACATTCACATTTTGAGATGGCAAGCCACAGGTAAACTGAGCTACATCACAGATGGCACTGCCAAGGACTTGCTTTTTGTTACCAAGTGTTAGCTCTCTTTTGCTCCTTCTCCTTCTTTCTTTTATTCATTATTTCTTAAAATGTGGGCCTGGGAGAAATTCTTCAAGATAATGCACATAATGCTAAGAAATGCCTGGAGGAGCCCTCCATGCCCTTCGTTCTCCCAGTTTTCTTTTGGTTTCAGAAATTGCAACCTCTAGCTAGGATAAATGGGTTTTAAAAATAATCCCAATGCCCATATCTAGAACCTGAATAAACAGACATTAAACTTAGCAAGGGAGTCGCAGTTGCCATCCAGCTATTGACATCTGGGAGTAGACCCCTGTCTTTCCACTCACCACTTGGTGCCTTTTTCTGTTGTCACTAATGCCCCCTCTCCTTTTTCATAGCTGTCCCAGAGAACAAACTGTGCTATCCCCACTGACAGAGGAGCTGTCAAATGCAATCAAGTACACACGAGTCTCAGATTTCACCAGGGAACTGGAAGGCCCTGCTTCTGCATTGACTAGCATTATTCAAACAAAAGAGTCAAAATAAAACAAAGCATTATTTGCTCCATCAGGAGGGAAGATAAAGCATCCAGAGCCCTTGGCAAAGAGGAAAAGGAGAATTTCTAATAGGCTGGCGCTTCAAAAAGGGACTGAAAATTATTCTAAGCACCTTTTATCAGTCTGGTTATGTTTAGGGAGAGACAAGCAATGAGTCACTTCAGAATGTTATGTTTACGTGACCTGATGCAGAATGGAAAATAATTGCTTCACCAGATCTATCTGGAATGTGCCAGGCTCACCAGCCTATAGACCAAGGGCTGGTATATACAAAAGTTTGCCTGGAAGCATCCAATTGGAACCAGTGGCCCTTTGGTCAAGTTATTCCATATAGGTAGCAAAGCAGCCTAATCTCCATGGGAACAAATGCCTGTCGCCTTTGGTAATGACCCCTTTACATCAGGAGATACCTGTCTCTAGTTATTATTGATTAACCCCTTTACTAGGCTATCAGGTCATCCACCCCTCAATAATTATCATGGCAGAATTGCCTCTGGAGAAACAGGCATTCATAGGGAGACATCAATTCCTTTCCAAAGCAGGGATTGTGTTAGGAATATCAGGCAATAGGTGATATTTTGGACTTTTGATTTATCTTCTTCCTGGAATTTATTCTAAGGAGGTAACCCAGAGTTTAACAGAAATTGTGTACGTTTTGCTTTAGTATCTATTTTCCACAGAATGTCTTTTTAGTTCTTATATCCCTTTAGTGATGCTGTTATAAAAATGCCTACTTGGATGGATAATCAAATGCAAATAAGCCCCCAAACATGTCTATTTTGCTTTTAAATTACAACATTCTCTATACACATAGCAGCTTTTAAACTTGCAGAGCTTTTTCTTTTGGATGCCAGCACCATTCAACACATCTCAGTGTGGCCAGGCTTCAAGGATTTATTGCTTCTTGTCTTTTCTTCACACGTAGCTCAAGCAATGTCAGTGCTCTGATCTCTCCAATATGCTGAGCATGTTTCTCTGATTGCTTTTTGAAGTTCAGTGCACATCAGCACATGCCCTGTCAAGCTGACATGGGTACAGAAAATGCAATATTTACAGAGATGACTCCTAGGGATTCCAACGTCAGCTAAAAAGGACCTTGGGTGATATATTTTTCCAAGGGCTCTCATCACTAATGGAATGTGCAAAAGTCGAGTGACGTGATTTATCTTATAAAACCAGCTCGTAAAATACATCAATAAGAATGTGAAATAAACACCGATCTTTCCTGAAGTATTATTCCCAAAGTAAATGGTAATCGATTTGGAGAAATGGACCAACCTGATCTGTTCAGCTTTTCTGAGTTAAATTAGGTAAAACCTTTGAATGAAAGCCACCATTATGATCATTTGGAAAAGACATAGGGAACATAAAATAAAGGACAGGTTGCTCCTGAAATTGCTCTTACATTACATATTTGCATCATATTTGTAATTAATACAATCATCACTCTTATTTACCTGTAGACTATAACTCACCTAAAACTTGCTTCTTTGGTTGTCTATCTATCCCCAATTTCCTGAAATCAATGAGTAAATACCAGATACAAGATAAGTTTGAAGACTTCCTAGAGAAAATGTTAACAATAGAGGAAGCTAGAAAATCTGCGTAGAGGACAAATCTGTTTTATCTTGCTAATTTTTATGTAACCATAAAAGTATTTCCCCAAAAAAAGTTTATTAAAAATCATATTGGTGAAATAAAACCTATTCATATATAATTATAAAGAGATGATCTATAAAGACAGCTGAGGACTATCCTTATAACAGTAACAGCTGATTGATATACTTAATTGTTAATCAATAATGCTGATAGTAGGTCCTAGAAGGGGTCCAGGTAAGCCAGTTATGTAGCCATAAGGGAGATTTGGTGAAATTGCCTCACCATGAGGGCATCTATGTTTGATCTGTTATATCTGTTATTTTTGATCATGAATTCAAGATGTTCTCACATATAACACATGATGTCATAGAACTTTTGTAGGAATTCTCTACTTTCTATAAAATGTGATTCCCTTTCATTACGTTCCAATACCGAAACAAACCAAAACTAGTCAAACTGAATTTTGAAACACATTGGCACTTTTAATGCCCAAAATAAACCACACTAAATATTACCCATCCTTGAAGAATACCGAAGTCTGAACTATGAGTCCCAAATCCCGGGCCAGAAAGAAGTCCACTTGCTAGGAAACAAAGGAGATGACGTTTGTCTGAACAAAGTTTTTAACTGTAGTTCCCGGTGAAGTTATTTTAGTTGCCTAGCATTCCAAATTTTTCATACAGAAAAGGGAATGATCGGAAGTAGGGATTTTCATGAAAAATGATATTCTTAGATTTTACTCCCTCTGAATCAAAAAACGGTCTAGACATAAGGTATAGTGGACAGTATGTATAATTAAAGAAATGTAAGACATTATTAATGAGTTTTACTTTGAGACAGATGTGTTTGATAATCAAAAAGCCATGAATGTACTTACAAAATTGATGTGAGAAACAAAATGAAATTGAAAGTGGGCAGAGTGTGGAACTACAAGAACATTGCTGAACATCTATCTAATTAGTGAACTATAAGGTGCTTCCCAAGGGGAGGAAAGGGGGTGAGTCCCAACCTGCTCTGACAGCAGGGTGATGTGCGGGAGCCTGTGGCTTTATGTCTCTATCTGCCACACAGGGTTCACAGACTCTTCCTGTCCATCAAATTACGTCACTGTGGGGCCATGCCAGAGCTCATTCAGAGTTGGGAGAACTGCAACTGCCTGTGGTTTCATCAAAATAATGACTGGGGGATATTGAACTTTCACTCCACGTTGTTCTGCTTCAAGGACTCGGTTCTCCTGGTGATGTGTTTAAGTTAATATTAACAGGAGAGCTGTAATGAGCTTCTCCTGTATGCCCGAGACCTTTTGCTATTCATTAGACTAAAGTGTAGCAGATGAAGAATAAAGAAATCAGCAAATCAGGGTACAAGGAGCCTTATATGGTGCTGAGGATCAAGGTAGAGATGAAACTGGACCCCAGGTGAGAAGAGAGTCACCCTAGCTGCTGTATCCCTATTAGTAATTCAGGTAGATAAAGAATAGCAGCTTTCTAGACATTTAGACATCCTTTAATTCAATCTTCCTAGACTGCACTGTCAGAATTACCCTGAGAAAATTGAAAGAACACCAGATGATCGTTGTCCTGTAATTCGCGTGTTACCATGTACACATTAGCCACTGTGGACGGCTGCAAACCTTTTGTTACTAAAAACTATGGAATGGCCTTCTGATCTCTTGCCTGGAAAACATATCAATTGATTCTTCATTGCCACAATTGTGGAATTTCTTGTTCTTTTCCTGATGTGCAAAGCCCTCTCCAGACCACTCCATTGTTATTGGAATCATTTCTGCTGACTTTCCATTTGATGAACAGACCTCAGAACAAAATAATACTATTCTTCACTTCCTCAGGCATTTTCGTGTTTGGGGGTTATGTAAGTATTGTCAAACTGTGCATGTTTTAGGGAAGACACTAGGAAGACCTGACATCTGGCACCAGAAAAGTACAGTGATGCCAATGATTAATCACACAAGAGTCTTGTTTCCTTCAGTCAGGCTCAGAGAATTGACTGTCACTAAATAACAGGATGGCTGGTGTGTTTATTGGGTCTTTTCCAGTGGAGTACTTTGTTCTCCAGAATAGAGGGAGTGCAAATGTGGATGTAAACATTGGTGCTTCCAGGAGGGGAACAGGAGCTCTCTTGAACTTGTTAGGACAACGAGTCTACTTAATATAAATCAAATGCATTTTCAGGGGAAGTTTTTGCAACCAATGAAACTGACATGAAGTCACAACACAACCCAATTATTGAGTGGAAAAGAATGAGACATGGTCACTTGTCAGTTATTTCCATTCCAGGGCCTAATTTGATCAACTCCAAGTGTATACATTGTGTCACCAATGAAGATAGAATAAATTCACCACACTTTACAGAAAACTAATTGAATTATTTAGGCTAAATTGTTTATTTGTTGGCTGTGATGAAGGAATAAAAAAAAATTAACTCCCTTAATATAAAAGCTATACATTTTCACTGAAGAAAAAAATGTACAGAATTAAAAATGAGGAAAAAAACAGAATTCCATATTAACGACCTTTAAAGAACTTGTACATTCATTCAGACTTTGCCATGTACTTTTGTGCATGGTATGTGCAAGTTCATAGTTAAAACTACATTTTGTAACCCCTTTTATTAAATAATATATCATAAGCATCTTTCCATGTGAACATGTCAGATAAATAGGGACAGAGTGTGTGGGTCAGTGGAAGAATATGTGTCTGGCTTCAAGGCCATGGTTTCATCTCTAGCACTACAAAAATAAATAAATAGGTATGTAGGTGGGGATTGGTGATGGTCACATTATACTTCTTGGCTAAATAGTATTCCATTCTATTGGCAAACTTTCTAACCAGTCTCCTATTATCAATTGGTTGGAATTTGTTACTTATGAGTTTGACATTCATGGGTTTGTAGTTTCATTATGCATTGTGATAAACATACTGGTAGTTATACCTGTATTCATGCTACAAATTATCTCATTAGTATATGACTTGTGAAATAGAAAGTATGAGTCAAAATATGTTTTTAAAATAATTTTTATGGAGATTTTAAAATTTTTTGTCAAAAAGTCTCTACTACTTTGAACATCTACCATCAGATATGAGCTTCAAAACTGTTGTACACCCTCACAATTATGTTTGAAAAAGTCATATCTTGCTTTAACATTTCAATATTTCATAATTTTAATAAAATATTCAGCTCATTTATAACTAGGAGATTATAGACTGGTTATTGATTTTTAAAGGAAATAATCTAAAGTACTAAGTATGCTCTCTCTTTTTTCCTCTTCCTACTGAGCACGTGCAGTACACTTTGGAAATATAGTGCCCATTAGTCCAGGTTTCTAAGATCAAACAGAAGGAATATAAACAAGAACACCTACATTTACCAATGACTTACAGAAACCCTACAAAAGTTGACCACAAAATTTCATGATCCAAAGTTTTTGGATTTGGTATGGTTGGAAAAAAAATTCCAACTTGAAATGGAGGAAAGCATCAAGTCTTGGATCAGTAGAGAAAGAGAAGATGCTTCTACTGCTACCTCTGGGCCCTATTTAGTTACTTTCACACTTCAAATAAGCCGTTCTCTTTTTACTAAGTAAATGGTTGAAATAGCATAGCTCCTCACTTCAGTTTAGAAACAGAACATTCCCTCACAGTGGGTTTATATTATATAACAGATTTGAAACAGAAAATAAAGTTGACGTGAAGCCATTAAACCGAACCATTGAAATAGCAGCATATGGCACCGGTGGCAGGGACTATTCCTATAGCAGGCAAAGGAGATTCAGGACCACGCCAGCCTGGTTTGGTCCACATTTTGGGGTAAGAGACGGGCATATTCTACAAAAGTAACACAGCTGTGCTCACAATCTACTTCTTAGATATACACAGAGAAGAAAAGCAAAGTGTGTTGATATTCCATAAAGACAACATTATAGGCATTTAGCTATCAACAAAATAAGCATTTATTAAGCACTTCTTATGTTATCAAAGTTAAATGAAATCCTGGAGAGATGATCATAGCTCAGTTTCTGGAAAATGTTAGGTTTTATAATCAAGAAAAGTTAACTCCAAAACCCGGCTTCACCACTCACCAGCTACAATACTTGGAAAAGTTCACTTCATCAATTTCAGCTTTCTCTTTAGCAAGTAAAGATGCTAATGACAATGCCCCTCTTGCCAGGTAACTATAATACAGATAAGGCACCTACCCAGGGTAGAATGGGGAAAGATAGAAACAAGGGATACTCTATCAGAGGGCAACCACTTACGCAACCATGTCTGGATTGGGATGAAGAATAACAGAATGTGCAAATAACTACACATAAGAAAATCAAAGTGGGATTTTATTCTCATGATTGTGTATGTAAATCACAATAAGCTAAATTAAAGAAGTGAACATGCTTAGGCTAGGTTTTCTATTTTTAATAATGTCATTGTTCATGTCAGTATATTGTTTTAGTGATGTGCTCTTTATGAGAGGCTGAGAGTCCTATCTCCGCGGGAACATGATTTAAAAAACTCAAAGACATTCTTTGCTATATTTCATTTCTTTGAGAATCACTTAGGATGCCATTGTTCAAAAAACATTTTATTAGTTGTCTAATTTTTTTAGGATATTCTTTTAAAAACTATGAAGGGCAATTTACTAGGGTGACATACTTTGATCCTTCTTTCATGGAGCTTCCAATAGAACTCATCCAACAGGTTAAAAAACTGCAAACTGCAATCCACACTCCTTCCCTTTTCTTTCATTCTCAACATCCAGTTTCATACAGACATACGGGTATTTCTCTGAGCCTTAGAGCTGGAGCTAGGCTGAACAAGTCTGGGCAAGATCACTTCAGGCTGTTTTGTGAAGGATGCCTTGCCATCTAGCTAGGGCTGACCCATGGAAGAGTTTCTAGAAGGACCACAGAAAGGCCGAGTCTCAATCACCCAGCTGTCAGAGCACGCTCTGCAGTGATGAGACTGGTCACGATGATTCCACAAATACCCATCTCCACTTTACCCATCAGCCAAGGAAATACTTTTCTGCACCTGAATTAAGTGGAGAAATGCTTAACAGAAGACCGGAGAGGGCAAATAATCCTGCGCTGGCTAGCACTCATGGCTTTACAGGTGAAGGTAATTAGTAGTAATGTATTTATTGAGATGGTGAGGTGAAACCAGGAGGGGAGTTAAATAGTGATGATCCTCGTTGCCACCAGGGAAAGCATCGCATTCAGTATTGAGCAGATGCTAATGTGGACTAATTTGCTTGCCTATCTCGTGCCCTGACAATGCCTGGTGAAAATAATAGAAGGAAAGGAAGAAGAAAGGGCCATGGCCTCAGCCACACAGTGCCAAGAACAGAAGGAAAATTAAATTTCACTATCATATTTTGTGCTTGGGTTTGGAAAGAGAAACTGAAGTCTCTGGTGCTAATGGACAGCTGGTAGCCACTCTGTGGTAGTAATCAGGATCTCTTAGCAGGGCTTGTGTGGGTCTCTGGGGAACTCTCCTCTGGATTATTTGCCTACATGTAGAGGGTTCATACACACCCTCCTACCAAAGCTGGTGGTCCAGAGAAATTTTACTCACTGATGGGACATAGCTAGACAAACACGAAGCAGCTGATTTCTGTTAACAGTGAAATGAGATATCTTCAAAGATAAACAAGTTAAATGAACACTAAATTCATGGGCTGTTGGAACTTGACAAAATTAAGCAGGGGAAAGAAAGAGGAAGAGCCAGGCTCAGGCTGGGGCTCAGGAGGGTAGAGCTCTTGCAGGCCTTCTATCTTGGGCCCCCTCCCTTGCTCCTGCGTGAGATGTGCCTCTTCTGGGGACTCCAGGGCCCTTATTAAACCCATCTCTGCTCATTGCTCAAACAGATGCTAGGTGATCAACACTGAATTGTGATGATCCTTGTTGCCATGAGGGGAAGCATCGCATTCAGTATTGAGCAGACGCTAATGTGGACTAGTTTGCTTGCCTCTCGAGGTGGGTATTAATGCCTGTTTTCTTGCCTGTCTATGAGGTATTAATGCCTGCTGACGGTGTGATGGATGACCCCTTCAGGGGATCTCACCATTCCTGTCAGTGGAAGAATGAAGGTATTAAAATGGCATCACACACAGGGAGGAGAAGAAAACATTTAAGATTAAAAGCACTTTTAGCCTTTCATATGTAGAATTTCCTACTCAGGTGTAACTTGATTTTTGAAAATTGACTTATCAGCTTTTCTAAGGAAACCACCAAAATAAAATGTCAAAAATACAGAGATTTCAAGAAACATTAATGATTACATGTACCGCAATTTTCTAGGGATCTCCTTCTTGGAAGAAGATACTCTCAAATGGTATTATAAGTTCTTGTCACAAATTCTGAGATGTTCACAACTTATCTGCTGTCTGGCTACAGGCTGTTTGAAATCTCCCACTGAAACCTGAATTTATAACAAACAGATCCCGAAACCCAAAGGAATTGTGCAAGGCTTAAATTAAAAAAATCCATCAGCCACACCACTTGACAACTGGAATAGAGTGAGCAGTTTCCCACATTAACCATCTGCCCTCCGGGTCTTGCTGCAGAAGTGCTATTTGGTAGGTTTTAGTTTTGACATATACTTGTGTCATAGTCCACCACTCCAGACAAAGCTGTCACATGTGACATTTGATTACATCCTTAGGACATCTCCATCAGACAAGCACTTTGTTTTATACCTGAAGGTACCTTCAGGTGCAGAGGTGACAGGACTTGCTTAGAGTCCAGCAGCTTGGAAGCAGCAGAACTGAGGTGTGAGCAGAGGCTTCCCACAGAGTGGAAGCTCACAAGCCGATGGTGAGTGAGTACTTTCTATTTGCTATATGCTTTCAATGTACATAATGTAATATTTAATCTGCACAAGAATTTTAAAAGTTTATGAAATTCCCATTGTAAACAGGAAGAGAATGTAGCATAGAGTAGCTATAAAACATCCCTAAGGTCAAAAACTGAGATGGTAGAGCCAGAATTGGAACCTAGGCAGCCTGACTCCAGAGCCTAAGTCTAGAACCAGGACAGACTGTATGGACATGTGAGAGGAACAAGGAGAACCCAAGCAGCAGACATTTAAATCTCCTAGGCTCATGTCAAACTCTCTCCTTCCGTCTTCTGGTTTTTGTTGTTGTTGTTGACAGGCATACACAAAATGCAAAAAGCAGCCTATAGTTAACTTTCCAATGAAAGAAGTTATTTTCACCTATTTAACAACTTTATGATATCCAGTGAACTCTCACAAACTTCTAAGTCAATCACAGCCATCATCATTCATCATTGAAAGTCCTGGGAGAGAGTCCTTCTTTGCCATGCAAGAGGTAGGGAAAGGGAGCAGCCCTAGAATTTAGCAGCAAGACCTGTCCTTTTCAAAATACATCTTGTGACAGGGTCTGGGCTGGAAAGTGCTGTGTTCCAGAGAGAACCATCTTTCACCCACTCTGTCGTCGCTAATGCCACCTTCCCCTCAGAGCACAAATATTATAAAATGGGGAATATAATACCATCAGGTTGTTGAGAGAAAAAAAAAACAGGACCATTTTAAGTATTGAGCGTATGATGTCTTTAGTATTGTCACCAGGACAAGTAATAAAACCAGCCCAAAAGAGGGGAACTGAAAAGGGAGCTAATCTCTCCAATGAAGTTGCTGTGCTAGGGCTGGGGTTGTGGCGCTTGGTAGAGCACTTGCCTAGCACGTGTGAGCCACGGGGTTTGATTCTTAACACCACATATAAATAAATAAATATTCAAATATTCCATTGAAGTTGCTGTGCTAGATGAGCAATTCATACTGGAAGTTACAAATACAGTTGCATCATTGATTCCAGGTATTAAACTCTAAATAAATCAGGGAAAGAATATTTGAATATAAAATCTATAAATCTTTAATTTGTACAAAAAATTCTAATCACTGTAATCATGATGTGTCTTAATGAAAAGTATATTGATTTTTTTTTGAATCGCAGGATCTTTCAATCCTTTAATGTACTAAAGTGCATTGGGAAACAGAGAAAGGAGGAGAGAGAGACACCAGAGAGGACATGAGAAAAGGTGGTGGAGGGAAAGAAGTGCAGGAGGAAAAGAAGGAGCAGCAGGAGGAGGAGGAAGAAAGAGGAAAAGCAGGAGAGAAAAGAGAAGGCATGCTGTGCAGACTTTCCAAACTCAGCATCAAAGTCCCTCAGAGAACCATGGCCCCTCATTAACAATGAGTACTATTAAGGAAATGAGTACTATTAAGAAAATGAGTACTATTAAGGAAAATTATGTCTAAGTAGCTAAGTGTGAAAAATAGCCAAGAAATCATGAAGATGCTCATCATATTTGATATATCATGACCAAGGCATTGATTTAGATCCCAAGGTAAATAAAACTTCAACTATTGCCTCAATCATATCTATCAATACTATCAATACTATCTCAATCAAGAGATAGTAATAAAAATTTTAAAATACAAAAAAATGGCTACTGATGATTCCAGAAGACAAATTCTCCATTTTAGTCTATAATAATTCATTTCAGAAGGTAAATGATTGTATTATAATACATAACAGCTAAAACACAATAAAGAAAATGCAGTCTTCCTTTTAAGAAACATATAATTGCATGATTCTTTATAGCCAAACAATGAAAAGGGAATATAAGAATGAAGGAAATTCATGTATGTAAGACATGATTACAACCTGGATCCATTCAGAAAGAACTTATTTTTTTTCTGCTGAAATTCATACTGAGGAATACCAGCAAAATTCGGACTTCGTTTACATTTCTAACCACTTCATCCACCACACATTCATTGTTTCCTTGTTTTGCTGAACAGTACACATTTCTGCTTTCATACCACTCTAAGAATACTTAAGGGTTAATCTTTAGCATATTGTGATACTTGCAAATACTTGCAAATGCTTCGATGCCAAGGGATTCATAGAACAAGAATAAAGTCAAGCATCAATTACCTTTAAGACTAGCAATAAAATCATGTACTCCAGTTACAAATTAATTGTCCTTGTGCATAGAAGGCATTTAGAGCAAATTCTTTCAAAGAGAATTTGTAATAGGTTTTTTCTGAATCTTTTGTCCCTGATGATCACAGATTCCTTTCTTTACATCAACATGGAGGTGATGCTTCAGTGTCAAGTCCAGATTATAAATTCCCCAGGGGATCAAGGCTTGGAGGATGGGGTGGGAACAAAAACGGGCACCTTCTGTGCTAGTTTCCAAAGATCCTGAAGCATCAGTAAACAAAATTAAGAGCTCAATGCATGCTGTTCCCTAAATGGAAAAAAAAAATGCCTAAAAGACAGTTTGCATTTCTCCCCCTACAGACTTTTAAAATAGTCTTAATTCAAGTTTAGTTTTAAGCTTCAATAGCATTCTCAGCAAGCAATGTTTTAAATGTTAAAAAGTTCACTAAAACAAATAGTAATATTCTCTCAAATTTGATGCATAATTACTCATGGAAAGTTCCTTTGGAAGATCGTTAGATGGATTTGGCCATAAACAGCATCCCTTTTCAACAAAAGAAAATGAAATTCATTATTTTCATAAATAATAACTAACATTAGAGGGAACAATATAAGCCAAAGCACCATTTTGAATAGTTTGGTTCATTTAATCTTCAAAAAGACACTGAGAGGTAGTTCAATTTTAATCTATATAATTCCTATTTTGCAAATGAGAACTTTGAGGTTTAAGGAAAACTCAGTTCTCTCCTTGCATATGATAATATGTATGACTGCATTTATTCAGAAAATTTTATTAACCTACCAGAATAATTTGAAAGGACTTTGAAACTCAAACAATGCAAAACAAATAATCAATTCTTTTTGAAATCAAGTAAGCCAAGTAGAAGAAACAAGGCACAATGTGAGAGAACTGAGATCAGTTCATTGCAGCCACTGATTTTCCTAGGAGGTTTTATTATAGAAGCAAAATCTGCACAAAGCCATAGGCCACACTGAGCACCATTTTCAAATATGGCAGCTCCTTTTAAATGTGGTGCATCTAAATTACCAGACAGCCTTCCAGATCTGCTGAATCAGAACCTCTAAGAATGGGGTTCAAGCACACATTTTACAAATGTCCTCAATGACTCTCATGCGCAGGCAAAGCCGAGGTTAAGGGTCACTGTAATTTACCACATTCAAATACTTCCTCTAGAAATATAAGATAAGAGAAAGACTCTGTTTTAACTCAATGAAGACATTTTGCAAAGCATGACAATAAGCTTAGATGTTTGATGAGCCCACGTACACGGTCATGATGATTTTGAGAATATAATTAGTCGGTCAAATCCCGTCCTCGTATTTTAACTCATTCCATCCAGGTCAGCATTTGTAGCTCCAACTAGACTGAAGTCCCTTCCACCCTTCTTCAGAAGAGGACACCAAGATCTCTTGCCCTACCAACCAGTAGGATTTGTTATTTCTGCTGCTCTATGAACCTGAGAAATCTGGTCTACAGACCCCACTTCCAGGTGAGGCAGTGATGTCCCATGCCCAATCACTGACTTACCTCTGCCAGTCAAGACTTTAGCATCCTGCATTTTGTGTTCTGTAGCACAGTGCCTGTCATCTCTGATTTCCATAATGGATAAGCACTCCATCTTTCTTTGAATAAGCCTCCACTGAGGCTGAAAGTCCTACATTTTCCTTGAAGAAGTTATAACTTTGTTAAATTCACATAAGTTGTTAAGTAATAGAGCACACATTCAAATGGCTCTGATTACAAAAGCCATACTATTTCTAGTCTTATAAGACACGGGTTAGAGATTTCTCCCCAGAGTCAGATGTTTTAAGCCAGCCTGTAGCTATGCTGACTCCTCAGACTAGCATAATTAAGTACTCTCTCTGTTACACTCATACTGAAGGTGTGCCCTATTGTTTATGTAAGAATGGCACACTTCAAACACCAGAGCATGGAAAGGCAGAATTGTCCTTCTGTTGTTAGAACCTGACCAACTGGACTTGTACTCTTGTCCAGAAAGAGGGTTATTCCATGCCAGTGCAGGTGTGAATATTAATGAAGCTACAGCTGGAGATGATATCTAACTCCCCACCCCCCAAAAAGAATAACATTACTTCAGGAAAGAATTATTTTGTTTTTTCATACAGCAAAACAAAACAGAAAATCCACAAAATGGCATGTTATAAAAATATTTGAGGGAAATATAATGTTCTTATTAACTTGTACAAAGCAGCCATTTGGTGATCATCATGAATAGCATAAACACACTAGTGGAATTTCTTGAGAATGCGATGGGATTCAGAGGAAGTGCAGAGGGAATGGGTTAATTGTAGGGAGGGATACAAGAGAAGTTCAAATGTGCCCAAAATTGCAGCTTTGGGTTTGGAAATTTGAGGAAAGTTTATCTTTTTTTTGTTTTCTTTTCCCTTGGAAAAGACGGAGAAGAGGAGAAAGTCCAGATAGTTGATGAGTGCAAAAGTACAACACTTAGAGAAACAGAAGCAGGATTTTGGGTGGTACCACACAATTGAGCACAGGAACACTGAGAGTGGACAGTCTGGTTGCTCCACAGCTGTAATTTACCTGGAAAATGCAGTGCATACTCCGAGTTGGCAAGCCTGGGGCATCAGCATAAGGATCATTGGGAAAGAAACTAAGAAGAAAAGGAGAAAATGTGTTGGTGAACTTGGGGAGCCAAAGAAGGTGGAAGAATGGTACCAGTGGGAGAAGACAGACAGGAAGCCTGGAAGGAGAACAGGCTGTGGTCAGAGATGAAGATGTCTTAATGAGTGCTTTTGGAAGTGGATATTTCCAACAATGGCAAACCTAGGGTATGAAAGTTGGTTGTATGTAGAATGGAGGAAGATATTGGTGAGGAGGGAGTCAAAGAACAGGCCAGGCAAGGATAGGCAGACACCATGAAGAATTAGCAGGACTGAGTTCAGAAGGCTGTAGGACTGGTGCCACAGTCTTGAGTAAATGGAGAAAAGAAAATGGATAGTCTTTAGGTTTGGGAATAATAGAAGGATGAGATATTTATGGCAACACTCTTGAAAAATCAGAAGCTTTTAAATGGAGGTCAAGTGGTGATGGTCTGGCGGCAGCAGTATTCACGGTGGATATCAACCCACCTCCTAATTCTAAGGAAACATGATGGGGCAGAAAGAGCTCTTGAGAAGAACTCTGCTCTTCTAAGTCTCATCCTTGGGCAGCTTTGTCCTTCTGTGAATTCTTGCAATTCACTCAGCAGCAGCTCTGAGTCACACAACAGAGATGCCAGATGCCCTGCCATAGCTGAAGTCAAGGGAAGGACAATCCATAAAACTGGAAAGCCAGTTTGCTCTGGACTAAGCAGAGAACACCACCATCACATTCAACAGATTTTTATTGGGAAATTACAGTGATTCAGAATGGAAACCTAATCCCTGTTGTCAGAAATGGCAAATGATTTTCCTAAACCCATGGTCTTCTAAATCTAATGTATTCATCTGACACACAGGTGGCATCATCTTTTTTAGATAGTTCCAAAGGAGGAAAGTAGGAAGTCGTACCTTCTCTCTCATAGTTCTACTAATTGTCAGACTTTGAGCAATTATCTAATACTTCAAACCCCATCCTCCTCACTGGTAAGATGAATGAGGATTGACTGGATGGTCACTAATTACCTCTCTAGTTCCCACGATCAATGATGCCATGATTCACTGGGAATCCAAAGTTAGAGGAGCCCATCTATTTATGTCCAATTTGGCTGCTACCCTGGCCAGGTTCCACTCAACTTCATGAGTCCCCTACCACAGACCTTGAGTGCCATTGAGCAGAGCTCTCCTGGCTCAGGGGTCTTGATGAACATACACACACATAGTCACATACAGCCTTCTTTTGAATACAGTGACCGGGAAGTCCCTGTTCTTTATCGGACACAGCAGGTTGCCTCTCGCAGTACTCTGAAAAGGCAAACACAATTCTAGTGCCAGAACTCATCTCTTCTTTAAATGAAAGGGAGAGAAGAGAAGGCAAAGGAGAGATGTGGGAGAATTTCTAATAATAAACCTTTTTTTTAAAAGTCCACAAAAATAAGTCATCAGACCATGAGGGCGAGGGTCCCACCCAAATGAGGTGGCAAGTGACACTCTCAGAAAGAGAGCAACATTAAGCTCTCTTTTTTGTTGCTGTTCTATTTTTCCCTGACTCCATCTGCTCAGAGGAACGGAATCTTCTTCCTGAGTTGGCATGAAGATGGCTGGAGAATTTTACATTAATGGCAGGAAGCTGAGAGTTGATAAATGGTTGACACAGACTCAGGTAGCTAATAAATTTGCTCTACTTAATATCCAAAGGAAAGGCAAAGAAGGTACTCACTGAAAAGATTATAAGTGGCAAAAATGGTAAGAATTATATCCTAGTAAAAGAGCACTCAAGTAAGATATATATTAAGTTCCGTTTTAAATTGTAAAAGAGAGAAAATATAAAGCCTCTATATCAATTTTGGGTCTATTTAAGTGCTTTTATGTGTCATTTTTCACAATGCACACTAAAATTTAACTGTTTCCATTGTGATATTTTAAGCAAAATTTTCAATCTGTGAACAGGTCAGAGAAACCACCTGTGTTAAGTTGGTGCCAGCAAGAAGGGAAGAAAACAAAGCAGAGCCTCACTTATAGTTGATAGGGAAACTACATGAGGAGTGAAATATTTTATGTGACTGACATACACAACAGATTCCCAGTGCTGGGAGTGCTTAGAAGACTGCCAGGTGACTACTAAGGAAAGCAAGTGTCATAGTTTAATCCTAATATCAGCCTTCCATATCTCATTTGTTTAGATAAATGAATAAATCCAGAGTACTTCCTCCAGGTTACATACCTGGTAAGAACAAGAAGCAAACCCACAGTTGAGCTTAAAGATGTGATTCTCCATTCACTACGAACTAAAGTGCTGCAGATTCTTAATGGGAAGGACTTTTTGATTAAAAAAAAAAAAGATAACATTAGACATCTCAGAATGTGGAACACTTAAATTATTTGTGTAACAGATTTATGGAGATGAAATTCGTATGCTATAAAATTCATCATTTCAAAGTATACAATTGGGTGTTCTTTAGTATTATCTCAGAGTTGTGCAAAATCACTCTTTTCTAAGTTCAGACAATTTTCACCAGCAGAAGAGAAAACCATGTACTCATGAGCAATCACCACTCACACTTCCCTTCCCATAGCCCTGGACAACCACTTAATCAACTCCATCTCCATGGATTTTCCAACACTGGCCAATTCATATAAACAGAATCATATGCTATGTAGATGTTTATGTTTGTCTTCTTTAATTTAGCATATAATTTTCAAGTTTCATCTATGCAATGGTGGGCACAGTAAGCACTCTGGTGCATAAGAAAACAAAGTCATGAATAGGGGATTGCCCATGAGTTTGAAGAATGTTCCCAGTGGGAGGAGATAAATAAGAAAACAGGAGGAAGAGTAGTTAGACTCATGGAAGAAGACATTTTTATTCCTTTTTATTCCATTGTGTGGATATACCACATATCACTTATCCATTTATCAGTTGATGGGCATTTGGGTTGTCTCCACTTTTCGAATACTATAAATAACACTGATATGAAAATTCATGTACAACTTTTGCATAGACGTGCTTTTTATTTGTTGTGTATATGAAAATTTTACTCAAAATGGAATTGCTGAGTTGTCGTAACTCTATATTTGACATTGTGAGGAGTCAAGACAATGTTTTTGAAATCATCTGCACTGTTTTACAATTCCACCAGCAGTGTATGAGGGTTTCAATTTTTCCACATTCTTGCCAATGTTTATTTTTGTGGGAGTTTTTAATCGGGCATTCTAGGAGTGGAAAGTGTAGTTTGTATTTACATGTCTCTAATGACCAATGATGTCGAACATCCTTTTTTGTATTTATTGGTCATTTGCATAGTTTTTGTAGAGGAATATCTATTTAAATCTTTTCTCTATTTTTAAATTAGGTCATATGTCTTTTTTTTTTTTTTTTTTTTTTGGTACTGGGAATTGAACTCAGGGGCACTCGACCACTGAGCCACATCCCCAGCCCTATTTTTTGTGTTTTATTTAGAGACAGGGTCTCACTGAGTTGCTTAGTGCCTCACTTTTGCTGAGGCTGGCTTTGAACTCATGATTCTCCTGTCTCAGCCTCCCAAAGTTGGGATTACAGGCGTGCACCACTGCGCCCAGCTAGGTTTTATGTCTTTTTAATGTTGTGCTTTTATATATTCTGGATATAAATCTCTCACCAGACATATAATTTGCAAATATTTTCTCCTATAATGTGAGATGTAATCTCACCTTTTTATTGGTGCCCTTTGAAGCATAGTATGTTTTCAGTTTTGATGAAGTTAAATCTATATAATTTACATTCTGTGACTTGTACATTTTGTGTCTTTTTTTTTTTTTTTTTTGGTACCGGGGATTGAACTCAGGAGTACCACTGAGCCACATCTCTGGCCCTATTTTTTGAGTTTTATTTAGAGACAAGGTCTCACTGAGTTGCTTAGTGCCTTGCCATTGCTGAGGCTGGCTTTGAACTCGCCATTCTCCTGTCTCAGCCTCCCAAAGTGCTGGAATTACAGGCATATGCCACCATGCCTGGCTATTTTGTGTCATTTCTAAGGAAATTTCTCAATTTCACATTATGAAGATGTAACCTCTGTTTTCTTCTAAGAGTATTATAGTTTAGGTCTATGATTCACTTTGAATTAATTTTTGTATATGATGTGAGGTAGGAAACCAACCTTATTCTTTTATTTGTGGCTGTCTAGTTGCTCCAACAGTATAAGTTAAAATACTATTTTTTCTCCATTGAATTGTCTTGGTACCCATGTCAAAAATTAATAGACCATGAAAATAAGGGTTTACTTGTGGGATCTCAGTTCAATAATACTAATATATATCCCCCCACATATTCCAGTACCATACTGATTAATGTTGATTAGTGTTGCTTTGTAGTAACTTTAGTGACTTAGAAATATGAATTCTCCAACTTTATAATTTTTCAAGTCTGTTGGCTATTATGGGTCCCTTGCATTTCCATATGAACTTTGGGATCAGCTTAACAATTGCTACAAAATTAAAAGTAAATGGAGCCAGTGGCTTACGCCTGTAATCCCAGCACTTTGGGAGGCTGAGATAGGAGTATCACGTGTTCAAAGGCAGCCTCAGCAACAGCGAGGTGCTAAGCAACTCAGGGAGACCCTGTCTCTACATAAAACACACAATAGGGCTGGGGATGTGGCTCAGTGGTCGAGTGCCCCTGAGTTCAATCCCCGGTGCCAAAAAAAAAAAAAAAAAAAAAAGTAAATGGGATTTTGATAGATTTTACACTGAATTGGAGATTGCTTTAGATAGTATTGATATCTTAAGAATATAAATTCGTCAACCTGTGATCATGGGATGTCTTTGCATTTTTATAGGTACTATATAATTATTTTGATGATGTTCTTTTTTTCAGTGTACAAGTCTTGCACTTCTTTTGTTCAATTTATTCCTAACCATTTTTTCATTTTTGTTATTATTGTAAATGAAATGTTCTTAATTTCAGTGAGATTTCATTGCTAGTATATAGAAATAAAGTTGATTTTTGTATATGAAACTCGCATCCTGTAATCTTGACAAACACTTGGTAGTTCTAATAATTCTGCATACAGGTATGAATTCTTTAGTATTTCCTCTACACTAGATCATGTCATTTATAATTAGAAATAATTTGACTTTTTAAAATACAATGTTGAATGAGGTGGAGAGAACAGATATCCTTATTTTATTCCTGATTATCCAGGGAAATCATCCAGACTTTCATCAGTAAGAAAGATAGTTTGGTGGGGTTTTAATGGTATATTCTACTTATCAGATTAAAAAAAATCCTCTAGTTTTAGTTTGTTTCATTTTTATCTTAAAAAGATGTTGGATTTTGTCCAATGTTTTTTCTGCATTGATTGAGTTGAGCATGTGATTTTTCATTCTTCATTTTTATGCTATCTTAAATTGATTAACTTTCATATATTAAAACAACAATGTGGGGCTGGGATTGTGGCTCAGTGGTAGAGCGCTTGCCTCGCATGCGTGAGGCCCTGGGTTCAATCCTCAGCACCACGTACAAAGCAATAAAATAAAGACATTGTGTCCATCTATAACTAAAAAAAAAAAATATTAAAAAAAAAACCAACAATGTATTCTTGGGATATATTCTGTTTGTCCATGGTGTATATTTCTTTTTCTATGCCGCTAGATTAAGTTTGATAGAGTTTCCTTTTTTTGGAGAATTATCCCATGTATATTCATAAGTAATATCAGATTTCTTTCCTTATGATGTTTTTTTGCTTTGATATTAGTGCAATATTGACTTCATAAAGCTGAGGTGTGTTTTCTTCCTATTTAATTTCTTGGAAGATTCTTAAGCATAATAAGTGGAATGTTTTAGAAAAAGTATTTTTGTCAAATGTTTTGTCATTTAACTTTGTAGAGAAGTATGAATCCAAGTTCAGTATTATGAAATTTATATTCTGTGCATAAGTTTTAGTTCTTCAGTTAATATCAATCAGCAAAAATGATGAGAACATTTAGTAATGAGAATTAAAACTACTTTTCATTTTAATGTCACTGGGCAGAGCAGTACATAGGAAAGCTTGAGAGTTCAATTTTTCCTCTTTGTTTCTTGCTTTATTGTTACTTATATAAGAAATCACTCTAAAAGCCAATTTTGAGTGAGAAAACATAATCTCCACTATATAACAACCAAAATTCACATTGAATTAAACTCAGTGAAAGACTTCTGACAAATTCTATGAGTAGTTTGACTTAGATCCTATTTATAAGTAGTTTGAGTTGTCTTTCTATTCACTATAGGAGATTATAGGAGATTGGTAAACCTAAAGGGACTGCCCAGCAATCAGAATAACAAAACCTGCAGAGCAATTCATCTGTTTATCGCTCAGCCCAGGTTACCCTTCTTCCATTTACTTCTCAATTGCCAAATCAAGGCTGCATTTAAAATCAGACCTTCGAATAAAAGTAAGTGACAAACTATCTCTCTGAACTGGCAGGGATTCCCTCCACTTGGGAAATAAGAAGAAACACATGTGCACATACATATTTTTAAAAGATGGTATGAGAATGACAGACATAAATGTTCTTCTTCCTTCAGAATACATGAAGATTAACAGAGAAGAAAAGAGGGTAGGCAACCAAATTTCCTCTAACACACATGCTTTCTCTGATCCTAAATGGCTAGCAGAAAAGATGATCCTAACAATGCTTTACATATTGTCTTCCAAAGGTGGCACCTATCTTGAATCTGTCCAATTTTTCCATTTCTCACCTAAAAATAAAAGTAAAAAATGGAAAATGAATTTTCCCAAATCTGTGAGGAATGCTAAGTGTGCATGAGAATTTCTTGGAAATGTTGGCTTATGGCCATCTCATTGATTAAACTAGCTACGTTTTGCTAGATTTAGCATAACCTTTTCTGATACCTAAAGCCTCTTAGAGAAAAGAATATTCAAGCTACTGACAGGCCTCAGGTGTGGGTGTACGTGTGCTCTCATGGTTGGCTTGGGCTGCTGTGCCACGCTCGAGAATCATGCACTGATTGAAGCCCAGCCTACCAAGATCTGCTGCAACATCTCCTAATGACTATTACCGTTGTGTGTCTAAGGAGGTGCCAATTTGAGGGATCCTTATCAAAACCAATAGCAAAACTAATAGAAGGAATTTATGTTCTCTGATTATTCTTCATCCTTTATTTAACAGAGTATGTCCAGTTCTGGGTTTTGATTTGGTATGACCTGACCCAAGGCATACTTAGATCTCTCTTCTCCTTATTCTTATGGCACAATGCAACTTGGTACAAAGCAAAGGATAGTATGTCCTTCAGAAGACACCTGTGCAGGTGCCTTCTCTCCCCTCCCTTTCTTCCTGACTGCCATGCTCTGAATGTCCACGTTACCCATAATTTCAGTGTTGAAACCTAATCATGAACGTGAGGGTATTAAGAAGTGGCGTCCTTTGGGAGATGATCATGTCGTGTTGGTTTGGTGCTCTTATAGAAGACACCAAAAGGAGTTTATTGTCCCCTTCCACCATGGGAGGACACCTTGAGAAAGAACCATAGAGGAACCAGAAAGGAAGTCCTCACCAGACAGGAACCTGCTGCTGTCTCGATCTTGAATTCTGGGCCTCCAGAGCTACAAGAAACAAATTCCTGTTGCTAGTACACACCTAGCCTGTGGTATTTCTGTTCCAGTTGGTTGGATTAACTAAAGCTTTCACCCAGCACTTTCTATTTTCCAGGTGCTCACACTCCTTGAGGCACTCATCAAACAGCACGTGAAAGCCAGTGCTCCAAGCATGGGGGGGACAGCCCTGCCATTGAGTCTTCACATTAGGGGATCCCTCTTTTTAAAGCTTTAAATAACAGATACCCTTCTTTTAGAATAAGCAATAATCAAATAAGGAGAAACTTGGAGGTGTAAACAAATTTCATATGATGAGCAATTTTGTCTGGAACCTTCCCAGACTGTTAATTTTGTTTACAGCATTCAGGTGCCTCACAGCCTTTGCTAGACTTTGGCTCTATGGAGCAGAATTATGCCTTCTCTTCCCACAGGGGAAGGGCACCCAGCTGAAGACAAGGCTTGGCAGAACACACTCTCTGTGCACTCTAGAAAGCTGCAGCTCATCAGTGCAGAAATCAAACATGCCTGATTTATGTATAAACAATGGTGATATGATTGTCACAGCACACATGGTAACTTACTGCCTTGGAAATTATCCAAAAATCAAGTCATGAGCACATCAGAGAGGAGGGCAGAACAGGCTGCTCTGTTGCCTTGTGCGCGTGACTCTTCTCAAAGTCAAGTGGCAGATGGACTTGAACAGATGTTGTGTGTTTCAAAGGCTGACGTGGTGATGCACAGGTATTATCAATATCAGGTATTTCTCCTAGTATTACTTAGGATGCAAAACTTTTTCCATCTCATCCATAAACTAGATTCCCATATCTATACACAATCCCTCTTCTGGGTTCCTCTGACCATGTTCAGTCCTTTCTAGAACAAACTATGAAAATGGCATAAGCATTTGTCAGCAGTCTTGAAAATCTGCAGGTAAGGAGCTTGGTTACTGTAAGCTGTAGAAAGTTCTAGGGGTTACAGAGCAGGGGTCTAGTTTAAAACATTTATTCAGCATACAATGTTAATATCGTTATGGATTCAGAAAATATAAAACATGCAGTCTTTAAGCATTTACTTGAATAATTAAGTAAAGGAACAATACAGAAAGCAACATTCATTTACCAATGAAAAAGTTGCATTGCTTGCAAACTACAAGACTCTGAAGAAAGAAATTGAAGAAGACCTTAGAAGATGGAATACTCTCCCATCCTCCTGGATAGGCAGAATCAATATTATCAAAATGGCCATACTTCCCAAAGCTTTATATAGATTCCATGCAATCCCAATTAAAATCCCAACGTCATTCCTTATAGAAATAGAAAAAGCAATCATGAAATTCATTTGGAAGAATAAGAAACCCAGAATAGCCAAAGCAACCCTTAGCAAGAAGAGTGAAGCAGGAGGCATCACAATACCAGACCTCAGATTGTACTACAAAGCTATAGTAACAAAAATGGCATGGTACTGGCACCAAAATAGACATGTAGACTAATGGTTTAGAACAGAAGACACAGAGACAAACCCACTTACATATAGTCACCTTATGCTAGATAAAGGAGCCAAACACGTACACTGGAGAAAAGATAACCTGTTCAACAAATGGTGCTGGG
>CM053404.1:134619753-134662433 GCA_028644305.1 Xerus rutilus
AACTTGGAATGGAACCACCATTTGAGCCTGCTATCCCACTCCTCGGTCTATACCCAAGAAGACTTGAAAACAGCACACTACAGTGCTACAGCCACTTCAATGTTTATAGCAGCTCAATTCACAATAGATAAACTGTGGAACCAATCTAGATGCCCTTCAATAGATGATTGGATAAAGAAACTGTGGTATATATACACCATGGAATATTACTCAGTAATAAAAGAGAATAAAATTATGGCATTTGCAGGTAAATGGATAGAGTTGGAGAATATCATGCTAAGTGAAGTAAGCCAATCTCAGAAAACCAAATGCCGAATGTACTCGTTGATAAGTGGATGCTGATCCATAATGTGGGGAAGGACATGGGAACAATGGTGGAACTCTGTTCATAGGGGTGTAAGGGGGGAGGGGGCACGGGGACAGTAAAGGTGGTGGAATATGATGGACATCATAGCCCTAACTTTATGTATGACTGCATATATGTTGTGATTCTATACAACTTACAACTAGAGAATTGATATGTTATCCTCTATCTATGTACAATGAATCAAATTACACTCTGTTATCATGTAAGCCTAAATAGAACAAATAAATAAATTAAATATGGAAAAAAAAAGAAAAAGTTGCATTGTTGACATTTTATCTTCAATGAGATCGAACCAAACAAATACAACCTTTTAAGGCATTTTGATAAATGAAACAGCTCAAATCTCTATGACATTGTGTATGCTGATGGACCAGAGTTGTATCAATACAAATAATTCAAACTTTCAGCAACATTATAAGAAGATCTCTGCTGACCATGGGAGGGCTCCCATTCTAAGATTTTAAAGACCCTAAGCCAGAGACGGCTTACAGAAATATTTGACTTTGGGATTTAATGACAGAAAGAAACTAAAATTATTTGGAATAATATAATTTATGAAACAAAATTACTCTTTCTCTCTCCCCTCCCAGTATTTATCCAGATAAAACAGTGACTTAAGTGGAAAAAATGGAACCAGAAACAGTGTTTTCTTGGGGAGTCAAGAACAAGTGTTTAATAATAATGGGAAGGAAAAGCTCTGGATTGCTCAGTCCTTTAGATTATTTAACAAATAGTAAGCCTCTCTTGGACATTTGTATCGAGGCTGAGTGCTAGGAATATAGGAATGTGAAAGATCAATGTTTTTTCTTGTCTCTATAGAGCTTATGATCATGAGAGGTGGTCAACAAATGTAAAAATTATAGACTTTGTTAGAGAGCTGTTATGTGTTGATATGATACAAGTTTTAACAACTCTAGATGAGGTGTATGAAGATTTTCCCTTATTATGCTATTGTTTATTGAGTCTCAAAATTCCTGTGAAATAATGATAAAACTTAGTACAATGAGCATTATTTGGCTGTGGATAATTTGTCTTTAGACAAACTTATTGGAGGCCAAGTAAAAATACTCCTTGACTTTGAAAAGACTTCTGAGTGGTAGACATCAACCTGCTTCTCGAATCAGTGTCCCAGGGAACAGATGCCTTCAGAGATGAGGTATGAGATTCCCTGGGTCAGAGTATGCAGGCATCTGAGTATCCTCACTGTGAAGAAACTGCAAACAGCCAAGCAGCCTTCAACAGAAAGGCACAGGGGAGAGAGATGAGCTTGGGAGGGTCACACAGGTGATGACAGAGAGGTGGTGCATGCGTCTAAAGAAAGATCAACATAACCTCATGGTGCCAGCCCAGAAAGGTGCCCTAAGATGATTTATGATGTTTTTCATAAAATCTTGAAAAATATGAGACCATTGCAAGGTGAGCTCAGGGATCACTGATGTCTGGGGCTGATCCCTACCTTGCTGCTCACAGGCCAGGCTGAGTTCTGCACTGGGTCTGTGGGGACGCCTGGATACCCCGAGAAGCAAACACAAAGCCCCTCAGCTCTTTCTGTGGCCCACATCCCTTTCTTCAGAGCAACTATTCATTGTCATCCCGACAGCAGTCCAGGCCCTGAGTTTATTCTCACGCAAACATAACTGGTACGTGAACACTCAGTGTGAAGTTCAGTGGAATCACATTGTGATTCTGATCTTATGGGAAAAAATTAAGATCCAAGTTACACAGAAATGCAGTAGGCGCTGCTCTCTCCCCATGAACCCTGACTTAAACACAGGGTGTTTGGCAACAGCTTTATAATGCAAGTTAAAATGAAATTGGTTTCCATGCCTCCCATATAGTTACATAAAAATCGTAAGTAGCAAAAAATGTTCATGTTTTACATTCATGGTTCTCCAAGTGTCTTGTGCATTGGCATGTTATATAACCAGCCACAAAGAATATACATAAGGTTAATTTTCTTCTTCTTTGACATACTCATTTTGCATATTTTATAACTGGAATACAGGCTATGAAAAAGACTCCAAACAGAATGATTTCTGTTTAAAAACATTTTTCATTGCACGATATTAGAACAAGGCAGACGTGGCAGGCACGTAGCTGCACATCAGTCATTCCGCACAGTGAAGGAAGTCCTTATGCACACATGAGACTCGCAGCTCAGAAATGCTAAATAACTCCCCAATTTGTATAAATTGTGTTGCAATTAGAACTTGGATCTCAGGTACCCAGAAGCCCACACTTTCTTCACTAAATGTTCTTCCTCTTATTCCCAGTTTAATGATACTTTGGTAAATTTTGACACATGTAAATCTTGTTATGAATTAGAATTGTAAATATTCTTAGAATTGTAAATATTCTTCTAGAGATTACAGACCCCAAAGCCAAAAAATACATTGTCTTATTCAATTGAATTATGACTAAAATCCAATAAAGCATTCAATGAAGCCATAAGAACATTAAACAACAAACAAACAAAGAAACAAACTGGGTAGAGTGGCCATGCCTGTAATCCCAGCAACTTGGGAGATTGACTCAGGAAGATCAAAGTTTGAGGCCAGCTTCAGCAACTTAGTGAGGCCCTGAGCAATTTAGTCAGACCCTGTCTCAAAACAAAAAATAAATGAAAGGGCTAGGGATGTGGCTCAGTGGTTAAGCACCTCTGGGTTCAATCAATAGTACCAAAAAAACCTTCAATATTGGCATTGTATTTTTAATTTATTTGAATAGCTTGGAATTCATATATGGGTCTCACATGATCTTGAGAAATTTATTTTTCTCTGAGGCCAAAAGGGGACACAGAGCCCGTAACAGAAATCCATAGCTGAACTTGTTCAAATGAGTATTTAATAAAACATTTCATGAAGAAATTAAACAGTCCATTCAAAGAATAATGGTAATGAGCTTTCTATTCATTTGTTTTTAGGGTTTTTTTTTCCAAATAACAATGAAATTAACACAGTCTGTTGCTCTTTTCCAAAATTACAAATCTTCTCATTAGCTTCCTGGTAACAGAATCGTAAAAATGATGGGGAAAGATTAAATTTATAATATCAACATAAAGGTTACAAATATTCCATGTTTGTTACGTGAAGATAATAATGCTTGACCCTGAAGCTTCTCTGGGTCCACACCTCGCACAACTAGCAGCTGGCACCACAAGGCCCCTGCACAGGGAACTCAGGCTACCAGAGGGAAACCTTCCCGAGACTGCTCCTTTCCGCCTTTCCTCTCCTCTGCCCATTAAGCATGAGTCCCGTTTGAGTACCTTCAATTGCTTCTTCTTCCCCCAAGGAGGCCCTGATTTGTCTGAGAATGGCAAAGAAATAGAAAGAGAAAGAAAACAAGAAGGGCAGGATGAGAGCTAGGGGGATTAGTTTTTCTTTCTTTCTTCTTCTTTAGTTTAACAGTGCTGAGACTGGAACCCAGGACCTCACACATTCTTGGAAAGCCCTCTAACACTGAGCCCAGGCATTCTGTTGGAGGAATTTTATAGAAAAAAAACAACTCAGATGAAAGTGGAGAGAGCAACCACGGTACATAAAGGCAGCAGGTGGGAAAGAAAGCCGTTCAGGCCTTAAGGTATTTTGAGAAACTATGCATTTTCCCCTTGCGGGTACTGGAGAACTTTCGCTATAGAACCTGCTATTTTGCAACGTGTCGGTTGCCTGGGTGCACTTGGGGTGTGTGCTTCTGTGCCTGTGCCCTGGTGGGGCTGTACTGTGTGGGACACTGATGGGTGAGAGCCATGCAGTTTAATGGGGAGCCAGGCGCAGGGCAGACACTGTCACTGACTTTCTACCTCTCTCCAGGAACAATGCCGTCCCTCGGAGGTGTACTGTCATAGCCATGTCACATGGCATCAAGCACAGGTCCTCCATGAGGAAAGTCCTACAGAAGACACCAGGAGTCCCATATGTATATTACTCGTGTCCTCTAAGTAGCCACGCTGCTATTCCCTCGGAATTTTGTTTATGAAATTTACCAGAGAAGGAATAATAGGAACTCCTGGAGGCCAGCTTTGATCCAAAATTCATCAGAAGACATTAATCCCTCACTTGACCCCAACTCTGTATTTGCTCTCTTGAATCTTCTCACACACTAGCACAATGTCTTACAATAGTAAAATTTGCAAATACTCTACATGTAGACTTTAAAAGTTGGAATCTCTTTCCATGAATATTCATGCTAATAATTATAGTCTCATCATGATCAGTGTTATTTTTTATCACATTTTAAGCATAATTTGATTGATAGAACATTTTGAATCACATGTGACGGTAACAGAGCATGTGAAACCACAGTGTACGAAACAGTGGCAAGATCATATAATAGAACACAAATGAAATAAAAGAAGCCAAGAGGAAGATCATCATGAGAACGAATGGTTAATGAGGTGCTTGATGAGAGAACATTTAGGTTGGACCCATTCCTGAAAGGAAAAAAAAGCATTCTGAACTTTAAAAGAACACCAACTTTAACAGAGCCATCGAAATCAATCTCTCATGTGTGTGATGCCACCATAAAATTTAGAGGGATGTAAAAAGCTTATAAATTTAGGCTCTTCATCTCAGCATTACTTTTTTCTGATTTGTAAAGCCCATCTCAGGGCAAGATCTGAGCTATCTGTGCTGAAATATATGCTTAAGAAAGGAAAGGAAAACCTGGCACTTAGCTGTATTAAAATGCAATGTCTACTCAGCTAGAACACTCACTGTTTCTAAGGCAGTTATATGAATTTTAAGCCTCTTTTCAAAAGAATCATTTGGATTCAGCAAAACACAGACATTAAAACGATTTCACAATTGCCATTCAGTGCATTTGAAATCAACACTTCCATGAGCTCTGCTCATCAGCAGAGCCGCGCAGTGTGGGGAGGTGGGGGCTATGCATTGCGTGGTGTCAGCACGCCGTCTGCCTGAAGAGCCATTCATAGCAAAATGCTGCATCTCAGGAGAATAAGCCTAGAAAAGTGAGGACCACCTATCAGAGAAAGATGCAAGCTTTGCTTTTGCCATGACCTCAACAGCTGTGCCTTCCTTCATTCTGGGACCGATCCACTGTTTTATCTAACAGCAGGAAAGGAGATGATTGTGTAATGTGGAAGCAGATACAAAAGGAGAGAATGTTAATACAGAGGCTACGACTCAATTTCCCTAGGGATGGTATCCCGCAGGAGTCCAGGGCTCCAGGATACCATGGAATGAGATAGAGCTGACTCAATGGAGCATGACAAGTCATCTTGCTCCAAGTCAGCTGGAACATCGATGGAGACACAGTGCTTCCTGTTGCTGCAGAGAGAACAATGACTGGGAGGACTCTCAGGAGTTAGAAGCTTCGCAATGAGGCAGGTGATTTGTACAGCTAGTTTCATCATATTACTGGCTGTTGAGGCAAACAGAGGATGATAGTGGCAGCATCTCCTTCCACATCTAGACTTTCCATATGTGATATAAGGACAGCATCCTTTCTCCCATATCTTCCCTGAAACCAGGGCTGCAATGAGGGTCAGACACCCTCCTTAAACACCAAATTTTATGGGGTGCCAAAAACTCAATAATCAAGATAATATTTCAATAAAACATTGATAAAAATCAAAACTAATGCAAACATTTACATGATAAACAAAAAAAGTATTCTATTTTTAATTAAAAACAGAAAATGGTCCTGCATTTGCTCCGCTCAGCTCCCCTGCCTCCCTGAGTCCTGCTCCTGCTCCTCACAGGGCTGTTGGAGTATTGCCTATGGCTGTGCCAGGAAGCTTTACAGATAGATTGCAGCACCCTAGAGCTCTACCAGAATCCAGCATGGTGACAGGTTCTTGGCAAACAGTATCCCATTTAATTCTTGTAAACCTTTGAGGTCAGCACTGTTCTATTTTACAATAGAGGCTACTAAGCTTTTCAGAGTCAAGTACATAGGCCAAGTATTGGACTCCAGGTATCTCCTCCATGTAGGTGGTCTTTCTACTCCATCATGCTATTATATATGAATAATGAACTCATACTGAAACCTTTTCAATGCATCCTAAGGAACTGACATAATACACAGAGTCAGGTGGGATGCTCTGATGCCTAACTAAATAACGAGTTAAAAAGAGTTCTCCATTCCATTGCATGAGCCTGTTATCAAAATCCATGTCAGAATCAATGCTCTAATGATACCCAGGGTGAAATCTAAGCTGAGCACAGGAAGAAAAGGTAGACGAAAAGTATGGCTCTTTTTGGACTGTTTACTTATGTTTTATTTGCAGGCATGTGTTGGGATGGAGATTGGTACAAAGATGTCAGATAATTGTATTTACATGCCAGCCTGCCAGGATGGGTCTCTTTGTGCTGCTGTGAAATACTTTCCAGCACAGATCTGTCATTTCTGGCCTAGTTTTGGGCTCTAGACTGTGGGTGACTGAACAGGCATACGTGATCTTGGAATAAATGTGACCACTGCTAACCAAGAAGCTGCTGATTTTACCACCACCACTTTGGGAGTCATTACATTACACTTTGGGAGCCCACTGGTTGATCAGGACAGTCAGTCATCTGCTGTCTCTTAACCTGGGCCTAATGTTTTCACATGCATTGAACTGAAAATTTTCATTTCTCACAGATACAGTTATTCTGAGCTTCTTTCCTTAGTCTCACAGAGAAGAAAACTGGATTTTTATAATAGTATCTTTGCTCTTTTTTTTAGCATTTTGTAGTTATTTAAGTTCCTCTACTCTTATATCTTTCTCTTGAGTCAGGGTGAACACTGAGTGAACAGCACACACTCCTCTCTACCTGAGTCCCAGGTGAAATGGTAGCTGCTCTATAAATTTGTGACACTTGACCTGCCAGTCACTAACACTAAATCTCAAGTGCTATGTCTATATATTGAGAAAGATGCACTAAAGACTAGGTTAGCGTAAGCAAAATGTGCAGTACATAAATGGAAAATGAATTAGAAAGGGTGGTTGAGGGTTAAAAAGAGGTCAAGCTGAGATAAATCATCTCATGTTTTATAAATTAATGTCTAAGCTAAGAAGGATTAATTTCTAACAGGAGCAGAAGAGGAGCAGCCACCTGGCTTAACTGGGGTAGACATGACCGCATGGGGGACTGAGAAGGAGAGAAGACAGAGAGAGGGTGTGGGTTTTAACAAGTCCTTCAGATGATTCTGAGGCTCTCTGAAGTTGGAGAACCACTGGCCCAAAGCTCAGTGTCAATTCTTTTGTTTAAAGATGTACCCATTGGACTACTTATGTCAACATCAAAATGACTAGCAAGAAAGTGAGAAGCTCTAAGAACAGGAAAGAGCCTAGCAAGAATTTGGTAAATGTGGATGTGACCGCCATCTGCATACCTAACTCAGATATCCCCAGGAATGTGTCACATGCCATGACTCCTGCCAATGTGATGACTAAACGCTGGACCACCTAGCCATCCCAGGACTGAGATTGTCACCAACAGGTAACACCGTGGGTGCTCCTCAAGTGGAAGAACAGTAAGCAACTGGGGCTCGGTCTAGGTTGATTGTGCTAAAGAGACAATTTTGAAACAACATTGTATGATGCTATAACAGAATGTATCCCAAATTCCTGAAGAGATAAGGAAGTAATAGAAAGTAAAGTCTGGATCAAAGAAAGAGAAGGAAAAGAAAATTCTTTCCTCATAATTCCATCTTGAGCAACAACAAGCATCCACACATCATTCCTGAAGTCAAAGAGATAGGCTTCTGATTTCGAGTTCTGAGAAACCCAGAATTCTGAATTACACATGCATTCCAGAGCAAAGGAGAATGTTAACTTGGAGAAAGAAAAAGGGAATGCTAACGTTTGCTCCCATGTTTTAATCATCTCAGAATAAGGAGAGAGACAAGAAGGAAAGGAGACATCCTCCTGCTTGGCGATCCACAATCTGAAAGAGACTGCAGCAAGAACTGGAGGGAGCACATTTTCTCAAGAGCCTACTGTCAGATTCTGTCTACTGCTCACACTCATGGGTGACTGTGTTGATCAGGCAGCATTTGCGAAGTAATGTGGATTAAAAGAAAGGCCCTATAACTAGTTTTCATTATAAATGTATTGCCTTACAATTCTTTAGAACCAAAGTCCAACACAGATCTCACTGGGCTGAACTCAGTGTCAGCAGAACTACTTTCCTTCCAGAAGCTCCAGGGAGAGTTTGTTTCCTTCCCCTTTCCCTTTTGTAGAGGGTGCCTGCATTGGGCTCATGGCCTCCTTCCTCCATCTTCAAAGGCAGCAAAATTGTATCTCCCTGCACCTTTCTTCTGGGTCACTTCTCTCTGCCTGTCCACAGTTCAGAAATCCAGAATAATCTCCCTATATCAAAGTCCTTCTTATAATCCTTCTGTCAAAATCCTTTTGCCATGTAAGGTAACAAGTTCACAGGATCATGGCTCTAGGGATTAGACATCTTTGGAGATGTCTGGTGCTTTGCAGAGAGGAGGCATTATTCAACCTACCCTATGGATCTGTTTTGATTCACTGTAGGTGAAATATTTAAGGAAGCACTATTTGTAATAAAAATACAGTGCTCAATTTTTAAAATCTCAAAATATTTAAAATTGAGTGTTCCTTAGAAATTCTATCCTGAAATTCAAAATGGAAAGGATAAAGAAAGAAATTTAGGCAATAAGGGAAAGACCACAACACAGCTGAATAAATACCTAATATGCTCCATATTCTCAGTTCAACAAATGTCAGTAGTTGACAGTGATGAAAAAGTCTTATTCTAAAAGTGCAACACAATACTTAGCTAAAGAAAACCAGTTGTGCAAACTAATTTCCAAATGAATTGAGCTTAGAGGGTGTTCATGTCCTCAGGGCTTGGTTCAGGGCTTATCCAAGGATAGCAACTCAGCTTACTGAAGTAACTTCACAAAAGAATAAACAGCCCTTCTATCATGTCAAACATTTAATTCCTCTGTCATACCTCCAGTATGCAGAAGCAGACAAGCCATGAATGACTGGCAATGTGAATGAGGCTGGAACGTGTACAAAAGAGAGTCTTCACGTCAGCGTAAGGAGAGGTGGACCAGAGAAAGGGACTGTGTAGTCAGAGATGACAGAGAGGCCAACTAGATACATCCAGGCTGGAATCCATAGGACTTGGTTTTTGCATTGGAGTGCTATAAAAGCCAAGTATAAAATGTCCAAACTGAACTAGAAGTTCATAATCCTGTTCTAAACACAAATATCAAATATTTCAGTGATGATTTGATCAACCACCACTGAAATTTCCTAATTTCCTAAAATTCCAAAATGGACAAGAAATAATCTCTCTCGGTTTGTTGTCCAATGTCTATTATTATTAAGGACAGTCATTTTTAGAAACTGTGAAGTTGTTCGTCTTCACTCAGCCGCTCAAAAGCGCCGGCTGCCAGTCCTCTTCCTCTTCCAGTCGGCTTCTCATTCCAAGGAGTCCAAAGTTAAACCAAATGACTGGACTCTCTGAAAACTTTACCTACAATGTACCACTTCCCTCTTGTGAAAAACCCCATCCATTTTCCAAGCCCCTTTTAAATTGCGACCTGCTCTGTGAAACTTCCTATTACCCTAAAAATTTCTTTCTTGCTTCTCTGATCCCTGACACACTGTTTTCTCTGTGATGTTGAGCTTCTTCTGTTCTGTCCTATAATTTCCATGATCAGATCTTTCTTCCACACTGTCTCCTATTTTACTAGTTGTAGGCACAGAGAATAATCACATTGTCTTTATTTGTCACATTTCAAGATATGCAATACCTTTCACACAGAGGGTGCTGATTAAATGCCGGACAATTACGCCATCAAGAATTTTAGAAAATGTTGCATATTCACACGGATCGTTGCTATAGAAAGTGTGATGGGGAATTTATATCTTTGAACCTTGGCTGCACATCTGTAAAATGTAGGTGATTCAAACTATGCCACACTGATGTCATGCACATATGATGAAATATTGGGAAGACTTCATTGGTATATTGCACATAGCAGTCACTGGTTGTCAATGTGCTAATTACTCAACTGCTTCAGTCTGTCAAAGCCCTGAAAGTTCTTGTGTCTTGACCAAAATGTAAAAATGAAAAGCCACAACATGCATCCTTATTACCTCATGTTCCAGGTGTACTTGGGGAAGTCATAATCATCTGCTATTTCAATAGAATGCAGCGGGCTTCATCTTATTAATTCATACTGATTCATTTCACAAAACTGGTGAGGAGTCTGGTTCACTAAGGTTGAAGACTGGTTACCACTTTGCCCATCCCTGGTGATAAAACCTCCCTTATCTAACCATGGGTTGGTATACTCACTCAATCAGATAGGATGCTTACTCAACCACACTATCAAACCCAGCAGGTGTTCAGTTAATGATGAACTGAACCAAACTACTCCTTGTAATTTTGTGTTCCTAATTAAGAAGTCCAAGTACTGCTTTTAAATCAAATACCATATATTGTTCCTATTTGCTAGTCTGAAATAAAATTCATATGAATTTCCATCATATTTGTTTTTCAAATTCAATATGATGCCCAGCTATAATATCAAGGAGCAAAAAAAGGATGAGTATTTAAAGTGAAGGAACATACACCTTAATATAGAGATGACAGCACCAGAAGAAACGATATCCTCTTAAGCCATGTGTCCACAGTAATGCATGGCTTAGAAATCTCGGGGTAAAACTAGAGGCTTCTAATTGATTTGGAAAGTCATTGCAACTACGATGCTTACAAATCCAAGTTGATATAGTTAGGATCTATTTTGTGTTGCTCTAAGATTTTCCGAAATGGTGAGATCTTGATAAAGTTCTTAATAAAAATAATATTAGCTTTTTCTGATTCACATATCAGGTATGCTCTTGGAAAATTCAGTATGTGTTAAACTGCAAAAATCACTGTGTTTAGTTTTAAAAGAGTTGTTTTATTACTATTGACAAGTGTCAACCATACTTGAAGCCCAAAAGGAAAACTGAAAGCTGGCATTGGTGAACAATTAATTCTTCAGTGTGCAGGTCAGTCTTCCACTTTAAAGGACATCCAGAGGGATGTTTTAACCCAAAAAACCCCAAATGCTTCTCTGTCTTCCTGCATAAGTATCCAAAGTTCCCCTAGTAATTGGCAGCATCTCCCAGAAGAGCAGTCTCCCAACTGAAAGCTCTTTCAGACTTGGATACTTCACTTTCCATCCATCCATCCACAATGAGATCTCCAATTTCCTTCTCAGTTTTTTCAAGTTCTATCACCAAAGGATGCACATCTTCATACCTTGACTGGCCAGCCAAAGCTCAACCAGGGCTCACATCTCAATACCCAACACAAATAAATGAATAGTAAATAATAGACATAAGCAAGGAAGAAAAAACTCCATCAGTCATTTCCTTTTGCATAAAATACTTTTCTAAAATAAATAATTTTCACACACAAGGTTTGGCTCACCTGATACCTGCAACAGACTGAGAATCCATACATCCAACAGGAATGGTGGTGAGGCAGTTTGCATCTGCCTGACAGCTGACAAGGAATGCTAATAACAAGACGATGTCGCTTAGTAAAACAGGCCTTTCCATGCATGACGCTCACCGTGAAAATGTGCTGATTCATTTCATTAGCAGTGAATTAGAGCAATTCACCTACACTTTCTCATATGTTAGTCCCTGTAGCCTAGCTTAGTAAATTTAGAAGGTCATAGAACTGTTCCTTTGTGACCTTGTGTATTCTTGCATTTAACATTAAGACTAACAGGCACTCTTATATTAAGTACTGTCCAAACACTAGAACATGAAATTCCAACAGAACAAGAATCATTGTCATTTTTATCTAGTGATTATATCCCCAGAATCTAGAACAGGGCCTAGTGGATGCTTAAAAAAAAAAAAAAAAAAAGTTTTGAAATGAATCAAATGAATACTGAGACGTCAATGTGGCGGCAAGCTTTCCCTTCCTTCTCCACTGCTGTGACAGATGCTGCCCTGTCCTTGAACAACACGGCAGTCAGAAGCATCTGTGAGTCTCCAGTGCTCATCTTTTGTTAAGCTTTGATTCTGGGGTGCCGGGAGGGGTTCCCCAAAGGTGATACTGGCCTATGAAAGCCAAAGTCTAAGGCAGAGTGGCTCCAGCCAGCTCTGCTAACTGTTCTTAAAACCTTCCATTTGCACAGGGGCTACCTCCAAAACAATTGTGCATTCCCTGCAAATTCTCCCCTGGGTCAAGATCCAGATGGCCAGCTGACTGGCCACAGACACCCCTGCAAGGAGCCTCACTTAGGCACTAATTGAATTCCACACGTGCACAGGTACTTGCCTTCTCCTGTCAGACACTGCCCTAATTGCGAATTATCCAAGAAAAAAATAACCAATGCCATTTTTTGCTTCTCCTCCCAAATGGCAAAGAGGATCAGAACTAAGAAATCTGCTGTTAGTAAATCAATTATATTAACTTCTTATTTTGGAAAGAAGGAAATGTGTAAATAAATTAATGTACTTGTTTAAAACCTGTGCTACATGTCCATCATGGAGCAGTGATTGTTCCTCAAGTATCTGATTGTACTGGAAAAGAAATGAAAGCAAAGTATCTTCCTTTTTTAAAGGAATGCATATGTACAACATTTTCTGTAACTTTCAGGTGACACAGGAATACTCTGAGGAGTTGAGTTAAACCCATTTTAACCGCTTTAGAGAGACATCATAAGAATTATTTTCAATCCTGTGACCACTCAAATCTATTTAATTGTCACACAAGGGACATGCAATCTCAACTACCTTTCAACATTCAAGAAGAGGAAATACCTTGTCCTCTACAACTTTCCCACACAAAGTTACAAGCATACTATTTGACAAGGTACATGCAGATCATTTTCAGTTAATGAAACTGTTGAAGAAACATGTCCAGTAAAATATGCTAGATCTAATGGAGAAATGTCATTGGTTTAGTCTGATTCCCTACGATGGCCTGCAAATAGGGATGTCTTCTTATCATCATGCTGTACAAGACCAGAACTGCCACAGTGACAAAAATCTCTGCCCACAACATCACCAACATTGCTTGTGCACATCAGTTAAGCCATCTCCAGAGTCTGAATCTCTATCTGTTGGCTTTTTCGTTCATCTAGTGATTTGGATGTTCAGTTTAGGTAGATAAAATATACACTTTAGGGTGAAGTTCCAGGAATTATCTCAGACTTTTCCAATCAAGTTCTTGAGTGAGCACATAGACAGAAAGAGAATGTGACAGTATCAGCTAAATCGGAAATCTTTAGGAATGATTCAAAGAAAATTGCTGTGTAGATGAAGGGCAGGAACAACAGACCAAACACTATCTAAATACACACCCAAGTTTCAGCTCTCACAGGATTGTCTGCCTGAACCAGAGATGCTTAAATCCCCTCAGGAAGATTAAGCTTTTAGAATTTCATAGAGCAATGAAATATACACAAGGGCAGAGAAGGCTGGGGACAGGAAGACTCACTTAACATATGAAAAACCAACAGAACAGCTCATTTTCCCCGTGCTAATTACAATGCGGCAACTTGATGCTTATCATGAGGATTTCTTAACAAGCTGGAAAAGAATGAAAAGGATCCTGTATGGGCAGGATAAAGGGGTTGTGGAACACAAAACACGCCACATAGGGATACTTCAGGAGCAGTGTATGTAGTATATGAAGTATATGTATCTGATCCGTAATAATATTTGCTGCCTGTTATAATTCAAGATATAAATCCCACACCTCTATTTCCCATTGATTCTGGTTGTGTGTTTTAAATTAAGGAAATAAGCTATGGGATGCAAGCATCTTAATTAAGTCTGAAAAACCTTCATTTCTTGATGTCTAGCATAATCTTCTTGGTAGCTACTTAGAGGTACCATAGAATTAAAAGGGTCAATCACATTGACGGGTCTAGAATCCAATGATCATGGTGTGTAATGGAAGAAAAAGCTGAACTTCTAGCTCCTCCCATATACCCCAATCACTTAGGAAATACCAAATGATCACTTTATGTTCCCCTCCCACAAAAAAATCTGTTGGTGCCAGGATTTACTGCTTTGCTTTTCCAATCTCTACTCAGTCCATAACAACAACAACAACAACATAAAACCAAAAAACAAAAAACAAAAAACCAATACCACAAACAAACAAATAAAAAACAAAACACACCTTTTAATCCTTGCGCCTATCAGGGAACCCTGATTGACAAGCTACCCAACCCCTCAACTCCTTCTTCCTAAGCCTCTCTAGTCACTTCCTAGAAGATGATTCTGTCAAGATACTCACACTATATTATTAACATAAAAAAAGATATATGTCAGTGCAGTAGAATGACAAACACAAATGGATTGGGTTTAACCATATTCACAAATGAACATTATTCATATTCACATTTGTCTTTAATGCTTGAGAAAAGTTAATGCATATTTCAGGAAATGTTTTTGAGTTGGATTTCAAAGACATGACTAGAACAGCATTCACAATTATTACTATTTTTTATAGAAGGATGAATTAAATATGAAGAATTACAAAAATCAGGAATCAAATAATGCAGAAAACATGAAAGTGAGCACAGATGCTGAAGCTTAAATTTAGAGTCTTACTCATCAATCTTTAGTCTGTATTTTAATGCACTGTTTCATTAAATGGCCATTTTATCTGCCCTGTTCTTCCCTAAATGGTACCATTAACAAACTGAGTCCTGCCCATGATGGCCAGCACTTTCAAGGATATCCTGCAAAGCTTGGTTAAATCTACTTTATCTCACCTTCAGGTGCTTGTGAAAAGCACAGGTAAATAGTTCAAAAGCTATAAATTCTTTACTACCATCATCAGGTGAAGATAATTTAAAAATGGAAATATATGTATTTGTCAGACTTGACTTATGATTTCTACACTGATAATTTTGTTCAGAATATATGCTGCTGCCTCAGGAACTCAGACTCTCCATGCCTACCACTGCCATAATTATTTAAGAAAAATAAGTTTGGGCCACCAAACCATCTTGTCAAACAAATGGATCTGCTGGCAAGGTGCCCGGTTAGTGTCACATTTTAGCATAAAAATATGAAGAGGGTGTTACTCCATAGTATTAAAAGAACTGAGGTCATTCTGGATGGGAATTTGAGAACTATGTCCAGAATGCAAAACTCACATATCAAAACAGATTATACATTTTTCTTGGTTGTAGCCTAAAATTATAAGACATTTAAATGGGATTAAATGGGACATCAGATATATTTAAATAAGAAATTTAAAAATGAGATACATATAAATAACATGAAATATCAAAACATTCATTCCATCTCTCTCATGTATGTACACATACACAAGTATACACAAACATACAAATTTGGACACATCTTGGAAGTTTTAAATTTTGTATTTTAGAGTAAATATGATAATCATGTAAATCTCAGATATTCTTAGTGTAATAATTTCTGCTATTGAGAGTTTTTTGGAAATACTTTTTTTTATCCTTGACCTGTTCAAGAGAGAATGGAGATTGAAATGGTTTAAACATTAACTCTATAAGTATTTTATCAGCATTTGAAAAGAATGTTAAATCCATGTCTGTATTCTGCTCTGTATTTAGAAGCAAAATTATATTTTTATAATAAGAGATTGGGTCTCTTTGATTGGTATAGGCCACATTCCCTTGAAATGAGACTATATTAAACCTGGTTTTTTATCTCAGTGGGGAACGAAGTAGCAACAAATATAAAGTTTTTCATTCGAACCAAAGTTTATTCTGAAGAGACTAAAAGTTTCTACCAATAAAATGACTTACTCTAGGCTTACTGGACCGTATTTTTTATTGGAATGGCTGAATATAGCTGTTTAATGATGTGGAAGGATAGGAAAAATTCCTGCTGTTATACCATGCCCTGGCTTTGCCATTTGTAAGCTCTTATGATCTTAAGAACAGTAATAAACCTCATTTTTCTTTTCTGAAAAATGGAGGTGACACTAAATACATACATTGCGTGGTTACTGGGAGAATCTTATGGGATCATGGGTACCTGCAAAACAATTCACATAGTATTGGATACACTGTAAATTGATCTTAGTAACTAGCATTGTTTTGAATATCTTCTGTTATGATTTCCCATGTTTTTTGCTCACAACAACATTGGGAGATAAATCATAATCTCTAAATTGAAATTGAGTCACATAACCTTTAAGGTTTGATGACTCACCCATTATCCCATATGACTCCTCCAAAAGTCTTCTGATTCCAAATTCAGGTGTACTTTCCATCACTCACCCTGGCTGAGCAATACCAAAGGCCAGCTGGGTGTTAGCTGGGGTCAGTGACACTGCTCTGTATGAGGAGGGTGGACCCATGGTATTTAGCCAAATAATCCAACCCAACCAGATGACATTGACGAGAGTCACATTAGCCTTTAGAAACTCCTAGTAGCTACAGCTCAAACCCAATTCCACAACGAAGACTACTCTCACTTAGGTACATTATTTTTTCAGTCTTTGTTTCGCTGGCTATGTAGGAAACCTCCATAGGGTGGTATACAGGATTTTTCTATTCATTTCTCTGGATTCCAACTCTAATTCCCCTAGTGTTGTACAAATTCTTTAATTCTGAATCAATTCTATCCCCAAAATGGTACCCCTTGATGTTGGCTTTCTTTTAGCTGATAATAGGAGAATAAAATTAAATCCAAAGAAAGGGCAAACAGTTCTGATATAAAGTCAAAAACTAGAAGGTGTGTCTCCTGAGAAAACAGTGTTAAAATCAATAGTTATAGAAACCCTGGTTAACTATAAGAAAGGAAAATTTTAGAAAAGAAATACTATCAATATAGATTTGAGAAGATAGGAGTTCAAACATGCCAGTAAACCTTTATAGGTCATATAAAACTTTTTAAATAAAAGGCACAACTGTGACTTGCACAATTCAATGTTTATTTTTCTTGAGTTCCACATTCTTGAGTTTAATGAATCAATAAACGTGCGCTTTCTCCACATTAAAAAAATTCTGAAAATTCAATTTCTCATTGACTTTAAAGTTATTGTTCCAGGAACACCCAGTCTCATCCCACTGCCTCTGGGCCTCACTGTCACTGTGAAACCCTTTATTCTGTTTGGGATGAGTCTTCTAACAATGAGTTTGCTTCCAGGCAAAAAAATAATTAGGAGACACAAATGATTCAATAAAAGTACAAATCGTTGTTCGATGTGCACAGGTGGCTTGCCTCAGTGTCTCAGTGTTTATCATCTCCCTAAATTCAGATGGTGAAGTTCTAACTACCAGTCCCTTACAATGTGACCTTATTTGGAAATGGGGACAATGGAGGTATAATTAGTTAAACTAACATGAGATCTTTCTGTGGGAGGCAGGCCTCTGCTGTAACATGTGTAGTGCCCTTACACAAAGGGGAAGCTTACACAAGCATACACACAAGTGCACACAGAATACCATGTGAACCTGAAGGGAGATAAGGAGAGAGGCATCCTCAAGCCAAGGAACAGCACCAGAATCTGGGGCAGAGTCCTAGAACACGTTCTGTCTCATGATCTCAGAAGAATTCAACCTGTTGACATCTGGATCTCAGATCTCTAGCCTCCAGAACTGCAAAACAATGGACTGTCAATTGTTTAAGTGTCCCGGCTTGCTGCACTGTTATGGCAGCCCCCCTAGCAAATGTATAAGCTGAGGCTGTTTTAGCAGCATGCTTCTGTGTTTGGTTTCCCAGGTGAAGCTCTAAAAATATATGAAAATATCAAGGCAAAGTCCAAGGCAGCTTATTTCCTTTCAAGGCTGAGTGATTGATCCAAATGTGTTAATAGGAAAATAAATTATGAAATTTCTAGGATGTACTGAGCTGTCCTTCTGCATTAGGAACCAGTATAAGTCAATGGATTAATAATTTTGTAAAACTAAAAAGACTTCTGAATCTTACACATCAAACCACCTCCAGGGTTAGGGGAAACTCTCAGAAGAAAATAAAAACATAAAGTTTTGAAGTTATATTACATGGGCATAATCCCTTAATCATGCTAACCATGGACTTTTACAGGCCACTGTAGAACTTACAGGAATTGTACCTACACCTAGCACACTGTAGACTTTCAACAACTGATGGTCATCAAGATGCCCACACCTGTCTTAAGAATAAATTATTCTGGTTGATCATCGGGATTGAGAAATAAAATATTAAATAAATCAACTTATTCCTTATTGTAAGGGTCACTATGGATATGTGACATCACTGAGTCAGCTGAGTAGGTGATGTCAGTCTTCATTCACACAAACAAACATAAAAACCCACAGATAGAGTCAGCTGCTCACAAAAATTTCCCAAAGAGAGCTCAAGGGTCTGTGAAGAAATATGCACAGCAGCACAGTGAAACCAAAGAATCTGAATGTACACATGGGAAGGGTCATTAGAGAGGTCAGCATACCTGAGACGCCAGGAGAGCACTAGGGGACAAAGAAGAAAGTTAGAAGCTGCCAGTATCAGCCACGTAGCAGGAAACCCACAGACTCTGGAGGTGGTATCCCTGGACACAGAGGTAAGCAATAGCCATTCACACCAAAAACAAACAAACAAAAAAACAACCAGAGAGGACTAAGCTATGTACCCCTCATTTCTGCCCTAGAAACTGTCACAGTCAAATCACTTCAAGATGAAATGTATCACCTCTCCCAACCCTCCACATGCCCCAACTCTGGGCCTCAGTCACTAAGCAAGTTCCCACACTCTAGACCCAGGCTCCCTGGAAGCGTTGCATCCACCCCTGCCTCAGACCACAGAGCCCCGACCATAGCAAGCTGGTTCACACCTGGGCCCCAGGCTAACCCCTCACTGCAATTCCCATGCTCCAGACACTAGCTTGCACACCATATAGAGCCCATGTAGGCTGAACCCAGCCATGGGAACTGCTCTAACTTGCTTTGCCAAGTATGCATGTCTCACATTCTGCCACCAGTTACCTGGGCCTTTAGTGCCCTAGAATCCAAATTCATGTCCCTTTCATGAACGCCCAGGGGTTGATGGCCTCAGTCTATGGAAATCATTCCTCAGACACCAATGCTGACCCCACAAGCCAGATCCCCTGCCTAGAAGGAACCTCTCAATCACAACTTCCCCAGTGGGAGAAAAAGAGATCAAAAGAATATAAGTAGTCATTACCACTAAAGACTCCAACAGCCCTCCTCACCACTGAGCACCATGCTGGCTGCTGAGCATCCCTGCAATCTGCACCTGTGCTGACCTCAGCTGATCTAGCTATACAGAGACATACAAAGGCACCCTCACTTGTTCCAGAACCACTGAGTAAATGAGGAAACACACACACACACACCCCTCATATAGGGGAAGTTCTTTCCATGATAAAACTAGCTTATAGAGTCTAATATACAGATATTAATGTGTGGAAACAATAAATATAAAAACCTAACAGATAAAACATCACCAAAAGAACTCAATAATCTCCTGGAAGCTGACTCCCCCAAAATGGAGATATATGAAATGACAAATAATTCAAAATAATCATTTTAAGAAAGCTCAGAAATTTTCAAAAAAAAATAGAAGCATAATCTGATGTAATCAAGAAAATAAAAATAGCTAACATGAGAAATTTAATAGACAAATTGAAATTATTTTAAAAAATCAAACAAATTCTGGAGCTGAAAATACAATGAAGAAAATGTAATGGAGAGCATCAACAGCATAATTGGTCAAGCACCAGAAAGAATCTGTCAACTCGAAAATAGGTTATTTAGACATATACAACCAGAAGAAATGAAAAATGAAAAGACATGAAGAAAGCTCACAGGATTTAGAGGATAGCATCAAAAGGCATTTTTTTTTAGTTGTTAGAGGTCAAGGAGAGAGAAAAAACAGGCTGAAGAATTGTGTCTGAAGAAACAATAACAGAAAGCTTTCCAAATCTGGGGGAATATATAAATATCCAGCTAGAGGAATGCCAAAGGTCTCTAACACATTATATCCAGGAACACTGAATAATCAAACTGTCAAAATTCCAAAATTCAAGAACAAAGAGAACATATGGAAAGCAGCAAAAGAAAAGAAGCAAATCATATACACGGGAATGTCAATAAAGCCACAACAAATTTCTCAGCAGAAGCTCCATGGGCTAGGAGATAGTAGGAATAAATATTCAAAGTGTTGAACAAAACAAACAAACAAACAAACCTCTGCCATTTGAAAATATCATACCCACAAAGCTCCCTTCAGAAATGAAGAGATAACATTTTGTTCAGACAAACAAAGGTTGAGGGAATTCATCACCATCAGACCTGATTTATGAGAAATGTCACAGGAAGTCCTTCAAGGTGAAGGAAAAACATGCCAATGATTAATACGAAAACATTTTATAATATAAAACATTGATAATCAATAAACAAATACACAGTTATATTCAAAATGTTCTAATAGTATAATAGTGGTATGTAAACCACATATCTTTACCATGACCATTAAAAGATAAAATTATTAAAATAATAATAGCTACAATAATTTGTTGAGAGACATACAGTATAAAAGAATGCAAACCATGATGTTAAAAATACAAAGTGGACAGAAAATGAAATAATAGTGTTAGCTCATGTAGTCATAGTTAAATTGCCATCAGCTTAGAATAGCCTGTTACAAGACATTTCATATAAGCCTTATGATAACCTAAAAGAAAAAGCTGATAGATAAACCAAAGGTAAAGATCCAAGGAATAAAAACATACCTCTAGAGGAAATTGCCTAATCACAAAGGAAGCCTGCATAGATAAAAATTAGATCCAAGCATATGCTGCCCACAAAAGACTCATGTCATCTTTAAGGGTACACATAGATTTAAAGTGAAGGGATAGAAAAGATACTCCATGCAGATGGGAATTAAAAAAGAGAACAGGGGTAGCTAACCTCATATAGGCTAAAAACAGACTGTCAAAAACTGCAAAAAGAGACAAAGAAGGTCATTATATAATGATAAAAGTATCAATTTCTCTAGAGGACATAAAAATTATAAATGCATGTGAACCCAACATCACAGCATCTACATATATAAAACAAGAATCAGTAGAGCTGATGGAAGAGATGGTCTACAGTACAATAGTCAGGAAGTCCAACGCCCCAGGTTCATCAACAGCAGACCATCAGGGAAAACACCAGGAGGACATGAACCCAAACTGTACCAGACTGACCTCTCAGACACACACAAAGCCTTCCATCGAATAGCATGATTCACATTCTTTTCAACCACATATAGAAACATTTTCCAGAATAGATCATATTTAGGCCATAAGACAAGTGCAAACAAATGTTTTTTGTTTTTGTTTTGTTTTTGGTACCAGGGATTGAACTCAGGGGCACTCGACCACTGAGCCACATCCCCAGCTCTACTTTTTTTTTTTTTTTTTTTTTTTTTTTTGGTACTGGGGATTGAACTCAGGGGCACTTGACCACTGAGCCACATCCCCAGCCCTATTTTTTGTGTTTTATGTAGAGACAGGGTCTCACTGAGTTGCTTAGTGCCTCGCCATTGCTGAGGCTGGCTTTGAACTCACGATTCTCCTGTCTCAGCCTCCCTAAGTGCTGGGATTACAAGCGTGAGCCACCGCGCCCGGCTCCCAGCTCTATTTTTTATGTAGAGACAGGGTCTCACTGAGTTGCTTAGTGCCTTGCCTTTGCTGAGGCTGGCTTTGAACTCACAATTCTCCTGTCTCAGCCTCCCAAAGTGCTGGGATTGCAGGCTCAAGTGCAAACAAATGTAAAAAGATTGAAATCTAATCAAGCATCTTTTCTGATCACAATGGTATGAAACTAGAAACCAATAAAAGAAGGAAATTCAGAAAATTCACAAACACATCTAAATTAAACTTCATGCACCAGAACAGTCAAAGAACAAATTGAAAGTGAAATTGAAAAATATGGTGAGACAAAACTGGAAACACACATATGAAAAGTTATGAGACTAAGTTCTAAGAGGGAAGTATGGAGCAATAAATTCATACAAAGATGAAAGACTGAAGTGCTGTCGAATACTGCTTATTACTCTGAAATGACTGGTTCTCACGTTAAAATGGCCTAGATGTCAATTATAATCGTGTTTCAAAGGAAATACCAGGAAGGTTATTCAACATACTTTGTGGCCTAAAACTTGTAATATGCAGAGTTAGCATTTACAAATTATTATATCAAACACAAGAGTAAATAGAACTGAATTTCTATTTTCTTGTTTTCTTTCTTTTGGTTTTACCAGCCTATAAGTCATGAGAATAGGGTTTCATCATTTTAATTCTTAGTACTGTGTACTTAACATGGTACTTAGCATACAGTACTCACTAAAGTGTTAAATGAATGGATGAAAGATGTCATTGCTTAAATTCCTTTATTCTGCAGACACATGGGTAACATTCATTTACTGGTTGATATATATGCCTCCATAATTATGGGCATTTACTTAGGATTTTTGCACCATCCTTGGGAACATGACAAGACAGAATAGACTAAATTTAAGACAGAAAGAAACAATCTGCTGTCACTTATGTAATGGAGTACTGAGTTACTTTTTTAAAAATATAACTTGGAAAGTAAGATTATTTGAGGAATAATCATTAACCATAACATTGAAAGGCTGTAACTTTTTAATCATGCCTTCTTGATAGGACATATCCTAAAGCAAATATAAATTTTTAAAAATCGTTATATTTAAAAATGTTCTTTTCCAGAATGTTAGCTCTCCCTTTATAATGGATATTATTTGTAAGCTATACATTTAAATTTGCTTAACTAAAGCTGTTTTGTAGTGTGAGGGAGCCACTCCTACACCTCTGCATGGTCATCTTCCCTGTAAGAGGATGAGGAAATCACATTGGAGCCACAGAATGAGCCTCAGATTCAGAAATTGTCCATTTCCTTGATCTTCTCCTCCCTACCCTGCCTCAGTGGTTTATGGTGACAGATCACCTTTCTTTCTTGTCTTCATGGTCATCAAACTCTCGCTGGGTTTTCTCAGCATTTTTGGTGGCATCAGCTACCCAATCTGTCTGCTGATTCCCAAATAATTCTGCATCCCTGTTTTCACCAGCCCATTAGACACTACACCTGGATGTTCTATCCCAAATTGAATTAAAGGTGTCCAAAACACAAGTCATCTAGGCAGGCTGAAACACTGCTGCTGCTACATTCTGAGTAGTTATGAGTTATCCCTCCTCTTAACTCAGCTGCAGCAGAAAACAAGGTGCCTAATCTGTCAGTATTATTTCCACAGTGTCCTCTGAAACTAGCTCCCCTTTTCTGTTCCCACACCCATGCCTTCATTCCTGTTTCTCAGCAGTGTCTTCTTGGATTACTGAGCAACCAAGCATCAGTTCCTCCCATGGAAGATCCTTATCCACCTTACAGCCCCAGTTTTCTAACAATAAAATCTTACCTTAGCCACTGAAGGACTTGGCCAGTTCCTTGATGTTTCTTGCAGTTCCATGCCCCTCTCTACCAAGCAAGGATCCAGCCTGGGTTTTCAGCTGAACCTCCTGCTGCACACCTCATGGACACCTTCTAGTCTATCTGAGTTTCCACAGTCATCTCCAGTGCTTGCTGGGTCCTTCTAGATTCTCTCGGCACTGCCTCTTCCCTGTGTCTGCCATGCCTTTCCCTGACTCAGTGTCTGGCAAAGTTCAACTTATTCTTTGTGACCCAGATCAGATATCTTCTGCTCTTTGAAACATTGATTGTTTTCCCCTAAAGGACTAAACTGAATCATTTTCTTTTTTTGCTTTCATGGTACTTTGTTCATCTTTTAAACAGCAGTCAGAGGGCTCTTTTTAAGACATAACTAAAATCATATGCTATTCCAGTTGAATACGCTTCAATGGCTTTTTATCCTTCTAGAAAAAAATCTGAACTCTTTGCCCTGTCCAACCAGCAGAGTTTATATTAGAAGGAGGTAGTGGAGCCTCCGTGCTCTGCCCCACCCTTCAGCATACTGAAACCATACCCATATATATGTATTAAAGAACAGGTGGGCACTCCTGCCCCCAGGATGCAGCCTACAGGAATGGATTAGCACAACCCAAGGGAAGGCCAACCATAGTTGGCAGAGTGGGGGATGCAAATACTGCCTGCTTATTTGTGCAAATAAAACTCTAATGGACCATAGCTATCTACCCTTTATTTACATACTGTCTAAAACTACTTTTGCTACTTTTGAACTACTAGGACACAGTTGGATAGTCCTGACAAATCATTTGGCCTAGAAAGCCAAATGTACCTTGCCCTTTAAAAAAAAATTGCTAATTGACCTAACATAGTCCCTAACCCCAAGTATGTACCCTTGTGATGACTATATTCAGACCCAAAGGAACATCTATCAACATCTGCCTTTGTCCTGAAGCAAAGGCAGCTTTTGTCCAAGTGGTGCAAAAGTATAGGTTGTGCCACCACCTACATCAGAGAGATACTTCTCCAGAGCCTGAGAGGATGTGAGTGCATTAGATATAGAGAGGAAACATTAATTGCTCTGTCGAATCCTTTCTGAGAGTACAGATGCACTAGACACTTACATAGCTAAATAGCATCTCCCCAAAGTGCTAAGCAGACATTTTCTTACCTTTCTTCATGTTCTCATTTGTGGTTCCAGAGATACCATTTACTACATGACAGCTAGGAAACATCTTGTGATAGCAAAAAATTGTAGTTCAACATTAAACAAGTAAAGCATGGTCCAGAATCTTTACCCTCAAAACTATTCAATATTAATAGTAATATATTTATGAAATATAGCCTAGACATATTATACAACTGAAATGAACATTATCTGATATTTATAAAGATATAAATATTAACAATTAATTTTGATATGAATATATTATAACTAGTACTTTTTAATAGAATAGTTAAGTTTAATATTTGAATTTAATATAGAAAAGTATTTATAAAATTATATAAAATTTTAATTTTTCAAACTATTAATTCAACTTGCATTTATGATGAAATATTTAAATTTTGTATAATTAGAATACATTTTTAATCTTTTAGCATTGCTGCCAAAAAAGTATAAATTATATCCCTATTTATTAAATATGCTTAGTTTAGTAATTTCACTAAAATAAAACCAAAAAAAATAAATTTTAAAAAGTAACAATATATTGGTTTACAAACATGCCTATTTATTATATTATTGGTAGAAGATCTCTGACCCCTTGTCAGAACACAGAAATATAAGCAACGATAAATTCAGTCACCTTTAATAGTTTGCTAACTTTTAGGTACACGAATCTCTTTGTTTTATTCATATTTTAGAATCTAAAATCTCACTGTCATGAAGGCTTATTTGTCAAGGTAGAAGGAACTATATTTCAGTTAATACTTTGTGAGTTTGATTTATAACTTAAATCTTTAAATGTAAAGCGATGAGTCTCCACGTGTACTCCTGCTTTAGCCTACACAACTAGAAGGGATTGATTGTCTTCATAATAACATTATTTTCTTATGAGCTTACTAACTAGTGTCCGAATCCCTCAACTAGAATATATGATCTCAGAGTCCTTATCTATTTTTAACACTGTGACCAGCACAGTATGTGCAATACAGGAAGCATGTAGTATTTGCTGCAGAACAATCTACTGGTTGAGTAAATACCTATTTGTAATATGCATAATATATCATAGTTACCTGTGGTCTTGAATTTCTCTTGGTTGACAGTTAATACTTAATATATCATTTAGTACCTACCTTAAAATACTTCTTGACTGAATAAAAAAACAGATGAGCAAGGAAACAAATCTCAATGTAAGAAGCCTGTTCTCAGTTCAACTGATACACTATTTAGATCTTGGGTTAATTCTTTCAGTAATGTGGTTTCTCCACGTGCTGAATCTGGGGATCATCCTTTTCCACTGCTAAGTAGATTTTTTGAGTTAATTTGTGGAAGCATGTGAAAATCCTCCAGTGACAACCATATTCCTTTATTATTGTGGTGTCTCAGCCACCAACTCAGAACATGCAATTTGCCAAAAACATGTTCCAAGGAGATGGATATAAAATCTGAGAAGTTTTCCTTTTTTTTATTAGCATGTTACAAGGGACACGAGCCTCTCAAATAAAATACTGCCTAGATTCTACAAAGTCTAAGGCTTGCTGACAGACACAGTGCCACCACCCAGATCCCTCTGACGCAGATTTGGTGGTCATTAACAGAAGCAGAGGTTTTAGTCAAATACAGGGGCAAGACTGTTTTATTAACAGCTTCCTAACTTTCTAAGAACTTCATTGACATATATGAAAATGCATGTATTACATGGAAATAAAATCCATACACAAGCTACTCACTTAGAAAACATCTGTATGGATTTCCACAGTAACCCCAACTGATTTATTTTATTTTATTTTATTTTATTTTATTTTATTTTATTTTATTTTATTGGCACTGGAGATTGAACTCAGGGGCACTCGACCACTGAGCCACATCCCCAGCCCTATTTTGTGTTTTATGTAGAGACAGGGTCTCACTGAGTTGCTTAGCGCCTCACCATTGCTGAGGGTGGCTTTGAACTCATGATTCTCCTGTCTCAGCCTCCATAAGTGCTGGGATTACAGGTTTATGCCACCGTGCCCAGCTTCAACTGATTTATTTTTATCAGATAATGATGAAAAGTTTATCTGTGTGTCTTTATTTCTTGAGGAAAATTAGCAAGTTAATTGGTTTCATCAAGGGTATTTATATTAGTCCAGGAAGCTAATAAGTGTATTATTCTTTATGATTAAAAAATAAAACTGGTATTTTACTATTTTTGAAAAATAGTATATTCCATATTGTAGAAAATTAGACAGATAGGAAAGGTATAAAATAAATCAATTTCTCCCCCTGTAGATTATGACACTACTACATCTTGGTGCATTATTCCCAAGAGACAAAATCCCACATAAAGAATACATAGGCTGTGTAGCTTTTTCCAATTTAGAATGTCTATATCACCATTTTGGTGAATGCTTGTGTCAGGGAATAACCAGTCCTATTCTAATTTGCCCTGACATTTCCATTACTGCTGGTTTATCTAAATCAGAAACCAGGGCAAGATCACACATTGTTCCTCCTGCCTCTTAAATGCTTTTTCACCTAGAATAGCCGCATGTTTTATGATACTGAATTTCTAAAGAGACCAGGAATCTCTTCTCTCCAAATTAAAGAGAAAATTGTGATTTACAAAGAACGATGATGATTAGTGAGCACACAGCTCTATCCCATCACAGCCCCAGTGAAGTAACCAACAGGATTTTCCAAATTGGAGGTGGGGGCTGTGCATGTTTTAGAAAATAAAAATAATGCTACTCCATGTGTCAGAGCCTATAAAGAAAATCTTCTAGATAAGGCATAGATTGAAGAGGACTGAAGGAAGACAATGTCCTCTGAAAATCTAGAATGTCCAGGATACAAGTGGGAAGGACTGGGAGATGGACATGAGAACAGTCCTTAGGACAACAATAACGCCCAGTTTTGCAGCCCTCTTACCCAGCAGACTCACAGCTTCAAAGTGCATCAGTCACACTGGAAATGGAGGGCTCACTTCTGCCACGGTGACCACAGCAACCAGAGGGCAAGCATCAAAGTCCATGAATAGCCAAGTTGGTGTAGAGGAGTGGATAAAACACAAACATCCAAAGACAAGCAAGGACTTGTGCACAACCTAGGCAATCCTCTAGATCACCCCATGGATGACCTCTGCCAGAGTAATAAGAGATGAAGCGAAATCAGTAGAAGAAGAAAGAAGAAATCAAGCTACCAAGGGCTGAGATCAGTTAAATAGAGAGAAATAAGTCTAAACAAATATTTAAAGTGTTATGAAATTATTGCCTCCCAATATTTTCATGGTTATCTTCAATTCTTTAAAAAAGATAGTTTATTCCATGTCAAATTAACAAGAAAGGAAAAGTAAGAAAAACAATAAAATCCTTGATATTCCAAAAAGATGACAAAAAAATCAGTGTGCTATTCACTTTCATAGACCGATAATATTTATATACTTATGAACGTCATTGAAAATCCTCATAACTGCAAATAAACTAGTGTGTATCATGGAAGATCACTTTTCCCAAATGACCACAACAGCCTCTCCTAACCTACTGGTCTTACTGGAACCTGATGGGCCTCTGTGATTGCCTCAACAAAGAAAATGTGATGAAAGTGACACCAAGAGACACTTGGACGCTAGGCACAAAGGCCTTGCTGTGGAGTCTTGCTTGCCTCTCTTTGGGGACGCTTGTTCTTGGAACCAAGGACACTGCTGTGAAAACACCTAAGCCACATGGAAAAGTCAAAGTAGATGTCATGGCTACAAGTTCCCCTGCTGCCCACCTGACAACCCGCATGACCTTTCACGTGTACAAGAAACATAGGACAACTCCAGCCACCACCACTGCCTGACGATAACTTCATGTGTGCCCAACACAAAGACAGCTTGCCAAGCCTACTCAACTCTCAGAATTGTGAGTCAGAATGGATATTGTAACTTCACTTTATAGTGCTTGCGATTGTTTGACACCCAGGGTAGATAATGGGGTAATGGCTAGGGGAAAAAACTATACATAAAATTAGATAAGAAGCAGCAAAGAAATTAAACTACAGAAACTATACCAGAACTTTCCTTTGTACATGTATGAATACACCGCAGTGAATACCATCTTCATGTACATCCAGAAGACTAAGGCCCTAATTAGAATAAGATATATTCCATGCACGTATTTTATCGAAATGAACTCTACTGTCATGTCTAACTAAAAAGAACCAATAAAAGTAAAGATAAAAAAAGATTATACCAGAAAAGCAAAAAAAAAGTAATAAAGCTATAAATGCAAATGGTTTAACATTTCTGTCAAGTGGAAAAGACACTTGAATTGAATTACACAGCTACTCATAATTGCCCAAAATAACATTATAGAAAGGCCAATGATAAAAGAATAAAAATATAACATACGATGAATGCATTAAACTGAAGAAGAAAAACAAAACAATCCTAACCAAAGGGGAAAAATGACTAATAAATAATAAATAAAATGGCAATACATACAACTAGTAAACCAGAAACTAACAGTAACTAAGCATACCTAAAGTTTGTTCTAATTTATACCCAAAGAATCCCTTTTCTAAGTCTAATTAAAAAAAAAACTGGGCTGGGATTGTTGCTCAGTGGTAGAGTGCTTGCCTCGCATGCATGAGGCACCGGGTTCGATCCTCAGCACCACATAAAAATAAATAAAGATATTGTGTCCAACTACAACTAAAAAAAATTTAAAAAAAAAACTGAGAAAGAGATAAAAAGAACACCAAAATGAAGACTAACAAAATTCAAATATGCAGAGGCTATCTTCAAAATTATTATTATACAAGTACATAAAGGTGAACCTTTAAATAAAATCAATGATTAGGGACAAATTTAAATTTCCCAAATTTATTTAAGAGGAAGGCCTGAAGGGAAGAAATATGAAATATTATACCAAGTATATTATACCAAGTTCCATTTCTGGGTTTTCTTTTAAGCTGTAAATTCTTTCAAATCATGTTGGAATGTAATCTCAATAATTAATTTTTTCAGAAATATTAAAGTGGAGAGCTATTCACTATAGGCAAAACTATTACAATTTTTACTCAAGAATCTGACTGAGGTATCAGTTTAAACCAATAGCAACTCCTAAATTTTGATCAAAGTAGTAGATTTTATATAATAACAGTTGCATCAAATAAAAATATATTCCCTGCTCAGAAAGGTTTGGGAAATTTCATTTCAAAGTTTTGTTGCTACACTATTGAACTTCTGAGTCTATAATAAAATAATGCACATTATGGATCTTCAAGATTATAGGTACCAGAACTTCCAAATCTTCCTTGCTGAGAAATACTTCTTTTATTCACAGAATATTATCAGTGTTTTATAAAGCAGGGGAGGATTTTAGGACACAGTTTATAAAATGTTGCTATGAACCAATTTCACTTTGAGCATAAGTGCAAAATATAGCAAAATCAAGAAATTAACTTGGATATATTCCTACTCATAATATCAAACATTATACTGGAATTAGGTAAAGCTGATTTAAATTGGGGACACCGTTCTAATGCTAGAACATTATATATGATACCATTACAAAAATGAACTAAATAGAAATGTTTACCATTATTAATATTTTATTTTGATCTAAAAGCAAAGACAATGCAATAACACATGAAATATAAATAAGATGTGCTGCATGGAGTTCACAGACGATATGCCAATTTACTTCCCAAAAAGCAAGAAAATCAACTGAGGAATAGAAATAAGTTACCATGACAACAATGAAGCTGGAATACCATGCAATGAACTGTCAAGTACCTTCTGACAATAAGGTCTTGGAAGAATTTTTAGAAATACTCTCATTTAAGAAAAAATTATAAACTATTACTTGGTATAATTTAATTTCTTTCTAAAATATACATTTAAAAACCAAATGAAATGAAGTGAATGTCTCTAGTTGTGAGGCTGTAGGAGATTTTAATTTTGGTCTTTATTCTTTTATGTATTTCTTACATCTTCTAAAAGGAATATATATTCTTACTATAATCAGACTTTTATTTTTATTATTACTACCTCAATCGGGCCCTTCATTCTGTCCAACAGCCCTGTAAATAAATGCACTGGAGGCTAAGAGTACTTTCTGGGTGCTCTCTCGACTCAGTATAAACACATTGGATGATCTTTTTCAAATCAATGACATTAAATATCTCTTATATTGATGATACATCCAAATAGATTTAATACTTTCTAGAAATCTTCTCTTGGTTGATATGGATGAAACTTACACAAATAAGGGGAGTCCAAAATGGAAGTCATTATTCTTCTCTAGAGTTAACAACTGAGGAAAGGGACATTTAATTTACCAAGTTGCTCAGACTAGCCAAAGGATGATGAAAAATTACATTATCTAAATGAGTAAAGGTTTTAGAACAGGGAAGAATTTGAGATGGGTCTTAAAAAATAACTGTAGAACCACCAGGTTTGAAAAGGGGATATGATTTCCTTATAAAAAAATTACTACTTTTTATCAGAAGCATGTATAAAAACTGAAGTAAGGCATGCAAATGGAGGAGGCATCTTTAAGTTGACATAGCCAGAGACGTACATGGTATTTTCAGATGGTTCCTGAAGTGTTCTGAGCTGGTCACCAAACATGATTGAGAAACTGGCTGAGTGGTTTTAAGACGTGTAAAAAGACCCTCAGTCGTTGGTGGCATGAGGAGATGCTGACTGCCACTGTTTTGGTCAGAGGTCTGAAGACAGTGTGCTTCTTACATGGGTTTAAAAAGGTTTATATGCTCCTTTAAATTTCTAAGGAGATTGCTTAGACTACTTTCAAGGATATTACACATGAACCCCCTGGATTGTGTTTTCAGAAAACATCCACTCTTAGGTTACATTGAATTGTGTTTAGTACAAATAGCTGTCCCTCTTCAAGACAGTTTTAAAAGAGCTCTAAACAAGAAAACCATATTAATTCTAGTATGAAAATTGCAAGAAAAGTATGTATATAAAACTGAATACAAATATATATTTTTGAAAAAAATAATCAAAATGAAAGTTTGCCTTAAAAATCAAAGCAAATTGACCAAACGCACACGTGACTATACCAGCAAACTTTTTTTTTTTTTTTGGTACTGAGGATTGAACTCAGGGGCACTGGACCACGGAGCCACATCCCCAGCCCTATTTTGTGTTTTATGTAGAGACAGGGTCTCACTGAGTTGCTTAGCACTTCACCATTGCTGAGGCTGGCTTTGAACTCGCGATTCTCCTGTCTCAGCCTCCCTAAGTGCTAGGATTACAGGCTTGAGCCACTGTGCCCGGCTAGCAAACTTTACTTTTATATACAAATGTAATGCAGCAATTAAAAAGCAATAAATAAATGGAATGAAGATCAGTAGCATAAAGGAAAGGGTGGGGAGGGAAAGGGACAGTACTGGGGATTGAAATGGAGCAAAATTATGTGCATTTATGAATATGTCACACACCCACTATTATGTGTAAGTATAATATAACCAAAAAAAAACATTTAAAATGAAAAAAAAGAAATTCAAATGTGTAAAACTGAATTTGTTAACAATATGTGAAACTTAAAAAGAAAGTTGAATGTTAATTTCTATTATAAATATCAAGTGATTGTATAATGTCGTTTTCTTTTCAAAATTAAAACATTTCTATAAAAACATTCCAAAAGAGTAAACATTGTCTTTTGTTCCATGTAACATTATAATTGAAATAATTAACCAGTCTTTGCTTAGCCTGCAGATTCATCATATCTATTAGGCATGTGTGGGTTTCATGTGAAAGAGAAAGGAGATTGGACTTCTAGAAGATTCTAACATGGAAATACCACTTTTCTCCCAGGACTGTCCATCATCTCTACAAAGATTTATAATGTCTAACTTGTGGCTCAAGGCAAATTACTAATATATGCTCTGTTATTCCCAGCTCCTAGAACCAAAGTCAAATGAATCCCAGTACCCTTGGCTCCTCCAATCCTATAACTTACTCCAGTCAACAATGACAAGAGAGTCTCTGGGTACAGTGACATACAGCTTAAAACACTCCTCAAAACATTTCTCATACATTAGCTTCTCTACAATTATGAAAACTAATTCTACAAGAAGATAACATAGATGATATTAAAATCAATAAAAGTACGATAACAGACACATGGAACTATATGTGCATATAAACTTAAAAAAATCATTGTGATTTGGCCAGAAATTTACTAAATTGTCAAGTAACTTAATGAATAAAATAAAGCAGCGATCATTTTAAACATTAACTGTGGATGTTTAATCTGATGAAATGGTGTTTAGGCAGTTCTGTTTTCAACACATGAGAAGCCAATTTCATGATGAATATCTTGAAGAGAAAATTCAGCCCTTGATTCCATTTAACTGGGTTTCAAATACAGCTAGCTAAGCGTGTCAGCACACAAGAATACACTTAATACAATAATAATAACATTTGGCTTAAAATACACCCTCATTTTAAGCAGGGGGCTATTAATGTGTTATGAATCCATACTAATTATCATGGTAGAATACTCAGAATTTAAAATAGATGGTTAATTCATAATAGTTACTTTATTTCAAATATTAATCTTAGTTCTGTGGCTAATAAGTGCCTTAGCATGTACTGAAAGTTCTTTACCATTATGACTCTGGCATATGATTTGAGAACAACTTAAAAAGCTATTGCTTCTTCTGACATCTAATTTGCATCAGGTTCTTAATTTTCAGCTGGAAACAAATTATGCATTCAAAAACAGAAGAACCAGTGAAATTACCTTATCAATAATAATACTATTTTTACCAAAGATAGTGAGCAGTAGGAACACTAGCAAGCATGGGTCTTTCACCACCAAATACAGATAACTCATTTAAATCCATGTTTATAAAGCTCCCATCAAATAAGCTTATAAGAACAAATAAATAATATGCTTTTTGTGTTCCCTCCATTCATTCCCAAATGATACCTTGTTTCCAAAGCTGCTATAAGAAACTATTCCTTATAACAGACTCTATCATATTCTTATGAGTCTTGAGTCCAAGTCCTAATGAGGACACCATTATTATTAAATCTTAGTTATGCTTTAATTCAACATCTTCCATCTGCAGAAACTCCGTCTCCTCTACATCCACACATTCACCATGTTGCACCTAGACCATGTGGACCTAGACCATCTGGACCTCAGCTCTTGTGTGCAGACCCTCCCCGTCCACATCCCCCAAGGCCCTTCCTTGACTCTTGAAACGTGCCTCCCCCAAAGCTGCGTGGTTCCTAATGGCTCACACACAAGAGATAAAGTCCTTTCAAAGCTCTGCACAGCCTGACATTAACTTGTCTTCTCTCCCTCTCCTACTGCTTGCTCTTATATCCACCTCACTTCCAGAACCTGTCTCCAGAGCATGCCTGGGTTCACTCCAAGGTCAAGACTTTTCCTTCTGTTGTTTATTCTCCAACAGAAGTTTGCACAAAACGAGTAACATGCATGTAAAGTTTGGATTTATTTCAAGTCACAGAATCATCAAAAGGCCATTTTGAAGCCATCTAGTTTGAATCTCTCTTTTCATAAATATAAGCATTTTGTTGCAGGATAATGGAGTAACTTTACATGGCCACCCAGCTATTGACAAATCAGAACCTGTATTCTGCCTTATGGAAGTGCCATTTTTATATTATTTCATCTAATGCAAATTGCTTAGAGACATTGATAATGGTGATGAATACAATGTACTAAGATGCTTCCATTGTCTAATGAGAGCTATTGAATTTCTACTCTCTCAACTCCAAATTAAGCCATTGCACAGGACATCAACGGATGTAAACTCTAAGAGCAATATTTTGACAAAAGAATAGAACTATAATAGAATATGTTCATGAAAAATAAGACAAATGTATTTGTGTTTAATAAAACATTTTAAAGAAAATTTTAGTTTTTCTTTTGTGGTTTACACTACTTTGACCTATTTTCATGTCCTGTCTCATGAATACCATGGAAAGCAAACCACATTCAAATGTTAACTCCAGATGGAAATGGTTTTCTAAGGATTACAACCTTATTGGACAGGGGAAAAAATCACTAAGAATTTTTCTAAGCTAATCTGAGGGAAAAGGCAAATGTCCTACAACTTTAGCACAAAAATAAGAGTCAGCACACCACAGCAACAGGATCAGCCAATCTACCTCCTCTTTAAATCATAGAAGAGCATCCCAAGAGGACAAAAAGAAATTAAAAACCAACAGTAATTTGTTCCCCTTATAAGCACTTATGTGCAGAGAGTGGGCAGCAAAAGAGCAAAATACCATTGAGACAGAACCAGATCAAGATTGTAGGGGAGGTTTAAATATAGTGTCTTTGTGGATAAGCAAAGAGAAAAACTACCAAAGCAATCTTTCCATTACAAGTATAATTAAGTGTAAAATGTGCCACAGGAAAGTTTGGGGTTGATGATCTGAGGTTCCAGCTACCTTCAGGGGATACTCAGTTTTAAATTAATGACAGAAATCTGATTTATTACTTGCCTGATTTTTGCTTTCTACCAGTCTCTCTGTTTACTATTTGTTCTGCTTTTCTCCCTTTATCTTGGTATTTTTTTATAATCATCATGTCAAGATTAAATAACAGAAAACATTTCCTCCAAAAGCAATAGTAAACTGGCATTTATCACTGTCTTCCTTGTGTATATTTGTATGAGCAATTTTTCTAGAGGTAACAGAAAGGGATTCATTTATTTTCCTCCTTCTGTATTACATGAAATTGTAGTTTTCTACCATTTTTACACCAAACGGTACATAACTGGATACAGACACATTCCATGTATCAGTATTATTCATCTCCCCTTAGAAGGTACGCACTGGGTAATCATATAGTAGCAGCTGTTTTTGATTTTCATCATTCAAAATGAAACTACGGAGAGATCTAGGCAATCAGGGTAGGAAGAAGTCTGATTTCAGACCTGAAAAATAACATGAAAACCTGGTTGTTCAGAGAACTACTCTCAGACTTGCAATTGCAAAAAGCATAAGCAGGACTAGAACTGTACTCCATCCCACCCCCATGCACAAAGAAAATGGAAAATATAAATAGCGTGGACTTCACGTAAAGCACCGTAAAATAAAGGGTGAAGCCGTAAAAATCAAAAGGCAGAGCTTACTGCTGCCATAGAGCCTTCTCTTAAGGATGCAAGTAAATGCAGACTGTGAAAGAAGAACAGAAACCACGAAGCAGGAGCAGGCAGGGTGGAATAAGATGCAGAGATGGAGGAGAGAAGGTAAGAGTTCAGAACAAAATGCCATCCTCACTGGAGGCAGCAGAGAGAGGCTTAACTCTTAAGGCAAGTTGAGTCATTGATTTACAGGCCGACCTTCAGAACCTTCCCCAGAAGTGATAGAAAAACAAAAATCAACTTGTAAACAACAAGCAGCAAAGAATAAATAAAGGATAGAGAGCAAAATGTCACTCAGAGTGATAGGATAAATGAGGACTTGTCAAGAACAGAAGCAACAATTAAGAGCCCAAGGAAGAAGGTGTTTGTGAACTAATAGAAATTGTGTGATGCAGGACCCCACAAGTTCTAACAAAGTTTACTGTACCCCCCAAACCCTATCTGCATGCCAATCATCTCATATAAGACAGTGGCATGATGCACAGATCATCAAGGAAGAACTGTCCCAGCTGCCTTAATGTGTGAGGAAAACAGAAAGACATTTTTGGATAAACAAGGGCTAGTCTACATATCATTCATTGACACTTCTTGAAAAAATTACCTGAAATCTCACTCAAATAATAGAAAACTAAAAACAAAAACTGAGGGAATAGGGAAACAGGAGTTGTAAATTGAGGTCTCAGAACCAAATGTCTTCATGGGAGGAGGGCTAGTAACATAAATGTGTGAATTAACTGATGCAAGGCAAAGGAAATTGGAGATGTTGGTGGCAAACTAGCGAGTTCATGCCCCATCTGAAGCCAGCCAAATACAAATGCCAAAAATAAACCTCCGCCAGCTGCCTGCACCAAGGCAGAGGGGCACTGTCTTTTGATCTCTAGTGTGAAAGGCTCTGCTTTTTCTCTCCTGGGTTCAAACTCAGCTGTCCACTTGGATCAAGTGGACTTGAAGCCCAAGACTATTGCAAGCTTGCAGTGGTTTCCAAGGCTTCTTGCCCCTATTCATGTCTGTCCTAGAGTAGGCCAAGCCTCACACCCCATCCTCCACCAGAGAGCTCCTGTGGAATCCGTACCACCTTTGATGATGGGTGAAAACAATCAAAAGTTTTGTTCTTTTCCAATACCAACAAATAAAGCCTACAAGACATAATTGGGACACTGTGCCAAGAAACTGAAACACACTTTACCCTTTTAAAACTGCATAAGGAAGCGTTTTTACCAATTTCATTGCAAGAAAAATTTTCAATACATTTAAAATTAGTGGTTCGTTAGTTCGAACCACTAGTTCATTAGTTCATATTAAATGGCTACGTCTTCCATATTAATTGGAAAAGGCAATATCATGTAGAAAATCTTTTTACTGTGCAATTTTTTTATGATAAAGGCCTGTGATTATACTTCAACTAACTGTGTTTAAAAATTCATACTTATGCTTAAGCTTGAGCTATATAAAAATTAATGAAAAAATAAAAATTGAGGAAATATAGAAAAATATTTTATAAAATTTGAGATTATTTTCTACATTAGTATTATTTATATTCAAAATTTCTATGATTTATATGTTATTTATTATGTATAAAGGAAATTCATATTTTAAGTGTTATTCAAAATTTTGGTAATGGGTACAGATTATTTTAAAGTGGCAAGTTCTCTTCCACATAATTTAGTTATAATAATATATTATAAAAATGAAATAAATAAATTTCAAATCTTGTCATTCAATATGCAGAGACATCATTTTCTTTTAGGATATGCCCATTCAAAATAATGATGCAACTGTTCAAACAATCTGACTATTTCAAGGCTCAATTAATAGGGTGAAACTTATTTCATTCCAGTTTTTTCCCATAAAGGCCATCAATGAAAAAGAAAGTTAAGGTTGGATTTTGTCTCAAGTCTCTTGCAAAACTAAATTCTAAATTGTTAAAGAGGTAAATGTTAAAATAAATTAAGAAAAGAAAATTGATAAATATATGTGAGATGCATTCTAACTGTATATATTCTAATTTTAACCAAAAGAAAAGGACAGAGAGGGAAAATATTAATAAAATTAAACTATAATTATGACAAATATTGCTATTATTATTAGATAAGTTTATAAAGGTCAATAATACACAAATTGTAAGAAAAATATGTGAATGTAAATTCAGATATGCATCAAGTAGAAATTCAAATTAAATAATATATCTTTTACATCTTTTGGCATAGAAAACTGGCAAAGAAGATAAAAATGTTAATAAGTACTACAAGTAGATAAAAAGATTAATTATTTCTCTTTTATTGATACATAGTAAATTGTTATGTTTATAAAATGATTTAGCATTAACAGTCTCAGATTTTTTTCATACCTAATTATTTCTACATCAAGGAACTCACAGTGTATATTAGAAGCATGATGTGTGTAAGTTTGTGTGTGTATACATATATATATATATATATATGCAGAAGGATTTTTGTGTACATAGTTCAAAAGAACTAAAAAAACAAAAATAATATAATAATTAAATTCATTCTGGTAGTTTGCGTGTTAAAATAATAAACAGCCATTCATGTCATGTTCTCAAAAATGATTAATCAGAAAATCCTCATAATAAAATGTTCAGAGGGAAAAACAAGTGTATTATGGTATGTTTCCAATGATATAAGCAAATATATCAAAATCTCCATCATCTCCAGGAGATGATGTACTAGGAGATTAATATTCTACATATTTATTGTATTCTTAAATTCTATGATGAGCATAAATAACTTGCATTATTATAGGGTGTCTTTCTTTTGTAGGGAAGATCTTTTAATTCACTTATTCAGTTTATAAGTATTTCCTGAGGGCCTACATGTGCAGTCTAAGACCAGGTCCTAACTTAGGAAGTCCATTATTCTGTGTCTTTAAAAGAAATATCTATCAAATGACTAATATTATGATAGAGTTAGCTCAAATTTGAAAATAGCCAGCCACAATGGCATGCTCCTTTTGTCCTAGCTCCTTGAAGGCTGAGGCCAGAGAATGACTTGAACTTAGGAGCCTGAGGCCAGTCTGGACAACATAGCAAAACCCCAACTCAAAACAAAACAAAATCAAGATTGCATCAGGCTGTTTTTATTGCAATATATTTGTACAATCCAATACTATGCCACAATAAAAGAGCACAAAAGGGAAAACCAATGATATAGGGAACAGCATAGATGAAGCTAAGTCTGTGTACTTTTAATATATGCGTCAACCAAATTTAGTCTATTGATCCTACTATCCATATGAGGGGGTATTGCTTTGAATTTGTTAGGTTAAAAAATAATTGATTGAGGGATGGGAATGTAACTCATTGGTAGAGCACTTGCCCAGTATGTGTGAGGTGCTGGGTTCAATTCCCAGCAGCAGAAAAAAAAACTGATTGTATATGGACTCTGATTTTCAGTAAGTTGTGTGCACCTTAGAATTTCTCCTGGCCACAGTAACATTCACTAACAGAACCTCTAGGGCTCATTAAAATGACCAAGAAATAACATTTTCAGAGCATCTGAATCTAGATGAGTCATAGCTTGTGTGCCTGGTCTCTTCTTCCAGTAAAGTAAATTATCAAAACACACAAGAAATATTGCAGAGAGGTGAGGAAATATTTGCCACATGCACTTTTGTTGACTTTGTGATTGGAACTCCTGGAAGACGAAATGGGATCTTCCTAGGCAACCAAGGCTGCTCATTAAAACTGCTTCTGGTGTGAGCACGAATTTCTTAGACTTAGTACCATTCATAATTTTTCAATGGTTTCATTTTATCCCTTAAGGACAAATTACAATGTTTATAAGTGCAGAATCATGACTAAGTATCACAATTTAAACAACCTAATTCAGGGAATATTTTTTTTCTTTTTTCTTTTTTTTTTTTTTTTTTTTTGGTACCAGGGATTGGACTCGGGCACTCAACCACTGAGCAACATCCCCAGCCCTATTTTCTTTTTTATGTAGAGACAGGGTCTCACTGAGTTGCTCAGCGCCTCGCTGTTGCTGAGGCTGGCTTTGAATTCACAATCCACCTGCCTCAGCCTCCAGAGCCACTGGGATGACAGGCGTGTGCCACCAGGCCTAGCAGGGAATTGTTGCATAGTAGGAAGTTACAATAAGGCATGGTGGAGAAGAAAGAACACACCACACTTTCTTTGTTCATCCCCTACAAATCCCCTGCTGAATGTGGGGCCTGGCATGTGAGTGACAGAAATTGTAAACTACTACAAAGCTCTACCCAAAGAGCCTCTTGCAACATCATCTTCAGGGTCTCCCTTGGCTTCCCCAGGCCAAGAAAGCCTGAGTTTTTCTCACGTTCTGTGTTATACATAGTGAGATGACCAGATGAAATACAACATATACAGGAATATGTGAATTTTAGATGCATAATGCAAATTTTTTAAGTATGCTCCAAATGGTGCCCTGAGAATCCTATAGAGGTAGCATCTCCAAGGCTTGAAGAGAGCCCTGATGGTGAGAAGAATCACTGGTTCTTAGATATACAGAAAACTGATCTTCAGTTAATCCCCTCAGTTACACTTGGTTCTCTTGACATTGGAGCACTTGTGTTGGTGGAAGCAGCAGTGAGTAGTGGATCAGGAACTGTATCCACTCCATGGTCATCTACCAAATTTCTACATGACCTAAAGGAGAATCCAAGGACCCAGCCACTCTGGGTATCTTCCCTAGTTAAGAGGGCATAAAACCATCTTCCCTGCTTGTGAATCAGCTGTACCTTCACAGTACCTTTGCCAAATTGGGGGACATTGGAATTGTGTTTAAGTTGTGGCTCTTGACAAGGGCAGAGAGATAACAAGAGGAAGATGAGGAGAAGCCAAAGACCTTTGAACTAGAAACTCACAAAACTTAAGCTCTCTTAGACATGTTGGAATACGTGGTGCCTACTCAGGCCTGGGAATCTTCCCTGTGGGCCACAGATCACAAAACTAAGACTTGGGATGAATAAATCAGGTGATTGTCTTGTATAATAGTCTGTGATTATATTTTCCATCCTCAATCATATCCACCAATCATCTCTGCTCTTTTTCCTTGTCTAGCCAGAGTGGGATGTGGAGCAACCCTTAAGGATTGTAGAGCCTAGATTTTCTCACCTCAGATTTCTAGTTGGATTTGGCTGATGAGAGACAGTTGAAGGAGACCAGAATCAGTGGGAAGGAGAGAAGGGGGATTTCTTCCCCTGCCCTTCCTGTCCATGTTAGAGTTTAAGCATACTTCTTCTCTAAGGTGAATCCTCTTCACAGCACCAGCTCTCTCTGGGCTCTGGTGATGTCACTCTTTAGGCCAAAGGGACAAATGTTCCTAACTTTTGGAGGAGATGTTTCCTCTTCCTTGTTTGTCCCTCACAATGCTCACGTCTCTGCAAACATGCTTCTCAGCCCTGAGATTCAACATTACAGTTGAATGAGTTTAATTTCCATGTTCAGACGCTGAGAGAATGAGTGTGGTGCACCATCCTGATGGAAGTCGGGCTGTCAAGGGGATGGAAGAGTTGCTGGACACAAGGAAAGATCCTGAGGATAGGTGTTTCCAAAAGAGATACAGAATTTGTTTGATTCTCTCATTCTTTCCAGCTCTCTGCTAACCAACATTTAAGACAAAATTTCACCAAAGAAAGGGCCATTGTTATGAGCTCAGGTCAAGATATTTGTTTCTATCTGGAATGTCTTCTTTTTTCATCAAATACTTTACCTAGGGAGCATTATCCTAGATTGTGACTCCTAAACCTTGATATCTGGAGAAATACAATTACTCATTCAACAAGTACTAAATATTTGATGTGTGGAAGGCACTGCCTTAGAAACTGAAACCACAGTAGTAAACAAGCCAGATTTCGTCCACATCTTCAAAAAGTATTGAAGTTTAGGGAATAATTCCAAACTTGCTTTACAAGGCCAGTATTATTCTGACACTGAAACCAGACAAAGATACTGCAAGAAAGGAAAATTACAGGCCAATATCCTTAATGAACAATAGATGAAAAAACCCTCAACAAAATTCTAGCAAACTGAATTCAATAGCATTTTAAAACATCTTTCAATATATCAAGTGGGATTTTCCCAAGGATTTAAGGATGGTTCAACAACAACAAAAATATGTAAGTATGATTACATTAACAGAATAAAGGACAAAAACATCAGATTATCTCATTGACAAAATTATACATCCTTTTAAAATAAAAACTCTTAACAAACTCAATGTTGAAGGAATATACCTCAAGACAATAAAGACCATAGAAGATAAACCCACAGCCAATATCATAATAGTGAAAAGCTGTAAGCTTTTCCCTCTAAGATCAGAAAATAGATAAGGATACCCATTCTTACCACTTGTACTGAACATGGTACTAGAAGTCCTAGCCAAAGTTCTCAAGAGAAAAAAAATTAAATGGAAAGGAATAAAGTAAATTGACCCTGTTTGCAGACAACATGGTCTTATACATAGAAATCCTTGAAAAGACTCTACCATAAAACTATTAGAACTAAATAAATTCAGTAAAGTTGTAGGATACAAAATCAACATACAAAAATCAGTAGCATTTCTACACAATAACAACAAACTATCTACAAAATAAATCAGGAAGGCAAGCTCATTTACAATAGCTGAAAGATATAAATAGGAATAAATTTAG
>CM053404.1:134662933-134718535 GCA_028644305.1 Xerus rutilus
CTGTGTTCATGGATTGAAAGAAGTAATGTGAAAATGTCCACAGTACACAAAATCGTCTATTGATTCAATGCAATCCCTATCAAAACCTCAATGACATTTTCCACATAGAGAAAACAATCCTAAAATTTGTGTGGAACCACTCATCACTCCAAATAGCCAAAACAGTCTTAGGGAAAAAATTTAAAAAGTACACTAGGTAAAACACTATCTGAATTCAAAATATGATATCAAAACATTGCAAATCAATAGTGATCAAAAAAGCATTTTTTGAAAACATAGAGAGCTCAGAAATAAACTCACACATTTATTGTTTTTTGTCAAAGGTGCCAAGGACACACACTGGATAAAGAACAATCTCTTTAATAATGATGTTAAAACAACTGATATCCACATGCAAAAGAAATTTTAGACCTTCATCTTATACTATATACAAAAACCAATTCAAAATGAACTAACGACTTCAATTAAAGACTGAAAACAATAAAACTACTAAAAGGAAATATATGGGAAAAGCTATATAACATTGGTTTGAGCAATGTTTTTTGAAGATAACAAACTCAAAAGCACAGACAACATCAACAATAGACAAATAATTGCATCAAACTAAAAAGCTTCTGTATATCCAGGCAAGCAATCAACAGAGTTAAGAGACAATCTAAGGAATGGGACAACACATTTGCAAATAATGCATCTGATACAGATTTAATATCCTAAATTTGAAAGGAACTCAAACACTGAAATAGGGAGAAAACACCTGATTAAAAAATGAACAAAGGATCTCAAAAGAAGACATATGTATGGTCAACAGGTATATAAAAAAGTGCTCCATATCAGTAGGTACCAGAGAAATGCAAATTATAGCCAGGAGATATCACCTCACATCTGCTAGAATGTCTATTATGTAAAAGACCAAAGATAACATGTATTGGCAAGGATGTGAAGAAAAGAAAACTCTTGCACTTGGGTGGTGGGAATGTAAATATAGACAATTTTGATTTATCTGTTTAAAAATAAATAAGACAATCACAATACAAAGGTAAAAGAAACTTGTAGTCCAGAGGACTCATTGATAAGTAAATATGTAATTATAATACACGCCATATATGCCATCTATACTGCAATGCCAGATGCTCCAGGACTCTTAAAAAGACATCTAGCCAAGATCGTCTGGTGTCAGTGAAGGCTTCTTAGCTAGACCACCGTATAGAAGATGGGTGGGGGTGGCTTAAGATCAGGGGCTGCAGAGAGATCCAGGGTCCTGAAGACGCAGCAGCCTGAGAAAATGTGACAGAGCTAGAGACTGGGGAAAGCCGGAAGAATTGTGAGCCATGTTATATTAAGATCTTGAACTTTATTCCCTCAGGTAGGATGGTATCAAAGAGTTTGAAGCAAAAACAACACAATCAGTTTGGCCTTGTGAAAGAGTCCCCCAGCCGTGGCACAGAGAAAGCAGAGGCAAGGCTGAGGCCTGGGACACCTGGCCATTAGAGTCCAGGAAGGAGATGCTTTGGGAAATGGGAAGGAGCAGAAAGTGGAGGGGTCAGAGGAGGCTGCAGGGACACTGGGAGGGAAACCTGGAGGTCCTTTGGACAGCATTGGACCTGTGCTTTGGTCAGAGCTGCCCCTGCCCTTTTTCTGTTCCTCAGAGCTGAACCAAGGAATCCTTGGTAGATTATCTTGTGAACACTTTTATTGCCCATGTTATTCCCTTCCCCAGGGTGGCACAGGATTTTGCCACGCTCTCCTTTGTGTTAAATTCTTCCTTCCTTAGCACTTAGTGTCTTCCAAATCTGATGTTTTAAAGTTCTGCTTTTTTCGTAAATGACTAAAATACCTCTGAACTTTCAGGGATCTAAAGAAAGAAGGGTTTAGCCCATTTTTGCCCCCAGAGAAACTCACATTGAAGAGAAAAGTAGTCATTGATCTATTCAATAAATATTTGCTGAGAGTCTTATTGCCAGGCGCCAATCTTAGTGCTGGGGCATAGGAGTGAACAAAACACACACAGCCTGCCCGGATGGAGCTCGTATTCCCCAGGGGAGAAACAGACTCTCTATAAACATGCATGCCATGCATGAATATACAGCTATGCACAGCTTTTACCTCCATGTGTATGGATAAGTATAAATGCCTACGTCAACACAGGTCACTGTATGAGCTGTCTAGTGGTGAAGAAAAGGTACTGGCAGAATGTGCCAGGGAAACCTTGTTGCAGAGGTGGGCTTTGAGCAAAGACCTGAAGGAAGGAATAGAGGGAACCACTTAGATATCAGAGAGGGAGAAATCTGGCATCAGGATCAATGAGTCGTACCTTGCTTGGCATATGTGAGGAGCAGCCAGCAGACCATTCCAGCTAGAGCAGAGGGAGCAAAAGGGAGAAGCAGGGAGAGGAACCTAGAGACACAGTGGGCAGGGCTGGTGCAGCAAAGGGGCAGGCCACGGGGCTTCACCTTTCGCCCTGTGACTTGGGAAGCCATGAGGGTGGAAGCAGAGAGGCCAGGTAGAGAGATAATCCAGGAGAGGATGGTGGCCTGGGCTGCAGCTATAGCAATGCAGGTGGTAGGAAGTTTTCACTCTTCTGATGCCTTTTGAAGTATCCAGGGACTTTGCTGAAAGTACCAGGGCGAGTGTGAGAGATGTCAATGGTGATTCCTAAGTTGGATGCTGCCATTGTTTGAGACCAATCTAAGGCAAACTTTTTGAATGAGTCTGCCAAAACCTTCCCAGATCCCTCCAAGTGTGATTTCTCACCCTGTGAGTGCTGCACCCTGCCTACCATCTTCTTCTAAAATGAGCACATTTAATCATCGCTCCCTCAACCGTCCACCCATCTTCCTCCAATAATCAACCATCCGCATTTCAAATGTGCACATTGGGAAGATGAAGCAATTTTAAAAAGTGTTCTAGGTGATTATGACCTGAAAGGCTAAGTATCCGTATCCACCCATGAAGGGGAATTTCGGGAAATGCCAAGGAATCTGGATGAAGCATCCCATTTCACCATCCCTTCCCTCAGGCGGTGATGTTTTGATCATCTCTGCTCAACATCCTTCAGCTCTGATGGCTCAGCCTATCCTGAGAATCCCGCTGGTATTTGTCAAATTATTCCCAGTGATATTTTCTACCACCTTTCAGGGTCTTTTACTGAATGTTACTTTTCAACCTTGCCTTTTTTTTTTTAATGACATAAATTACCAGTTTGAGAAAAGATAGTCATGTTCTGAGCTTTAGTGATTACAACACTCTCACAGAGTTATTATATAACCTTACATATTTTATTTGTTTATATTAGTATGAATACCTATAGTTGTCTTCCACATGAAACTACTATTTATCAGGATAATACCTGATCAATGAAACATGCCCAAGCTTTTAAGTAGTATTACATAGACCTACATATTAATTGAGAACATTAATGGTAAAAATTTTAAAAGCAAAACTAGGATGAGTTTCCAAGTGTATAATTTAATGTTTCAGATTTAGTTTCTTTGAATGGAATCATAATACTACTATTTTGTTTTAAAGGAACTCTCTCAAATGACAGTTATTCCTGTAAAATTAGCTGTAATTATTTAAGCCCTCAAAACAAGCAGGAAAATCCAAAATTCCAGGATGTTTTTGAATTGCCCATATAACATTACTGTAAAGGAACTATATTTAAAATTATCACCAAAAACTTGTGGGGCAATGTCAAAATGGAAACGGAAGAACCTAATGAAAACTATAACATTTTGTCAACAGTACTCTAATGAGGTTGTGATACGGATAAATGAAAAATTATTATGAAAGGCTAATATTTCATAGAAGGGACTTAAAAGAAAAAACCAATAATAATACAATGTCCTCTATTTAGAATGCAGCAATCCCTCCAACAAATCATTTCCTTTGCACTTTATAAAACTTGAAGCCATGTCTTCTCAAGTTAGCTTGTGTTCACTATGGAAGAGAATGCTGTGGCAGAAGATAATACAGAATGGCATTTGACAAATGACTTCATTCATCTTCCTGAAGACTAATTCCCATCCATTGCAGGAGCCATAGTTAAAATCAAGAAGTCAACATTAGCAGCAAAAATTAGTCAGTGGCTAATGATGGATTTTAAACCCAGTACAATTCAAAACTGAGAGAGAGACAAAAAAATGTAAATGAGGCCAACATTCAACAAGAAAGCAGAAACATAAATTCTTTCACCTTGAATGGTAAGTATAATATTTAAACTCAAATTAATGGGTAATCTCTTTGAGGGCACCATGGCAACTCATTTAACAACTCAAGTGAACCAATTTTCCTTAGACGCTTCAGTTGAATCCTTTATCCACTTTCAACAATGGTACATCTGTTCCAGCCAAGAAGTGGGAATTCATCCTTGATCCCTTCTTATCTCTCAATATCACTCCTCATCCATTGACAGAGTTTGTTCTGCCTAAAACATATTGGGGCTACTTATCAGCACCTCCATTACTATCACTGGCCCCAGCTTCCATCATCTTTGACTTGATTTCCAGAAAAGAATTTTCCTGGTCCTGTCTGTCTTTATTTTTCTTGTTTTCCTTCCATCTGTTCCCAACTCTGCAGCCTTTCAAAAGCTAAGAAACAGTCTTAAGTCTTTGTTCAAAATTATGAAACAAATGAAATAATATCCCACCTCACTCAGGGTAAAAGCCAAGTCCCCATGGTAACCTGGAAGGCCCTCAAAGGTCCTCCTGCTTCTCTACCCCTCTCTGTACTCCAGGGACCAGCCTTCTTTCCTGCATAATCCCAGTCCATCTTGAAGCCTTTGCTTAATTCATTTCTGCATCCTGGAATGGTCTTTCATTATTTTCAAAGGATAAATTCCCTGCTAACCCACAAATATCTACTTAAATACCATTTTCCCAGTAAGGCTTACTGTATACATTCCCCAGACCATAACTCCATTCCATTTTTCAATCAGGTCATTGCACTGTTCTTACTTGTTGAAATTATTCTTGCCACACCAGAATATAAACTGCATGTTGCTAAGATATTGTGGTCTATTTAGGTTCATAGATGAATCCGTAGGACCAAGAATAGTTGAAAAACAGTCAATAAATGAAGAAACAAATTATTTAACTTTGCTAGTATTCCTTACTTTCCTACTTTTAACTTTCCTGCTAAAAGACATTTCAGTTCTGTACTTTTCCGTTTTCTAATAGAGACTCAGGGAGAAATTTTGCATATAAACTGTAATTAAAATGCCTAGTATTATCTGATGATCATTTCAGGATATGGCATAAAATTAAGGTTGGCTCTGGCAAGTAAGAGGTAAATATCATTCTGGTAATGGTATGAGTTATATATAGTGAAAGGAAGCAGGAAGCTGTGGAGGCAATCAGGGCAATAGGAAAGGCTCTGCAGAAGTCTCCCCTGATGCCTTAAGATCGTAATCAGCGTGTGGGAAGTGCATTCTGAATGAGGAAAACCTCCGCCCACATGTACGTTCCCTCATTAGCACTCAGAGATGGCTTTGCTAAGTGAAATCCTGTGCTGGTCCCTACTAGGAGAAATAAACTACCAGAAATGGCTCTCCAAACCCTCATTAATATTGATTTCCAATGCCTCCTACTATTATGATTTCTGGCCTTTGTTCTTTAAGTGGAAAGTGCCCACAAAATTCCCAATAGTTATCTTTTGACTGTACTTGAAACTTGCATAGAAAATAACACTGACCAAATTTGAGACACAGCAAAGTGAAACAAAGGAAGCATTGTATAAATGGCCTTCACATTTATTTCCTGTGTTCTGCCACTCGATGTCACACACTCTACACACTTTTCTAAATATATTCAATTTTATTAAGATCAAAGCTGCTATTTCCTCATGTACGCTCTCTCCGCTCCTAACCTCCTGTGTGTGGACATGCGTGTGTGCATACATGTGTGTATGTGTGTGTGTCTTGCTGAGAAAGGGCTGAACTACCAATTATCCAGCTCCCTGTATATGCCAGGTGCTATAATCCAAGTTCATTTAATTTGAAAACAATCCTAAATGGAGATTCTCTTGCACGCAATCCCTCCTCAACTGACAAATGCTAGGGAAACATTTTGGTCCAAGTCTTACAGTTTGCAATTTTATGTCATTTTTCTTAACCACTTCATTGCTTCTGTTGGAAACAATGAGGGTAACTGTCAGTCTATTTTCTGAAAAATTATTAAGAGAAGAATTCTTTTAAAATAAACAGGGATCATGGGACAGAATTTAACAATGGAATGCATGGGCCATTTCCTAATTTGATAACCAGAACAGTAAAAGTAAGCCCACTAGTGTCTCTAACAATATATATAATCCCAGGAAGTTACTAATTTACTTTTATTACAGTGATAGTAACTATTCTCAGGTGGGGTGGAAGGCTCGGGTGCCAAGGACCTGTGCAATGAAACCAACCACCTAACCTCTTCAGCTTTTTGAAGGTCAGATGTGCTAAAATTGAATTTTTTCAACTGTCCCTTAAGAAGGATGTAGGTTGAAATTTTTGAAATGAAAATCACTTTACCTCATATACATAGGAAAAGCTAAAGACAAAGGTAAAAACAGAGATAAGCATCTTTAATTTCTACTCTTGAAATTTTATTCTAGTGGCTGTCTTGAAAATTAGACCTCTGGTATTTTCTCAGCTGTATTAAACTGTAACTAAAAATAAATGGTTATTTAGCATGTGTTTAGTATCCAAGGTCCCTAAGGCAAGAAAAAGGACAGGCTACTGTATTGAAAACCCAACAGCTAGAAAGGCTTGAGCAAATCAGTTATACTAAATGTTGTTCCTATGAAAAGCTAAAAACAATGTTTGTCTCAAACCTAAATTTTATTGTCTGTAGCTGATCTCAACTATAAATGCACTTTGCAAATTAATTTCAACTCAAATTAAATAATGACTCAGAAAATAACTCAGAATTATTTCACCAAATCTCTTCATTTCTCAGGTAAGAAAATTACTTTCCCCAGAAAAATTTTTAAAAACAACAACTACAGAAAACCCCAGAAAATTTGTAATTTTCAACTTTGAAGATTACGTATGCTACGGCTGGTGTATACGAAATAGGCTGCTTCTTTTTCTTTCTTCTTCTTCTTTATATCAGGCTCAAATAACTTACTTAATATGGAAGAAAGAAGAAATTCATTCTTTTTAGTGTGATTGAAATTTGGCATAGGAAAACATACTGATCTTTGAGGATGAGTTTACACGAAACTGGGCATTGAGTTTTAAGCCCTTTCAGCATTACGTAGGGCGAACACAAGCAGCCGAGACAGGAGGTGGTCTGATGATGGGCATCACTGTACATGTGCACGTTGAGCATCACTGTAGATGTGCACGTTGACCCCCCTGTGTTACCTGGAAACTCCTCTGAGGGCTTGACTTATGGGTTTTGTGGCAAAAGGAAGTCTTTAGGAGGCAAATATGTCATTTTTTAGGAAGAACACAGAGATCCAAAACTAATCTGCCACAACTTAGCTCATCATTGATAATGCTTTATACTGGGCTCTTTGCATTAGCTCCCTCATTTAAAACTCACAACTAACCTATGAACTTAAAATTATTCTCTTCTGTAAGGAGAACTAAAGCACAGAAATGTTGTATCAGAGGATAAGACACACTATGGGTTTGCATTCTTGATCGTGTTCATTTCTGTATGACGCACAGGCAACACATAAGTGTTCAACTGTCAACCTGGAATACGTAAGAGAATAAGTTGCTCCTACTATTTGGTCAAGTTTTAAGAAATGACATAAATGAATAAAGGTTATGATGAAAGGGGTCACTGCCAAGTCAGCAGAAGTAATACAAATGGTAGAGTTGATAATCAGAGAAAATTCTTCATTTTGTATGAATGAAAATAAATCTCAGTGTGGCAGGTATCTTATGTTCCTTATATTCAAAAACAAGGTAGTATTAAAATGTACTACTTTCATAACAGAAATTTAATGAAACTTACTGTACCAAATGGAGTGTCCATTCATTAGTGAAGGAATGGAAAAATATTTAGATGACAAATTTTGTACATTTTCAAGTTTTATGGTAAAAATACTTTACTGCAGTCTTTTATTGATAAATCAAAACCAGTCTATATTTGACATATGCATCGGAAAATATAATTTCTATTTAAATTTAATTGAGGAAATTATAGATTTGAAATTCTATAATCTGATATTGAGAGATGTAGATTCTAAATCAATTTTTTCCAAGTTGGATGCTTACATGAAAAGAAACACATGTTTATGTTATACAAATTTTTTACCACAGCAGATACTGTAGAAAATGCTAAGCACAGGTCTGGGATGAAGAGGAGTTCTGCATGAATATACTCACTCCATCCTCACTGGTACCCTATCAAGTAGGTGTGGTTCTTGTTCCTAAAGTACTAATTCAGAATTTGGAGCCACGTTGATATGACTTCAGGTTACACTTCAATAAAAGGAAGGTCAGGCTCTGTTTGGTTTAACTCTAAACTCTAGTTGAAAATATTTCTAAAATCTATTTCTCTGCCTTTATGGTTGCAGCATTCATAATAAAATCTTAATTTCAGAGTGAAGTATTCCAGAGTACAGGCAAAACTAAGCATCGAGAAAACATGTTTTAAATGTTCACTTTGCTCTGAGCATAGTGTATTTTGAAGTTCACAACATAACTAAATTGTAATCCATTTTCAACTCTTTTCCATTCTCTGAGGTTAAGGAAAAATCATTTCACCCACTATGTCAAATGGGTGGTTCATGTCTATAAATGTGTCATATTCTATCCAGAAGAGGGCACTGGCAGACACTCAACCCTGTATCTGATATTTCAGACAGAGGAAAGCAAAACTCAAAGCTAACATGTGCTTTTATCAGTGAAATGTGCTTTCTTCCAAGCCTACAGAGTGACTCTAAGAAACATTAGCTCACCTGGATAAAGTGATGCTTTGAAAACTGCTGACAGGGCTTGTAATAATTCTAACAGCTACAGTACTGACTTGATCAGTATCATGACCTAAGGACTCCACATTTCCACGACTTTTACATTTAAAACATGTTCACATTTAGTGTTCAGTTGCAGAAGTCCTTTCTGCCGACAGTGACACCGTCATGCTGTCAGTTGGCTAGGAACAAAATATTGTCAGGGCACCAAGTCTTCAAAGACGATTCTGCTTCATCAAATCTTAGAAGACATGGAAATAGGAAACAATGGTGGTTTTGATAATTCTGATTTCCTGAGTGGCTGAGACAAGTACATATCAGTCACGTAACTACTTCAGTTCATCTTAACTCCTCATTTTATCTTCCAAGCAGGTCTTGTTATTTCTGAAATATAAAGGTTCTCTTCATTTTTGTGTCTCAGAGTTGTACTTGGAAAACCTCTGGGAACAATTATTCATAAGGCCTTGCTGCTTTTCTCTTGTGCTGTGAAACTCTATTTGCCATATCTGAAGATGAAATTACAGAAGATCCTATAGCAGAATCGTCACAGTGTCCAGTGATTAGCTACACTATGTACATAACGGTCACCGAGGAAAACCAGAGAGCACACTCAAGGTCAAAATAGATCTACTTAAAAATTACCATTACAGCAAAAATTTGGTGTGGATATACCTCACAACATATAAACAACATGTATTAACTGAGATTCTCATATATAAGGCATTATTAATATTATAGATGTATCAAATCTTCCAATTACTATCAATTAATGTTTCAAATATTTTTACTACTGTAAAACTAACCCTGCACAAATGGTGGGGTTGTCCATTGTGCTGCTATCTAGGGTGAAGTGGAAGGGCTTTAGGTTTTGGAAGGCAGGCAGTGCAGAGTTGCGTTTTTCACTATCTAGTTGGGTGGTCTTTGGCCCAAGCAAAGGTTCCTACAGACAAGGACCACATCTATAAAATGGGGTGATATCTACTACCCAGAAATTGTGGCAAATGAATGCATTTGTGTTTTTTACCATCAGAGTGCCTCAAACTATAGAAGCTGAACAACTGATAAAGTTGTTTTTGAATATAATTTTCATAAGATGCCCAGCCCTAACACAATGGCCACTCAGATTCCTATCACTGAGACAGCACGGATGAAAGTAGTAGTGTATGTCACTTCCTCTAGCCACCTCCAGAGCCTTCAGAAGTAGGGCCGAGAAGCTGAGCACAACCAGAATTACTGCTGGGAATCGCATTCCCACTCATAAAAGCCCATTCTAGAAAAAGAGCAGAGCGTGATGTGGAGTGATTCTCTCAATTCAGTAAGAATCTGACAGCACATGAGACCCTTTTTGTATGTAAGCCTGGGAGCTGAGATCAGGTGGCACTCTTGCGCTGAGCCAGGGAGGAGCCGATTCTCTAAGTATTTATGAAATACCTGAACCCAGTCAATGGCTCTTAACACTACCAGAGCCAATGCCCACTTTTCATAACAAATATTTGTTGATATCTCCTTTGATACCTTGAAATAAAATTAACTCCCTATAAATATAATTTAAATCAATGTAATTTGTTAATTATGATACAAGGCAATCTTAACAGATGAATTCATAATGACATACTATTATAAAATGCAAGTGAATATTATACATATGCATTCACAAGTAATATGCACATTTATTATTATAATGTGCAAATGCATGCATTTTCCTAAAATATGCATATTATAGTACAACTCTACTAGATAATGTAGTTGTCCTAAGTATGAGTTTAGGAAATATAAAAAATCAGACATGCCAGTGTTTTTCCCATTGTCTCTCAGTTCTAAACGTTTCCTGCTTTGCCTGGTAGTGCCAGACTGGGGGTCTGCAGACCACATTCTGCTCCACCAAGTTTCTTTCTTTTGTTAGGATCCGCCACTAGGGGCACTAAAGAAGGAAATGCCTAGCTCCTTTCTGTTGCCTCTGGGGACAATTCTTGGCTGCTGTGGATCCTTCCAGCATCCCCCTGCACTGCCTCATCTCCTCAGCAACAGTAGTGCCTTTGTGAGTCAACAGCTGATTACAGGGAGCAGTTTCATCCAACACTTAAAGAACCGGGTGACTTGACCCCTTCTTTCCTAAAACATCCGCCAACCACTGCTGCTCCTCAGAGCTTTCAGGAACCCTTGTTTGAGCCTAGAGATGCTGCTGTAGTCCAGCTTCACTTCCTCCTTGAAGGTCACCATGAACGGTTCTTAGGGCCTTGCTCCACATTTCCAGGTTTTCTCCTAGGCCCCCACACCTCCAGTGGTGGTAGCTGCTTCCTGAAATTCTCCCTCCATAATACCTTAGAGTTCCCTTTTCATCCTGTGAGGTACCTGTTGACAACATTTTACCAATTAGGAATTCTTGATACTACACTTTGTCTATCCAAATGACTGTTGTCATTTCTGTCTCCGGGGTGGACTCCAACTACTACATCAACTGAACATTGTCAACATTGTTTGTTTTCTGTTTGCTCATTTGAAATAAAGAGTAAAGAATTAAGTTTCTGCATGCACATAAAATCCTCTTAAATACAACAGCTACTAATACAGGGATGACATGCTGGTGACTTTCACTGAGGGTACCATTTTAAACATGGTGAGCAACCCCTGACAGTGCACTGAATCAACAAAACAAATTAATCTCCCTGATGTACAGGGTAGTTTGATTCCTGGGGTGCTCAGCGCATTTATTAAAATGGTGGGAAAACACTTTGTACTTTCACATATCAGACAGTTGAGTGAGATATTGTAGAATGCCTTATACGGGATGGTCTCATGCATTACCATGAGTCTGTAGATCCTGACCTCTCCTTGTCACATACCCTACACCATTTCCACCAAAGGAATCGAAACTGCTCCATGACCTCTAGAGTCACATCTAAGGCTGAACAACCTAAGCCAATAATCAAAAACCTGTAATGCTCCAAAACCCAAAACTACTTAAACACCAACAGGAGACCACAATTAGAAAGTTCCACACCTGACATTATGTCATCGTGTAAATAGGTCACAGTCAAAACACTGGCACACTAAAAATATTATATACGATCACCTTCTTGCTATGTGTATAAAGTGTAGACAAAACATAAATGAATTTTATGTCTAGATTTGAAGTCCATCACCAAGATATCTTCATTTATATGCATATTTGTATATATATATGTATGTATATGTATACACACACATATGTATATGCAGAGAGAGAGAGAGAGAGTGCACATGTGCACATCTCTTTTCCAAAGTGCTTTGGAATATCGACATGTAATATCATGTCTGTTTGGAATCAATCATAACCAGGGTAGGAAAGGCACTTCATCTATGAACTGAGCTGAGAACAAGTCATTCATGGGTGTAGACACCAACAGAGCTTTTCTTCCAATTTCTTGCCACTTGACAAAAGTCTAAAAGTTTGAGTTGGAATTATTTTTTTGATGGGGTTAACATACTAAAAGAAATTATTAGTCCCTCTAAACATACTTTAAAGTCCATATAATATGTCAAGTTTAATAGGAAAGAAATAAAACTAGCACCATCAGTTAATATTAAAATATTAATACATAATAATATTGTAATATGGAATTGCTTAGCCATAACTATATTACATACTAAGAGTGAACATGATTATCAACCTAATTACCCTGGAAGTTCTAACACACTGCAACAGAAAAGAAATTAAAACAGAAAGGCAAAAGAAAGTTAATGATTTCAAATATTAGAAGATATGTCACACAGCAAAGATTTGATGAATAAGGTGATAGCAAGAAAGCACAAGTTTAGGGTTGAGAAGCCCTAAAAATGCAGGAGGAATTAGGAGAGAAGACATGGATGATGTGCATGTGCCTTTCCACTCTGGAAACCAACAGTACGCATGCACAGAAGTAATATGGGAGCTAAGAGCCAAATCGCTGACATCTAGGATATAGGGGCAAATGTATTTGAATACAAATTGCACAACTATCTTTACTTTGTCATAAACAGGATAGTTTCCTTTTTTTGTATCTTATTCTACATTTTTAGAGCTGAGATGCATTACTTTGTATATCCAGCACACCAAAGAGGAGTTATTAGGTTAAGTGGAAGCAATGATGGGTTTTAGCAAAGGTCAGCTCAGTGCCTGCAAAATGAAGAGTGAATGGCGAGCAGTGTGGAGCAGGGATCATTAACTGAAAAGAAACAAACTTGTAGATGCTGATGATCCATTGAAACAGCTGACCCAGTAAGGAGCAGAGGTGACTAAATGGTGAACCCAAATCCACTTGAACATTAGAATTGGGGCATAGACCTTGAAGAACAGTGATCAGTGTCCTGGTCTGCTGAGATGGCTCCAACTGAAGCTTGTCATCTTGGTGTTTTTTAATAGTGTCCTCTTTAATTCTTAAAAACAACTTGGATGGTGGTCAGCCTCATTTGAAAACTTAAAAAATTAAATCCCATAGGAATGAGTTAATATTCATTGAAAACTTTATATGCACCAGGGATGATATTCCCAGGTTTCCATATGATTTTATTTATTCATTGGAACAAACACAAAAGGGAATTGTGTTTACTCTGTTCTACATCTAAGGATTCTGAGACTCAGAGAAGGTACCTGACTTTGCCAAGGATGCTCTCTCTGTGTTGACCACAGCTATTGGATTTTAGCTGCTACTTAACATGCCTGGACCATTCTTTCTGAAATGAGAGAAGTACAAAATGCAGTGAAACAGGAAATTGAGGCTGCTCAGGCAACCAGGAAGCTGAGACTGGGCCAAGCACAAGCCAGGACCTTGCTTTAACAATGGGAAATCCAAAACTAAGAAATCACCACAAGCTATGTTTTAGAGCAGACTAATTTCTGTCCACTGCCAGGCCCCACTCACGCCTGCACTTGTAATAACACTCCTTTTATCTGCCTCAGGCAAAGGACAGGGGAGCACACTCTTCTCCCTGGGTGTGGGGTTGGGTCATAGGGATAAAACAGCTGTGTTCCTGAAAATAGTCCTTCCAGGCAGAACTCCAAAAGCCCTGGTAGTTGCCCCCAAATACCTAAGACAAACTTTCATTACTTCATAATTTGGAATATGTCAAGCTCTAAATGATCAGCAATGTTTCTTTCAAAATATATCCACACATCTCCTGTCCCCAGTGACTGAGGCTTGACGGCAGGAAGATTCAGAATTCAACATTCTCCCAAATGCCCAGCTGTGGCTGCACTTAAAAAGGCATTTGACCGAAAACAGCATTAGAAATCTACTACCCTGGGTACATCTGCCTAGGATGAATAGTTTCCCAATAGGTTTCCAGGAAATTTTATGGAAAGTTTAAGGACTTTTTTTTTTTGTCTGCTTGATCCTTATACCAAAACAGACAGGTCTATCAGGCAGCAGTTTTGTCTCCCAAGCAGACTTGATGCCTGGCCATATTCTGTATGATCCAAGTGATTAAGGGTCCCAAATCTTAGACCATCCCAACACTATGCATGTGCGGAAGCAACGTGGGAGCTAAGAGCCAAACCAGTGACATCAAAAACTCCCTGGGGGCTGTGAAATGATTGAAAGGCTTTGCTGCTTTCCGATTTCCAAATTACCAGCCTCTCCTCCTTTACAAGGAGATTGTTTTGTCCTGGAGTACATCTGTCAAACAATACTCTGAGGAGTGTTTGAAGCTGCTCTGCATGAACAGAGCCAGGGTGATCCGAAAATAAAAGTACTGAGTGCGCCCAGCTCACCACTAAAGTCTGCAGAGTACACAGGGTCCAAACCACCAGCTAGAGCCCTGCTCCCATTTGTCAAAATGACTCATCACCCAGAGGAAAACTGCCCAGCATTAGCCCAAGCCTGGGAGACTGCTGCTTATTGGATACAGGGGGCCACAGTGCATCAGAAAATACATCTCTGCAGTTATGCATTGCTCTCTTACTTCAGGTACAGCTGTATTCTCATCCCCAGCGTTACCTGGACTCCTGTGATTGGACCTGCTCTCTCTGCACATCTGATGATATCACCTCAAATTCCCACCTGCTAGTTCTATGTACCAACCTCAGTCCTAAATTAGAGCATCCTCTCCCATCATGCTGAGTGTCTATGCAGAAAACAAGGAGACAGTCTGCCACCAAATTGCTCTTTTACTTAGAACTCCATTTCTAGAAAGTCATGACCCTGCATATTTATACTTAGAATGACAATGTGACGGATATGCCCAGGTGTAAGACCTACAGGATCTAAAAATTGTTTCTCACAAATAAAAGATCTATCATTTTTAAATAAATTCCTCAGAATTAACTGGATTTTTCTTTTTAGCAATTCACATATAAGTTTCATGTTTTTATGCTAAGGTAGGATATGACAGTTCAGAAAGATGTTCCATTGACAGCAATTAATAATTTACTCTTGCTACATTCTATTGAAATATTTATACAAATACGCTGTGCATCATAATTGGCTTGATTAGATTTAGATACTGAACCATGAGTCAAGAAAGAATTTGTTTGGAAAGCAGGAAATGTTAAAACTATTGCTTATATTAAAAATGAGTAAAACTACAGGAGACTAGAAACCAGGGATAAGCTACGTCCTAGGTCTTCAGGACTAGGATCCCCCTGCCCCTCATTTTAGAGAGGCCTGTAAGGGACACTGGTTACCGTGCCTTCAGGACAGAAAAGACTACTCTGCTACCCAGGTTACCTCCAAATGGCCTATTGCTTAAAATTATTTTAATAGGATCAAAGCCTTTTATACCCAATTAAACTTAGGCCTCATAATGTAAATACTCTGAGAGTCAAAAGGACTTGGGGACACATTAAGAGGAAAGGACAGAAGATGATTTTCTTTTAGTTTTCTCAGAAGTAAGAAAGGAACTCTAAGCTATTATAGATAAGGAAAAGGAGGACCCTTAAGAAAAGAAAAGAGATATGACCTTTGAGATATGACAAGGCTCCAGAGGTAGCCACCTGAGCTCTGCCATGGGTGGGGTCATTCTCCCTGTCCTCCTATGCATTTTCAGATAAAGGTCTTCTCTATTTAACCACATTTACTAAAGTCATTTAGTTTTCTGGGAAAATGAAAATGGAGACAATGAAGATTAATGGATTGGAAAAGCAAAGGAACCCATTATATTTTATGAGAACTAAAGTCAGTGCAAAGAGGACACAGGAAAAAAAAAAAAAAAAACCAAAACAGAAACCAGAATGCACACAAAATGAGGCACTTGTGTACAGACAAGCAGTGTGTGCCTGCACCACTGACCACTTTTCTCTGTCTCTCCATCCTCCTTCCCAAGTCTTCAACCGTCTGCATCTTAACTGCATGTGATTTTTTGGAACAAGATAGTCACTGACAAATGTAAATGGGTCTAACTCATCAACTCCACGCAGCTATGTCACCTTCCACAGCATTCTCCCTGGCCCATGTTTCCTAGTTAAAAAAAAAATCTAAGTAGTTTAGTCAAAGTTAAATAAGGGTCAAGTAGAGATTTAAACCCAGCTTGCCCTGTTCCCAGGTCTTTCTTTACAATTCATTAAAATACCTTAACATCATAATCTCTTATTTGCTAATAAATGTAGTATTTGTTATTAAAATTTAATAAAGTGTTTATTGGTATTTTATTCACTGATAAAATTCCTAATATTTTAATAAAATTATTAATAAAATAATTATGATAATACATGGTTATGATTTTAATAGGACCCTAGTGATGGGAGATTTGGTATTTAGATACAGCCAGGACTATTTCTCTCCCTAGAATAATTATTCACAGCCAGAGGTTTATGTAGGCATCTAGAAACCTTCTGAAGAAAATGAAAATTGACTTTAGTCTTATACTGAGGCTTAGACAAATTTGAACAATCTTGATGAGTTGGAGTGAGGTTAGGAGGAGAAGGTAAAATCTAGGTTTTACTTGTCTCAGGAAAGAGAATTTATCATAGGAGAGAAGTGTGACATTATGACCAGGATTTAGGACCAGGTTCTAAAAATAAAGTTAATTGGTGCATCCAGGTAGAAGATGGCCTTGAACCCCCCAGGGCCCAGCCATGACAACAGAGCATACATCACACAAGACAAAGGTAGGTGTGTGTATGTGTGTGTCAACAACAACAAAAGAACATACCCTTGTCAAAATCTGCAGACTGGGTCTCGAGCAATACTGCCCTGGGATACCCCCTATAGCAGTGTAAGGGGAGGGTCATTTCTTTCCCAGCCCTCAGCAAACTGCCCAAACTGCTGGTAATGTGAAAAGGGGGGTTCCTTTCTCAAGACCACCTTGCGATTGAGCAGATTCCTGGCTTTAGAGAGGAGGTGGTGGTGCCTCCAGTCTACCTGTTCAGCCAGCATGTCAGATGCAGAGACAAGGCTTATAGGCAGGAACAGTGATATCAGTGACTGAAGATCAAAGCTAAGCACTGGTAATATGCTACCTGCTACTTGGGGATTCTTTGGTGAGACTCTGCAATAGACAAGTTGGGTCTTGCAGCCAGAACAATTTAGGTGCAATTTAAAGTAAACTTATTGGTGTCTATACTGCATGGAGATACTACCCTCCATATATTTGTTCATTAAATTCCACCTAAAAATATAAAAGTATGCTCTCCACAACTTGATGCTGGGTAATCTGAAGCATGGAAAGGTGAAGTGACTTGCCCAGGGTCACACATCTCAGTCTTCATAGTTCCACTCTATCATGAGGTCTCTCATACTTCTACTTAATGAGTTCCTAGACCTCTACTAAGGATCTTTCATGCATGTTATGGTTTGGATGTGAAGTGTCCCCTGAAAACTCATGTGTGAGACAATGCAAGAACATTCAAAGATGAAATGATCAGGTTATGAGAGCCTTAACCCAATCAGTGAATTAATTCCCTGATGGAATTAACTGAGTAGAAACTGAAGGCAGGTAGGGTGTAGCTGGAGCAGGTGGTTCATTAGGGATGTGCCTTTGGGGTATGTATTTTGTATGTGGAGAGCAGAGCCTTTTTCTCTGCTCTCTGCTCTCTGATCATCGTTTGAGCTTCCCTCTACCACACTCTTCGGCCACGATGTTCTGCCTCACCTCGTTGCTCTGAGGCATGGAGCCAGATGTCTATGGACTGAGACCTCTGAAACTGTGAGCCTCCTCTAAAATTGTTCTTGTCAGGTCTTTTAGTCACATAGGGAAAAAACTGACTAAAACAATGCAGAACATTATTATTTGGAAACTTGATGGAACATTTCAGCTAATGTGACATGTGACTCTAGTTGGTCTTTTCCCTATAACAGCTTTATAAATCAACAGAATATGATATACTAAACAGAATTTCCTCTGAATGTAGAGAAACCCAGAGATAAAGATGAGGAAACAGATGGACACACTTGACAACAAAAGTGCTGTAGTCTAAATTCAGTATTTAAGTCCTTTTTAATTTTCTGTTGAACACAAAAATTATGGTACAGTTGTTAAAAGACAATAGAGTTCTAGGTCCCCTTCTTAATCTTGAACATACTTTTTGTTTATTCTTAAGCACAAGGAATTTCTAAAGAGCCCAAAAATCTGTAGGTGAGGAAGAATCAAGTGTACAACATACATCTCCCAGGAGTAGTAACTCTTAATATTCTTCCAATATTTCCTTTAGGAAAGATAACCTCCAGCAGAAATAAGTTGCTGCCAAGTGCTTAAAGTACTGAGCAACTTTCCAAGGGATAAAAGAAAAGCTCTACTGAAAACTGATCCAATTAACTTGGCATGAGTGATTAATTTTGCACAAATGATAACATATATATCAGCTTTTTCCTAATGTTCCCAGTTAAACCATTTTAAGAGAGCTGTAAGTCAGCAGTAACAGCATCATACTATAAGAGACAACCAAAGGCATCTTCTTGCCAAAAGTTACCAAGATAATTAATAGGGTTAGAGTGAGTTCCTTACCATTCTGATGGCTACTGACTTGATGGTTAACAAAAAGCTGTTATATTCTAACAAGCAATGGCAATGAAATTCAGAAAAGGGAAAGCGCTCTTTGCTGAGAATTTGTACGTTCAACTTGGTACTGAATGTGGGAAATCTTCATGATTATTTGATGTAAACAGCAAAGCTGAGAAGTGAGAATTATTATCTCGCTTCCTCAGTAGGAGGACTTTCTGCTGTTCTCTGCCAAAGAATAATGCAGAAGTCACCAACCATCTTGGAATTAAGAATTACTAGTGTCACAAGGGTCTTATTTCTTCTACTCCCTACTTCAAGGGTCTTCTTATTTACCACTTCCTGTTTACTGCTCCTTGTCTTGGAATGCTCTTCCAAAAAGGACATCAAGCAAGGGTGGCCTAAGTTAAAATTATAAAATAATACTTCTACCTACAGTATCTCCAGGTAGTAAGGATCCTCCCCCTGTGTTCTTTCCCCTAGACTCACCATCAGCCCTGGTATTACCATTACACTCATCTGCAAGGCTTGACTATGAGCTAAGCTGTGAACTTGTCCTGAAGCTGCCAAGAAGTTTCAATGACACTGAAAGGAATAGCAATCAGCATCTATCAGATGTGCATTACTTACCAGGCACTGAGCTAAGCACTTATTCATTTAATCCTCTTAATAGCTCCATAATAATAACTCACAAAATAGTACATTCTGTCATTATGCCATTCTATTGGTTAAGAAATGGAAGGTAAAAAATAAATAAATACTGTGGTCACTTGCCATGGGTTGCAGAGCTGGTAGCATTTATTCACTTATCCCTAAGAGTTCTCACTACCAAAGGAAATTTCATCCTAGAAACTTTTAAGCCTTAAGAGAAGAGGAGCTACCTGGTGGAATGTCAGCTACCATCAAGAGCTTCTCTTGCCTCTGAGATCATAAGCCCTGTGACAGTGCCCTATTCACAAGCATGTGGGGATACTTAGGGAGTAAATCAAGAGTAAAACATGTTTCCAGAATTAAAACAGTTTGCAGCAAGGATTGTGTCCAAAATTAATCCAGGGTGTATAGTAAGATAAGATGTAGATAAGGAAAATACCAAGGTTCTGATGTAAGATTGTCCTGCTCTGCCACATGGCTGCTCTTCTGTTTTGATTGAGACTGTGCTGGATAAGAAACTTAGAAAAGTGGGCCAGCTGGCTCATTTCTCAATGTCAGTAAACTAATGACTACATCCAGAAGCAGACCATTGCAATCCATTGCTGGAGGTTAGAATTCCACATTTTGACTGAAAATGAAAATTTACCATCATTTCAAGGAAAATATTTTTAAAGAGAAAAGAAGAAAATTGCAGCCAGTATTAAGTAGGTCTGGAGAAGTAATTAGGTGTTTTCCCCTGATCATTCAGTTTACTATTGCTGACCTCTATTGAAGACAATTTTTTTTTCATGAGGAACCATTGACCTATTTTATTCTATTTTTTTGCCATTTCCAATATTTGACAAGATGGAAAAAAAACAGCTTGGTTGTAAATGTTTATGCATTTCTAATTGCTAGAAATTCTAAGGCATCTCCAGGTATTTTCATCACTCATAACCAGTCCCTTTAATGAAGAGGTTTCTGCACTGTTGGAGAGTGGATTTGTAAAAGCATGAAATATTACAAAGTTAAATATAGCTAAGTGGGACATGAAGCCCTCTTCATTTATTTTGTTCTTTCAATAGAGCTTAGCTGGTACATTGTTCTTGCAAAGCTTTCAGTGATTGAGAACTAGTAGTCTTTTAAGTGGAAAAATTTAAATAAGAACTGCCAATCATTCTGTAAACTCATTTTCAGAGTGTTTCTGTGTACTCATCAGATAGGTAGCCAGAATTTCATGAGCTACTGGATTAAACACATAATGTGTTTTGCTTTAAATAATTAATGTCGTCATCTATCAATTACTGTCAAGCACCACCATGTATCACCACATTTTGCGATCAATATTTTGCACACTCAATAATCATTCACTGAAAATGGTGATGGATTCTATACTGTAAAAATACATTATGGATCTATGATCTCTGTCTATAAAATTTCATATTCAATTAGAACATAGATTTTTACACTGAACCACAGGAGGACCTCAAAAGTGGTTTGAAAAATATTTTTCAAAAAAAATATTTTGTCCAAGATATATAATTCCCTTTACAAAAATAATGCTTAACTTGAATATTTCATATTCAGTAGGCCATATAGTGCCAGGAGATTGATACCAAAATACCCAAACTAATTTTCATGTACTGCTAAGAATATAAAAGATCTAATGACAAATTACTCTTAATAACTGAAAAGCATGTGTCCTGAAAGAACATGGTCACAAGGAAGACAGCTGAATGCAAACATCTTTACCTGTGCTTACAAATGTCTTCACATATTTCTTACAAGGCTGGATTAAGAGAAAATGTACTATTTGCATTCTAGAGAGTATAAGAGAAATACACTATGGCTGTTAGTTAATAAGTAAGAGCTAATTATATACTCATCTTTACTGAAACTAAAATCATACTACTTGAAAGTAAATGCTATATGTGAATGAGAAAAATTAATCAGGTGGCTCATACCTAGCAGGAATAGTTCACAGAACCATTTGAAGAAACTCATCTTAAGTACTGTCTATTTCAGATTATGAGCAACACCCATGAAGTTGAAGGAAGTAGCTGGCATTTGGACTCTCATGATGGTTTGATTCAGAATCCAAGAAGAGGAGAATGCATTCTGGGTGGCTGAAACCACATGAGAAAAGGCAGGCATGCATCAGAACCACTAGTGGTATGTCCAGAACAGAAGGACACAAGGTTTGACTGTCAGAGGCATGGATGGACATAGGGGGAATTTTTGCCTTTCTCAGCAGTAAAGATTAATTACTTTGTATAGTTATCTTAAAGACATCTAATCTCATTTGGGAACTCATTATATATATAAAATTCTCTCAATGATTTTAATGGGTAATGTGAGTATATTTTATAGCATTTCTTCTAGACATTTATAAAATTTTTAGACTAAGTAATGGTATTAAATTGAATTAAATTAAGTAAAATCCATTAAATACTCATTAAATATGAGTTCATTAAATATAAATTACAAGTTATATTTTCCATCTCTGTAAATGATCAAAATTATCTTTGTGCTCTAGAATGATTTTTATTTTCATCTATTGTATCAATTTTTCAGGAAATCATTACAGTTGTCCTTATCTGTTTTCCACGCCTTCATTATTCATGTAACTTTGTTCTGTAGAACCACTCAAACTTCCCTAATTGTTAAAAAAGAAGATGTAGTTAGCCTCTTTGTTTACTTCCCGGTGATCTGCCCTAGAGGCTGCATCTTACATGTATTTGTATACTTGACAGTATATTTGGAAGACAGAGTACTTGGTCAAAAGGATTGGAAACATTTGCTAAGAAGAGATGTGTGTTCAAGACTCAAATCTGGAATCAGATTAGATCTCTCTGAACCACGTTAAGATACATGTCAGCTCTTCTAAAGATTCTTAGCCCTGGAAGATTATATTTTAATCTCCCCAGTAGCTCATTGTATATTTAAATACATACATACACACATTTACATATATATGCATATATATGCTTGTATATTTGTACATTTTATATATACATATCCACACATTTATATATGTATACATGTACATATATGCATACACATGTGTGCAGAGTGTGTACATGTACATTTACATATGGAAGCATGCATGTAAAATTGCATATTTATTTGAGTAGTTCTTGTGTCCAAATGTGAAGTTTTCCATTCTTAGAAGCATGGTTTAATTCTTACTCTGATTTGTCTGGTAAACCAAGAAGCAAATAGAACCAAAGGATTTTAGAGAAAAGTCCCATATTGGCTTTAGATATATGACACAGTACATATAACAGGATAAAGTGTTGCAACTGGACACAATACTGATTCCCATTATATTTACTCTTCTGTATGTGTAGTATCAGTGATTTGTTAATGGGATTCATCTTTTAGATTACAATAAGGAAAAAATTATGACCAGGAGCTCTTCAGCTGGAATCCATGGGTGATCATGAATCCCTTGAGACTGTACATAACGAATGTAGACATGAACACATACATGTAAAGTCATGTGTGTGTATGCATGTGTACAGACTTTACACATACATGTAAAGTCATGTGTGTGTATGCATGAGTCTCAAAGCATTGTCCACCATGTACAACCCCAAGTAGCTTGGATTCAGACTCAATCACAAGTGAAATTAAACTCACAATTTTCAGCAAAATTCAACAGAAGCAGAAGGTGGAAGGACGATTATCAGGGGCTTGGGGCAGGGCTGTGGGATCAGTGTTACAGAGATGTTGACCAAAGAACACAAAAATTCAGTTAGATAGGAGGAGGAAGTTCAAGAATTCATTGTACAACACAGGGCCCACAGCAACAATAATATAATATTGTATAGTTGACATCTACTCTCTTACCAATTGTCAAGTAAGTGTTTTTACCACAGGAGAAAAAATAAGTGATGTAATTCAAATGCTTATTAGTTTGATTTAGTCATTCCACACGTATGCATATATGAAAATATCATGTGGTATAATCAAAATATATAAAATTTTGTCAATTTCAAAGCAGTGATAAACCAATGAGATTTTAATGCCATTTGTGGTGGCACACACCTGTAATCCCAGAGAATCAGGAGGGAAAAGCAGCAAAATTGCAAGTTTGAGGCCAGCCTCAGCAATTTAATGAGCCTTAAGCAACTTAGCAAGACTCTTCCTCAAAAGAAAAAGTGAAAAGGACTGAGGATGTGGCTCAGTGGTGAAGCACCCTGGGTTCAATCACTGACACTAGAATAGAGAGGGAGGTACACACACACACACACACACACACACACACAGAGAGAGAGAGAGAGGTATTTGTGATTTTTAGACTTTTAGAGTCTTGATAAGTTTTTGAGGGTATAAAATACTGCATTCTCAATGAGTATGAGCGAGATAAATAGGTATTAGATACAGATAAATAGATGAAAGATCAATAGGTGCCGTAGATGTGGGCCAGAGCCCGCCCTCCCTCAGCTTGACCTCCTGTCAGTCTCCATTGGTCCACGGCTGCTTGCAGGCTGTGACAGCAGAACAGACCAACAAAGCCAAAAGTATTCACTATCTGGCCCTTATCACTGGCTTGGCCTTTCGCCCACTCCTCACTGTCTGTCATAGACACCCCTCACCAGAGTCCACAGCTTGGGTGCTGGCGGTACCTCTGGGGCAGGTCCGGGCAGGCTTGGCCGGGTTCCACCCGACTCCCTTGCCGGCTCAGCAAATCATCACCTTGAGTTTACACTGTTGTCACAGCTTCCTTTTCTGCCTTCCTACTCCTGTCCTAAGTCTTCCCACTTGAAAATAATACTTTTACCTCTTCTTAAATACCACTGCCTGCTTCTCATATAAACTGGCAATAGTTCCCATTTTCTTGAAGAAAAATGAAGATATAAATTTTAAGTTCTGTTTTGTGTCGTTTCCTTCCATTTTACAGCCGATGGTGTCTGGGCCTTCTTTGACCCCTTGGCCTTACCTCTTCTGGGCCCATTTTCAGGGGCCAGGATTCCCATTTCTGTGCCTGAGGAAGGTCACTCTGGTGGCCTTCCCTCTAAATGCCTGGGAATTAATACCACCTCACCCTCCTAAGGGTGCTGGGGACCCAATAGAAGGATAGAATAAGTAAAGCGGCTGCCCGAATTATCTTGGGGGTCGATGTGATAAATAGTAATGGGTTATTTTACTAAAATGCTTAATAATGATGATAAGAAGTTAATTTGCCAAAATATTTTATTGTATACCACATTTGGCACTTTATAGTTTCTGCACTTTAAATTTTAATTTCCAACCCCCACAGTAACTCTGCAGGGTAGGTATGTCATATTCCTTATAGATGAGTTCTCAGGTTTGTCAGCTCCAGCAAGTTTCTCTGATCCCTCCCACTGGGGTATTCCAAGTGGAGTCCAGAATTCCAAAGACTGAGGACACACACCCTATTACACAGAGTTCTGGGAATCTTGTGAATAGCGCTCATAATTCTACAGAAGTGTGTACAGACACTTACCATCCACTTAACTGCCATCTACTTAGACTAGAAGCCAGTATTCCATACCATAAAATTATTTTGACTTTAATCTGCCAATTCAATCACCCATATGAACAAAAGTAATGAAAGGTATTTCACCATTTACTTGTTGTAAAAAGTTAAGTTATCCTAACAAGCCCTGCCTCTCCATTGAAGGCTGGACTACAGGTTGCCTGATATGGATTTGCTGGTTTAACAACAGAAAAGCAGAATTCGTTTGAGAAGGGAACCAGCTTTCTGTTTGGATTGGATGCTGTGTTCATTGGGATCCAAGGTCAAGGCTTCTCCTCATTTCTTTCTTTGCCTCCTAACTTGCCATCTCTGGCATGGGTATATCTTTAAGGGCTGGGACACTAATCAAACTCTGTTGAAATCCCAGGAGTGGGAATAATAGAGCACAGAGCCCCTCTTAGACCACAAAGTTTGTTTGTTGTAAGAGCTGGCTTTCCAGAGTATCTTCATGATAATTCAGCTGTGGGCATGTAACTCTTCTTCAGTGAGTCTACCAAACCTTTGAGTGAGAATTACTTTGGGCACTTTTTCAAAATGTCCATATAGGTCTGTGCAAGACCTGCTGATTGACAATCTCCTTGCTGTATTTGCGAAAGCCCAGGGGAGGACACTTCAGTACAGCCACCCTTGAGAACCAGATCAAAGGACACACAAGACCAGGAGCTGTGTATCCTCACTTACTCACCCCTTTACCCAAGGGACAGGACAGAAGGATATGCAGCTGTTGGACTTGCTGGAGACACTCTTGTTAGTCAGATGGAAGGTGCTCTTCCTTAATAGAAAGCCTTTTCAAGCACAGCCAATTTTTCTCTTAGTTCTCGAGGTTCTTTTCAGCTCTTTAGGGCTTCCTGTTTTCCTACTCACCTTTCCTGTCTTTTGGGTTTTGGTAGAATTTTTTGGTGCTGGTGGGTGGCTCCATCTTTGCAGGACTCATTCAGCTCTCCACATTTGAGTTTCCAGCTTCTTTTCCCACGACTGGCTTTTCCCCTTTCCCTGTCCTCATCCTGGCACCTCAAGCAGGCTGACTGGTGTGTCTTCCCATCTTCCTGATTTATACCATTCTCTGTGCCTTTGATTCTTGGAACAGGAACTTCTTTGTGGTACTAAGCACTTTATTTTTAAGTCTTCCAATTCACATTCCTAACTTTTATACCAGGAACTCTCAACCTAGTTTCATCTTAGAATCACTTGGAGAGCTTTAAAGAGTACTGCATGGAAATCTACCCTGAGGACACACCTACAGTAGTGCCTAGGGAGGCCCTGTTTGTTATCACAGAAGTCTGGAAGCAACTCACAAGTTCATCCTAGGCTACTGTTGAATAAATCATGGTACATAGCTTCACCATACGGCTGGAGAAAAGAGAGGAAACGTTGCTGTGTTGGGGTGAGTCTGAGAATAAGCTGTTTTAAAAGATGGGCAGCAGCAGGGAGGCAACATTCGGAACAATGTATGTAGCACATTTCTTTTTGAGAAACAGAGAAAATAAGAAAAAAAATATGTGCTTATACATGTGTATTTGTCTACCTTCTCCTAGAAAAACAGTGGTGATACAAACCCCACACTAGTCCACATGGTCGCCCATCCAGAAGCAGGAATGATGTCAGGATGGTAGCGAAAGAAACAGTGATTCTCTGTGTAGACCTTTTTATAGAATGTTGACTTTGAGCCAGGTAGATGTTTTACATATTAGAAATGGTAAACACAAAAAAATGAATGTAGCCGTGTGCCAAATTCGAAAGTTATCACAAGACAACCTAATCATTTTAAGTGTCTTTAACGCAGTGATCTATGTATTATTCAAGACAAAAGGAAATCCAATGTGAAATTCTAGCAATAGTGTCATGGTTAGTAGTGATGTTGAAATTATAACTTTGAAATTATTGTATTTATGTACTTACATATTGATGTACTTATTATAAATAAGTAAATATGTTATTAGGAACCAAGATTGTTATTTTAACAAAAGAAACAAGGAAACTAAGAAAATGCTGTCATGTTAAAGTATTAAGTTCTACTTAAAAATAAAATTTAAAATTTTAATGTGTTGGCAGCACAAAGGTCCTAGAAACAACACTAGTTCAGTGACCCTGAGAGTCTTTTCAACCAGGTATGGGAACCAGGCACCATTTCACCCTCTAAGTCTCCTGGACTTCTTGGATAGGTGGTGGTACATCTATGTTAGGAAAAGTTCAAATTAGCCCAAGACATCTTGCCCAGAAAGCAAATAATTACTAAAGCATTAATAGAGCCTTTTCAAAAAGAACCCATGAGTAAACTTACATGGACTCCCACTGCGCTGGTTTGGAAAAGCAAAACAACAATGTTATATTTGTTTATAAAATATAGACTGAATAAATTATATAAATTCATATTATTAAAAAGGATATTAAAAAACAATTCATTTCAAATCACTGGATATAACTATTATACAACACCTACTCTAAAAACTGATGGTCAAAAGAGATAATTAGGCCTTTACCCTGATATATTTGGAGTGAGTGTAGTTCACTGTCAATTAGTAAAAGTAGAAGAGCTCTAAAATTTAAAATAAATTTCTACAACCCCTAATGAACTCAATGACAGTTGATCCAGGCATGCACTGTCATTACATGTTAAGATCTTCATACCAGGTAATTTGGCCACGATCGCCTTCTGTATCAATAAGAGCGACATCATGGGTCCCTGCTGTGTTGCAATATGAAGCCATCTCTGAGACATTCTTGCCCAGATGACTAAGAAAAATCTAATCAAGCATTCAAACGGAATTTCCTTGTTCTGGAGAATATAAGGGCTAGAGGAACAAATTGTTTAACACTCGGAGCAGGCATTCAGATCAACCTTGAACATGGGCACTGGCTGGGTGTTTTAAACAATGTCATTGGTTGAGAAGGGAATCAGGGAGACTGTTCTAGATTGGGAGAGACTAATGATTCTTCTGCTAAATGCAGTGCGTGAACTTTGGATCTTGAATCCATACGTAACACATATGCATTTGTCTTCTACATGTACGTGTATGTACACATGTGTGCATTCTCATGCATAAGTACATACACACCAAATAGGACATAAAGGTTAACAATTGTAACTGAATAGTGAATGAGGATGTGTATTTTTTCAGTTTTTAAACTTTTCTGTATGCTTGGACATTCTCATCATAAAAGTCTCCTGGGGAAACCATTTCTTTTACTCATTCTCAAGTGGTTTTTGGTATGGCCAAACAAAATCCCACCAGGAAGACATTTGTCAAGAAAGAGGTGTAATGGAAAAACTACTCATGAGCACAAATATGTAATGCAGGGGGAAATGTGGGTTAGACATGGAAAGAAACAGAATCAAAGAATTATCAACTGGAAGAAAGACTTAGGGAGAATGGAAAAGAAGCTAGACAGCTGGTATAGTGAGTTCAAAGGTACGGCTAAGAAGAGAGTCTGTGACTGTGAATCAAGCAAGTCAATAACATTGATGTTATGTTTTCAACATGTCAGCAGTCTTAAAGGTTGGGGTGACATCTATAGGAGACACCTTTGTCAGGGAATTTGACGCTTGGGCTCCAGTGGAACTGAGAGTTAAAGTAGACATAGATGATCAAATAACTGCTTTCACCAGAAGAGAAAATAATTTTGCAAGCAGCACAGGTGTGTGTTCCCAGATGTTCTGCCTCACCCTCCCACAGGACTTTTTCAGAATTGCGATGAAATGCAGCTTTTCAAAGACTTACTTATTCCAAAACCTGAAAGAGATTTGACAGTACAGCATGGCATAGAGAAGCGATCTTTACATAAGGAAATATATACCCAGGACACACAAAAACACTTTCCAAGGCACTCAGAATAGCTTACGAGAATCAGATCCCAAGAACCTAGGTCTCTGTGAAATCTCTTCTAAAATGACTCTGCTCAAGTTAGCACTGCCATGTAGGTTTCCTGCATATTCTAAATCTGCTTGCCACTGGCCGCTTCCCCAAATGGGTTTCTCCCACCTCACAGAGGAAAAGCGTGCCACTGGCTAACCAGAAATCTTATTTTTCGGCCTGGGGCTGAAGAGACTTGTCAAAGGGAACAGAAAACATTTTGTGTTGGCAAAGAATCTTTTGCCCAAGAGTCCATATTATTCACCATGGCCCACCCATGCCATCCATTTCAATAAGAGAGGGATACTTGAACAATCTAGTTTGTACAGTTAAGAATTACTAAAAATGTTGAAAAGACTATTCTATTTTGATTCATTGTTTAATAAGAAACAATAAATAATCATAGTAGAACTCAATGCAGAAGAAAACATTTAGCCCTTGGAACCTTATCTCTTATGGAATTTTTAAAATTTACTTTTTATTTATCCTCCTATTTTGTTGCTGAGAATTATGTGTTCTAGAGTTGAAATATCTTGGTGGGACTATTTGTTTACACTAATTTACATACTCTTATATTTTTCTCTGAAAATATTGTAGATTGTATAACTTGTATATGTCTCAATACTCTTACAAGACTTGAATTTCCCTGAACTCAGAGTGAAAACATAGTGGAAACTTCTATGTTTGGAACAAAGCTAATGGACTATAAATGTCATCAAGCTCCTAATCAAAGGTTTGTTTCATTTCACTTAATATCGAGCTCCTAATCAAAAGTTTGTTTCGTTTGACTTAATATCAGTTAAACATCAACTTCAAGATAAATAAGATGGCAGAAATACCAGTATAGCCTTTTGGGGTATAGCATTAAGAAAACCATTTTCTGCTAAGGGAATCTTATTTTGGTATTTGAACGTTATTTCTCAATTGAGTGAAATAAAATGTAAATTGGCCTAGACAAAACAAGAAGCCATTCATGACTGAAGTATTGTTTGTACTTGCAACAAATTCACAAGCTATATTACAGTCAGGAGTTTTATTCCCTAGGGATGTTCTGTATTAAAAAGCAACTTATTTTATTCATAAATTCACCCAAACAAAATGCTACCCAACACACTGAGGACTTCCATTTCTTCAAAAGTTTGTTGGTTTCCCAGTAGTAGTACATCAGGCTGGTCATTTTAAACCCACTTACTACCCACATATGAGTAGCAGGGCTTCTGCTACTCTAGCTAGAATTCTCTCCTGCTATCCTAATTGCTCCTCAGACTTCTGGAAGCCCTGATCACATCCCACCACCTACCCTACCTCTTTGACTTTTGGTAGGCAACTAAAATTTTATCTCACATCTTGCTGCCAACAAGCTCCTAGATTCCGATCCATCCTCATTCATCAGTTCCTCTTTTCCAGCTCTTTTGATAGCAGGAGTATCTCAGGACACATGGCCAATCTTCCATATGCTGTCTGTGAAAAGCCCCATTTACCATGTCAGAAGCCTCCCTCTAAGACACCCAGCCTTCACCTTATTGTTAAAGCCTACGGACATGTTTCAGTCCTTACATCTCTTGACTATACAATGACACTTCCCACTGCTGAAAACCAAAGCATAGCTTTTCGTAAGCACCTTTATCATAGTGGAAAGAATCTGTTGTAGCTCCTAGATTGCATTTACTCTGGCAAGAAAGTGAACAATTTTGTCTTAGAGTCTTGAAGTTAATTTTAAAGTAAGTATTCCCCAGCCGGGCGCGGTGGCTCAAGCCTGTAATCCCAGTACTTAGGGAGGCTGAGACAGGAGAATCGCGAGTTCAAAGCCAGCCTCAGCAACGGCGAGGTGCTAAGCAACTCAGTGAGACCCTGTCTCTACATAAAACACAAAATAGGGCTGGGGGATGTGGCTCAGTGGTCGAGTGCCCCTGGGTTCAATCTCCAGTACCAAAAAAATAATAATAATTTAAAAAAAAGTAAGTATTCCCCAAAATAATGATGATGATGATGATAGAAAATACTGATTGAAAATGTAATTTTCCAAAGTTGATTTTAAATGCTTCTATTTATTAATGCATTTAATCCTTAAAATAACTCTTACAAAGTCAATGCTTATATTTTCTTCATTCATAAAACCCTAAGAGAGTCTAACAAAATTCTCAAGAACATAGAATCACCAAGAATTTTAACTCTGGCTTCAGAGTCTGCTCTTTACCCAGAAATGATATCCAATCACCAACAATGTTTGTTTAGCCAGAAGTTTCATGGCCCAAACAATGAGATTGCCTGGGATCTTGTCCTAAGCTGTACAGAATTCACAGAGAATTTATGGAGAGATCATGAGATGGATGGATGGATGGATGGAAGGACATGGTAAGAATGAACTAATTTTAAAAACCTCCATATTGTGCAGCTCATCAGTAGGAATACCTAAACCAAAGCACAGAAACATGAGAAAACTCCTTGGAAGGTCATTAAATCCAGTCTGGTACAGAGTTTCTAGGTCATACAAGGCTGGCCAGGCTTACTACTATATTGATAAGCTACGTTTTTCTGTCCTAGGTAAAATTACAAAGATGTTAATAGGAAGAATGCAAGGTTAATCAATAATTAAATTATTTTAGAAAATAAGATGCTAGAGAAAAACATCAGAGCAATTAATTAAAATGCATATAGTACTGCTACTATAGTTTTGTCAAGAGAGAAAAATTAAGTAAAAATTGAATTTTCTTGAGAGACATTAACATTCAAAATATCAAGGAGTAGGCAAAAATGTTTTGGCAATAAACACTTTCTTGTACCCCAATCATCAAAGCTTTGCTCAATTTTCCAAATGCAAACACTGAAACTCTCAAACTCCCAGATAGGGCCTTTCCATTCTCTCTACATTCCGTGACTTTTCTACTTTCTTATTGCTCTGCATCTTTCAAGCACTTTGGTGTTGAATACAGCTGATGTCACCGACAGCTTTGAAGGGAAATAATTTTCAGTAAGACTCATGACCCTCCAACCAGACTTTAAGTTCTTTGTATGCTTGAGATTCGATTTATTTTTTGAAGAGCTGCTGTAAGACCCTGCACACAACAGGCAAGCCACAACAATAGTTATTTATGGGAATGTTTTAAATGGATGTATTTTGGACCTAGAGACCACATACGTGATCTTAACTAACAGAAACCACCACATGGTATTTCAGCTCTTCTCTAGAACGCAAAGTACATTCAGAGTTCAATGCAAATTTACATGTGTTAAAAAGATATTTTCTGCTCATATTCTCCAAGATGCAGGAAATAGCAAGAGACCAAAAAAAAAAAAAATTAAAAAGAGGAATGGTAACATGAAAGAAATTTGAGCATGAAAAGCAAGAATGAGCACTGCTCATCCTTAGGTAAATTTGAGAATAATGTATGTGCTACAAAGGGAGGCAAGAACAGAAAATAGTATAAATTAACAATTGCTAAAAATTAAAATGCTGTTCCATTTGAAAGTATCAACTGGCTTACTAAGAGAAATATGGATAAATTATACTACAAAGTGTGGGTTTGGGAAAAAAACATACTACAAGAAAATATATAAGGATAGAAAATTAGAGAGTTTAAAAAAAACATCATTAAGTTTGTCCAGGAAAACAGAAGATCATCATAATCTCAAAAGAGGGGAAGGTTGAGGTATAATCATATCAGAAGTTTGTAGAAAAACACAAGACAATGGAATATTCAGCTATTAAATCAGGGTCAAAGCAAGGCTAAGTTCTATACTACAATACATTTTTTGGTATTCCTTGAAATGAAAGATATTTAAAACAAAACGAAACCTGATTCCTCTTAGCCCTAGAATGGATGGACACCTTCATTCACTTGGGTAATCAAGCCAGAGAAACCTTGACTCTTCCCATATCCTCCATCCCAACCATCTTTAAGTAGACAATTCAGTGGCATTAATTATATACAAAACACTGCACTACTATTTCCTCTATTTCCAATTTTTTTTCCAAAACTTTTTCATCATCTCAGATAGATTTGTAAACATTAAACAAAAATTATCATTCTTTCTTCCTACCTTCCCCTACGAACAGCTAATCTCCTTCAGGTCTCTAATTTTTCTTCTTCTTGAAACATCAAATGTGTGAAATCACATAATATTTGTCTTTTTACAACTGGATTATTTCACTTAGCATAATGTTTTTAGGATTCATTCCTATTGTAGCATTTTTGAAAAACTCATTTCTTTTTATGACTTGAATAATATCCTATCAATGCATATGCCAAATTTTGTTTGTTTATTTCTCTGATGATGGACTTGAGCTGTGTCCACCATTTGGCTTCTAGGAATAATACTGGAGTACAAGCACCTGTTTGGGTTCCTGCTTTCAATTCCTTTGAAGAGGAATATAGACCTCGGAGAACTGCTAGGTCATGTGGCAATTTTATGTTTAATTTTCTGAGGAACTATCAAACTGTTTAAAATCATATCCACAACTATACTTCAAATTTTATGATAATAATTTACTAATAAAGTAGCACTGATAATCATATTTATACAAGTGCCTAACTTTTCCTCATATTTTTATTGGTGCACTATAATTATACACCATGGTGGGATTTGTTGGTACATATTCATTCATGCACATGATAAAACAATATAAACAAATACTTAACTCTTATTGAGAACTTTCCATATGCTAACATCTCATCTAATTTTTTAACAGCTCTTTGCAGTAATTATTATAATTAAACCCATTTTATCAATGAGGAAATCAATGCTAAGAAAGGTCAAGCCATTTGTCCATGTGGCGAATGGACAGGATTGGAAAGCAAATCCTGTCACATGAAACACCCAAAGAAGATTTGACTATTGTCATTTTATGGGAAGAACAGGAGTCCCAGTGACTAGAGTAATGTTCCATAGCACCAGGCTGCCTGTCCAAACAGTCCCCAAAGCATGAAATATTGAGATTGTTTCCTATCTGTACATTTATTTTTTCTCTTAAATGAAAGTCCATTTGTCTCTTCAGAATAAAAAGAAATAAGTAAATGGGGACCAATAATAAATAAAATATTAAATACATTAATGAACTAATGTCTTCAAGCTTTGGGCCAAGTGTTTTGTATACATTATTTAAACTTCTCAATAAATCTACAAGTCAATTATTATTATCATTTCCACTTTCCAGGTGAAGTGTATTTTTAAAAACCAAAGAATTTTCCCAAAGTCACACAATAAGTTATAAAAGAAAGGTTCCCAAATTCAAAGTTCATGGTCTTAACTCATCCTTAATAGCTATCCATCATAAGGAAGAAAATGAGATCTCAAGAATCATTAGCATAACTTTTTTCCACGTTTAGAACCATAAAAGACATTAATAAGAGAATCATAAATCCTTCAAAGTCATTTAATTTCTTAAAGATCTATTCTTTGTGTTACAAGTGTTAAATTCATGAAACGATGGATCCGAGATGCCTTTCTGGAAAGGCAAAAAGGAAGAAATTGCCTTACCACAGAGTAGTGCTGATGACTCACACAAAGGAGAAACTGAAGTAAACAGAGTGTCGTGTTCACCACAGGATAGTCAACAGAGCCACCGTCAGGACAATGATCATCTTTCCAGCCTGTTCCTACGTGTGATCTCAGAGGTCAGCTGTCATGGCTCTGCAGTCAAGCACATTCACTTCTGCTGCCCCTGCCAGGGCTTCCCCCTCCACCCCATGTTCAGCAAGGAGGAAGCACCTGTGCCCTCGCTGGGAGTGGAGAGGCCTAGTGAGCACCGGCCCTCAGTCCTTGCGGAGAAGTAGAGGCTTCCAGGTCACCATGTAGTCTGTCCTCCAGGTCTGTCTGGTGTCTCATCCTGACCCCACTCTGATCTAGCCAGGGAACCACCAGCAAGTTGCTGGACTTCTCCTCACCTCAGTTTCCTCACTGGTAAAAAAGGACGACCATAGGAACGAGTGGATCCCTGAATAGCCTAGACTGAAATCCCAGCAGTTGTTAGTAGTTACTATTATCATCATCAGAAACTCTCACTCTCTCACAAGGATGACCACAGTTCTGGGACTTTGGCCTCTGCAAGCAAATGGACAAACGTGACTGTCTGTCGGCTGGCCAAGCAGAGGCCGGAGACACTCCCGCTCCCAGCAGAGTGGACACTGAAAGAGAGCTGTAGCTCATTCCACAGCCCCACGTGGCTGCGGACCCATGTGGCCTGTGGACCTTTGCTCTACTGAAGAGTCTGAATGAGTTCTAACAAATGGAACTTCAGGGCTTTTTAACAAAGATGAGCCATTTGACTGACCCCAGTGTGAAAGCTGATTTCAGAAAACCCCTCCCTCCCTGTCCCAGCAGAACTTGCCAATATTACAGATGTACAGCATGTAAGTGACAAAGGGAAACAGAGAAGACATGACACTAGGTCTCAGGACCCCAGGTGAATATGTGTGAAAAAGACAGGGGCATCTTCTAAAGGGTGGGGACTTCAGTTGGAAGAAGTTAATGACGTTATGTCTGGCCATTGGCAGGCTTTTATTAATGCTGAGGTCTCTTACCATCTGAAAATTACAACTTCCATTTAAGGAACTTGTTCACTCCATGTTGAATTGATTTCTGGGGACTTTGGTTAAACATAGAAGCAGAGAGGTTCATTAATAATTTCATTGTGATATAGTTCTGTATCTCCTTGAAGGATTCTACACAGTGGAAGAACACTGCACCTGGCATAAATCATAAATCCTTGTACCAAAATTTGGAGAGAGTATTAATATTAAAATTCTTCCATTTGTACAGATTTCTGTCTCTATTTGACACCAATAAAGGAAACATATCACATAAGCATATGCATTCCTCAGTTCCTCATCATGTATACCTGGTGTTCTTTGGGAAGATACAGGGCACTGTATACAATAAAAAAATCTGTAATGGAGAATTAAGGAACAACCTTTAAACTGAATTCCTCATTTCAGATTTATTCTACTGGGTTATAAATCATGCTTTATTTGCTCCCCCCCCAAAAAAAAGAGTATTTCTGTTGTTTTTTTCTTACTGCTATAAAAAATTACTAAAAACCTAGCATCTTAAAACCACATAAGTTTATTATTTTGCCTTTCTGGAAGATAGAAGTTTAAAATGGGTCCCACTAGGCTGAATTCCAGGTGTTGGTGGGGCCATCTTCCTCATGGTAACTCTAGGGGAAAATGCTTTCCTGGACTTTTCCAGATCCTAGAGGCCACAAATACTATTGGCTATGGTACCCTCTTCTACGTCTGCCAGAGAGGAGGGTCACCTCCTCTTCTGCCTCCCTCTTCCACTTCTAAGGATCTTATGATGATACCGGGCCCACTGGGATGATCTAGGGTCACCTCTCTACTTTCAGGTCAGGTGATTAGCAAGCTTAATTCTATCTACAAATTGAATTCCCCTGGTCATGTAAGGGAACACATTCATAAGTTTGGAGAGTTGGGTCATGCTTGCATTTGGGAAGCCAATGTTCTACCTAGCATCAACAAGAAACAAGAAACAAAGGAAACAGTGTAAAAGAAAACAGGGTGCAAATGAAAGTCACATGCCCTCAGATGACACCTTCCAGTCTCCAGTGTCCACCTGTCTTGATCTAAATGGTCAAAGTGAAAGAAAGGCTGATGCATGGGGTGTCCGAGCGGCTTTGAGGGAAGGACATGCCCCTGCTAGCCTCAGGGATGCCGGCTACTGTCCCTGTGGACCACAGTTACAGAGGAAATGCTGAGAGACTGTTCCCTGGAAAGCTGCCCCAGAGTGGTGACTTACACATGCCCCACTCCCTATGATTTAGACAGAGCTTTCACCAAATGAAGAAATATAGAGCAAAACTGGTATATTTTTGCATTATGGACAATCAACACATCTGAAGAAGGTGCTTGAGACTAATTGAAATTAAAAGCAAAACTCTTCAGTGATGTGTAACTGGCATCCGCATGTAAACATGAGTTCCTTTCTTTGTTTTCCCTGTGCTTCTGTCCCACACAGCAGGCAACGAAGGCTAAATCTTCAACTGACATATTGGGATAGAAGGCTGGTGTTCTTGATATTTGTGAAAAACCTCTTGTACCAAGGAGGAAGTCCATCGCATGAGTAGTTGTCCTTTTAAACCAGAGAGCTAGGGAAAGTTAAGCTTCTATTCCACTGACATTCTTTGCATGAAAAAACCACAGTAGTTTCCACTGATTGACATTAGCCCAAACTAGAGCATCTGGTTCTCTCTGAAATGGGGCTCCCTCACTCTCCAAGGGGAGCTGCCACTGCCTCCTACAGTGGCCCTCTGCCCCCCAGGTCTGGTCTTAAGAAGACCCCTCAGACATCTCTCACCCCGTTCTCCTCTTAGTATGCTGTAATCAGTGTTTTTCTTCTCAAAACCATCCCAAAGGGATTCATTAAAATCCCATTTTCTTTATGAATTTTCAGTCAAAGACAGAATAATATCCTACTTCAAAGTGCTATGATGCTGTGGGTTACAGAGCTCGTTACCTTACTGTGTTTAAGGATTGTTTGCGGTCCTCACGCATGTTCTAGGCTCCACGCCTTGTTTTGTGTCTCTCTCCAGACTTAAGACACAATTAAATCTTTGAGCTCACTGGTAATCACAGAAACACAAATTCCAACAATGAGAGAAGATGAAATAACACACAAGAGCCCTCAGAGTGGTAGAAGTGAGAGAATTCAGTAATATCAATTGCCAGCAAAGCTGTGAGGGGTCAGGACCTCTTATTACAAGGCTGTGTAGCCATTCTCATCAAAAGATCTAGATCGTTGAGACCATGTGCTTTAGAACAGAGCAGTCCTGCTCTGGGTACACATCCCTGAGAGCTTTTCACCATGGCCTCCTTTCTAAGTGGCACTGGGCACTGGATGGAGCCCCAGGGTCCATCACAAGGGGAAGGATTGCAGAGTATTCTGAAGACATACTGAGAATCATGGACAATAGAGAGGAACAGATGGGGAGAACAGACACACATCTCATTGAAAGAAGATGACACAAAAGCAATTCTAGAGCAATACCACTTCTGCCAATTGAAAACATATACACACAAAACATGATGCATTGATACATTTTAGGACATTTAATGTGTATAGTAGGAGAAAATCATCACACTATATATAGAGAGATTTAAGACCTTGCAAACACCATTTTTAATACAGTGATGTTAAATTGGAGATATGATTAGTGGAACCTGAGGTCCAGACTAAAGAAGATGAAAGACTGACAGATGAAGACTTGGATGCCAGGAATGTCTACATTTAAATTATCCTGATCTGATCACTACACTTTACAAACATACAGAATGATCGCTCAGTACTCCACAAATATGTGCAATTATTATTAGTCAATTAAATTTTTTAATTTTTTAAAAAATAGGAAAAAAGTTAATAGCAGATTTCTGTCTCATAAAATGGTTTAATTTCAACTTAAGATAACATTATTTCCCTGTTATTTAAAACTAAAAGGGACCAGTGAACATCTTGTAGAATGTCAAAAGACTTTCAGGTGTTTTGTTGACCTGAATACATTTCCATTTGAGCAGCTGCATTTATCCCTGAAAACAGAGCCAGCAGGGAACTTCGAAACATCTGCCATCAAAACCCTCAAAACGAAAAGCCTTTCATTCTAGCTCCTGCAATTATAGTTGGAACGGATTGCTGACCATATTTTCTACCCTCAATACATTTATTTTTCATGAACAATTTCTCACCAACACAGCACTGTAATATTTTAATGGAAGGGATATTTTTAAATAATTATGGTGGTCGTATGCCTGCACTGATTTTAATCCTGCCAACTATTTGGCATAGTTCTTTGATCATAGTTGTTCTATAAAATTTAGAATAATTTGACCAGGTTGGAGTAGCTTCTCCTAATTAAACAAGTATGCATATACCAGGTGTATATAAAAGGTTGTTTATTCTTTAAGAAATGAAAGAGAATTAGACTTCTGAAAGTCTTCTCAACATGGGCTGTAACTGTGACCACTGGCAGCAGTTCACTGTAATGTATTTGTGTGTATGCAGGGGCATGAGGATTAAGACCTATACTGTGGAGGACTATATATTTATGGGCTAAAAAACCTTCTATAGAGAATAATATATAAAGAGGCTTGCATAGAAACAGAAATGGAAAAGGCAACATTTCACAAGGAAAGTGAAAAATATCCATTCCGATTTGTGACTCATGATGTACTGAGTTGAAAATCTACTTAAACAGTCCCAATGTTTTTGATAAATGAGTTCTTCACTGACAACTGAATTAAATGAGATACGTTGCTTAGGGAACAGTTTTATTCAGCCTTAAAAGCACATGTTCAGCTGCCAGATGTCACACAACAGAGTTGGCCACTGGTTGCCTTGCTTGGAACCCTGGTCTCTGCCACCATGAGCATGCTCTGCACACACAGGAAGTGGACTGCTGATATCTTTCCCCATTGTGTAATCTGGGGAAATGGATACACTTCACTTTCTTTGATCTCTTTCTGAAAAACACACCAGTTATGCAAATGTTTGAAACAACAAAAATCCAAATCAATAAGCAAAAAAGCTTCAGTTTAGTTTTTCACCTTTCTTACCCTTATGCAGTTAAAACTCATATGTTGTATAAACACCTTCAGTAAAGACATGGGTCTAGATGTTGAGTACCGAACACAAACAAGCAAGCAAAACAAACATACAAGTGCCCTACTTTTTAAAGAAGGCCATAGTCTGTGAGAGGAAACCGTTCAGTTGAGCCCTGAGTTATTTCAGACTATCCTTTCTGTGTCCTCAGTCTTTCCCAAGCTTAGGAAAGAAGATCCCCAAATAGCATCACTGGGCAAAACCTATGCACTTTTCTTCAATGTGCCCAAGGAAATAGTGCAGGCATACTTCTTCCCACCTCGAGACATGGGAAACCAGTGTCACGATCAGTGTCACCACACAAGCAAACAGTGTATACTCTACAGGAGTCAGAAATGAAAAAATTATGGGCCACAAATACAATTTCACTTTTCTGAGGACTTTGCATCCTTTCATATAATAAAGTTCATAATCTTAGCCACCTCAGTGTAGAAATTGAGAGGAAAAAAACTCATAGTGTAAACAAGAGTTATGAAACTCTCCCATGACACGTTGGACTGATTGCCATTGCTTGCCAGCAGTGCGATGCTGAAACTCAACAATATCACCTTGTGAATGCCCATGAGTGATGAATGAAATGACAACTGAAATAGAGTAATTAAAAACTCAGTAATTGTCATTGAGAAATTCTGAAGCTCAAACCTCTTCAATGTATCATATACTTCCAAGTATATGTGTTTCAAATCATATAGTCCTCACAGCAGGTCTGTGAAGTAAGTACTATTATTATCATTGCTCCTATTTTGTAGATGAGGAAACTAAGGCACAGAAAATTTAAATGGTGTTTTCAAGATCACACATTAGAAGGAGGAGCTAAAGTTTCTTTAAACCACCAAATCACCCAAGAAAATTTCTAGAAACTGTCTTTACACACAACCAGAAGAACGTGCCACAACCCTCTTGATGAAAATGGTATTGTCTCCTCTTAAAACCTTTTCACCTGACTCAACTGAGGCCCAAATGAAGCCACTTATGTAAAACTTAATCTACCTGCACTGGGAAAAAATTCAACTGCATTTAGTTTCTGGATGCCATATGGACAAATATCACAATTGCAGGAAAGCAATTATAAGAAAACTTTATCTGAGTTAAATTCAGAATTTTCATTAAAATGCCTTTAATTGGTTGTTTTTATCACAAGTAGCATGAATACAGTGAAAAATGAGCAAGATAGAAGGACTTTGGATGACAGCTCTAGAGAGTCTGTGGTACTTGGAAGACTGCCTGTAAACAGAGTTTGTCTACATGAGGGATTTTAAACTCAATCCCAGTGGGATTTTACATAAGAATTTGGCTATAAATCTTTTCACTTACTTTACATGTTTCAATGCATTTGCTTTGCAGAGCCATAGACTGTTCCTCTGAAGCAAGCAAGATCCCCAAACATGAAACAGCATAACCCAGAACGCTTTAGTCAATGATAGTTATTTAAATTCAATGTTCCAATCTATATCATTTTCCACCATGAAAATGAAAATATTATGAATATCTTAAATGCAAAAACTGACAGCACATATACACCATATACTTGCTAGATTCCATGAACTGGTTTAATCGTTTATATGTGTTTCAAATCATGTGATCCTCACAGCAATGCTGTGAGGTAGGCACTATAATTTTCATAATTATCCCTACTTTACAGATGAGGAAACTGAGGCATACAGAGCTTGAGTGGTGTGTCTAAGATCACACATTAGGTGGCAGAACTAAAGGTTGACCTCAGGTAGTGTCATTACAAGTTTGAAATCATGACTGCTATGCTATTCTGACTCCCACATTAATAAAAAAATCAACCAAAAAAATAATCAGCTCCAACACACCCACAGCATTGCTTTGAAAATGGGCTCTCTTATTCAAAAAGCTTTAATTGCAAAACAGCACTATAGCAACCAGAATAGTCCTCTTGGAAGAATTAGTTCTCCCAGGACCAACACAGGCAGCATGCCTTGCTCTGAAGCAGCCCACAGATTAAATAAATAAATTCTAAGGGAAAACAATGAGATTGATAAAGTGAGTCCACAAGCTTGAACATAGGAAATAATGCAAAGGAGAGTTAATATTAATATAAAATTTACTGTTTTCAATTTGGAAAAAAAAAAAAAAGTAGCTATCCCTTTCCATATTTGTTAGAGAGACCCAGAGCCATTCCATTCCTGTCTGCCATTCTTGGCTAATGGACCAGATGTGAAGCTATCATCCAGGCCAGGATGAAAGCGGAGACATTAGATTATTTAATCAACATTTCCACAATTTGCCTAATGACAAGAATCAAAAACTAGGCCATTCTGCCCATTATAGTTGAGAAAGCACAAGGTCACTTCTAAATTATGCCAAGTTTTGGATGCTAACGTGGCACTGTTACTCCACTGTGCTGTGACACAGTCACATGCTCATTCTGTCATCTTCACTACCTGTCGGGCATTCTTTCCTAAATCTAATTTTCAAGTTGCTTTTCCAGTGGTCACAATGTATTTACACTGAAGAAGCCTCACCTCAGACCTCTATCCCTCTTGACAACCAAATCGAGATAACTGACTAAGGTTAAAAGTCAAAATTTATGACCAAATAGTGTTTTTCTGTCTTTGGAGAATTAACTGCAATCTAACCCTAAGGAGATACTGGATAATCAAATAAAATGTTTTGAGTGAAAAAAATGTAGAGGCTGCTCATTCATGCTTAGGCTTTGGCTCATTCCAAAATAATAGAATAATATGCAACCAAGATGTTGGGTCATAAGACTAGACTCCAGCGATTTTTAATGCTGCATGGAAGGTCCTTAAAAAGGACTGGACCAAAGCTTGCTGCAAACCATACAATGTGCCCTGGACTGTTAACTTCAACTTTGTAACATGAAGCATAAATCCTGGTTTTTGTTTATTGTGCTGGAATAATTATAGACAGTTTCTCATTTTACTCTCAAAATGATATAGTTTGGTAAATGAATTTATAGTCCTTACACATCTATACACTTTAAGTCTAATAACACAAACTTTAGGCAACAGATGTTGCACTATTTTGTTACAGGCCACACATTAGGTCACATTCTTCAGATGGATGAGGCTTACTCCAAAAGTAATGATACTTTCATTGTCGATCAATGAAAGCTTTCTTGAGTCCTGGGACAGGAGATGGTAACCCAGGAGGTGGCCTTAGGCTAGGGGGATGAGGAAGAAAAAACACTTGCCCCATGCTTGAGATTGCAGGTTGACCTAGACTCTGATATATTAAGAGCCCCTTAGGACAGAAACTGGGCTGTCCCTTGCCATGTAGAGGCAAGTTCTAAAGTGAGAAAGGAAGCCTGATGAGACAGAAGCTACATGTTGTCCTTTCTGCGGTCCTCTGTCTCATTATCACCAGACACTTTCGTAACTTCTCATGATCTGTTTTGTAATATGGGGATTAAGGAAAAGAACCTATGTGTGTACATGGAAAGTACAGTACAGAGCTGAATGCCAAAGGGTCAACAAAAGAAGGGGACCCAGTGGAGTGGCAGGTATACTGGGAGGACTCTCCAGTGCCCTGTTAACTGAGGCAGCCCTTCTATGTCCTGAGCAAGGCAGAGGTGAAGGCTGCTACTTGCTTCTGAAGAGAAGAAGCTGGACATATTTCAAAGGGTGATAAATTCTAGCAATAAATTCAAGGATGGTTTGTACCATTATGTAAGCATATCTATTGCACAGCTTTGGAGTTGTTCATAAATAGTAGCTTACATAAATGATTATAATTATTGGCATTGTCTTTATAGAGTAAAACTGCTTTTTAATGTTTCAGTTCTTACTGTGTAATTGTTCTAGGATCTATCATCAAATTTAAAGCCTGTAATTTTCCTAAGTACCCTGAACTCTTTAATTATCAATCAGTAACTATACTGTAAGACAAAAATCATAGTTCTTATTAACCAATAATAGAATTCCCCTTAATAGTCTGTGTGCTCCTTCCATGCAATTCACCCAAATGTCCCTGTGGCCTGTGCCGAAGGCAGAGGCGATACTGTTATCAAGACAATACAGTCCCCATTGTCAACACACCTGAGGGAGAATCTTGGCTTTTCCACATTAGAGCTTGGAGGAGTTTGAAAGCTCATAACTCCTTGGAGTCTGTTTCCCTAACTACAAAATGGAAAATTGCATGTACTTTATAGGGTCATCATGAAGATGAGCAATAAAATACATGAAATGCTTAGCAAAGTATTTAGCAGATGATAAAATAATTAACCTAGGGAAGTTATCTCCTTTCATCACCTTGTATGTCCCAAGACTGACGCCCCACAGATGAGAAGTTCATTACTGCCGAGGGAGTAGAAAGAAGAGGTGGTTCTAGTCAAATATGGAAGGAGAAGAACCCAGAATAGGCTCTTACTTCCAGGGTCAGAGAATTGAGACAAAGGGTATTAGTTACATAAGGAAACAAGGAAGGACTAGGAAGTTTCTATCCCAAGAAAACGTTAGCAGGATAGTGCTCAGGGTGGGACACCTATTAGGATTAATTCATCCATCCAATCTCTCAGCCTGACAGCCTGCTAAAACCAAGCCAGGGTAAATATGGCATACCTCCCAAGAGTGTCTACTATACTTAAAATTTTCATTCTAATGTAATTGTCCTATATTGAACAAAGAAGAGTAAAAATTTCTTATAAATTTCATTATGCATGAATCTTCAAGTAACATCAAGTTTATAGTGACAGCTCTAGGTCAGACTCCTTAAGACTCTCCTAAAGTGATCACTTATTCATGCATGGTGCTTTGGTGGAAAATAATGAAAAAGTATAAGTATTTGGAGACAGCAAAGCTTCTTATCAGCTGTGTAGTCTTGGGAAAGCTCTCCAGCTTTGCTCATTTATAATGGGGGTAAGGATAAAAATTAAAATTATTGCAAAAATTGAAACTTGATATAAATAAAACTTGATATGTGCCCAATATCTGGCATATAATAGATAATAAACGCCAACTAGTTTTGCTATTATATGTCTCAAAAACTGACTAAGTCCATATATTTGACACAGTGTTAGAGGTTGAGTGATCAGAGAAAAAGAAATGTGTGGTTAACTCACCCAGAGATCATTATGCTTTCCCTCCCCTACTTTTATTTCAAAATTACTTCACAGGAAGATAAATTTCATCTTTCCTGAATTTTAGAGATGAAAGGCTGAAAGTTACCTGTAAGAGCTAACACTTTGCTGTGAATGAAGACTAGTGTGCTCATAGTTTAGAATTACCTAGACTTGATAAGAGGGTGGGAAAATAAGACTCGAGGTACTTAAGGAAAGAGACCTGATGCTCCTAAAGGGTAAGGACTTCCTAACTCCTTTTATAGAACAGGAGAGAGGTCACATGCTGTGCAGGGAACAGCCTGCCGCAGAGCAGAAACCTGCCTGCGACATCTCTGTAAACTTTCAACAGATAAACTGGGTTATGAGAAAAAGTGGGATGCATGGACAACAGACACTGTAGTCTCATTGTGTTAGTTGGCAAAGAATGGAAGAATTCAAGCCCACATTTAAATTTACTTGAGAGAACTAGGAACTTTTTGAGTTATCAAACCCAAGGCTGGATCATACAACCAAGCAACAGAAAAGCAGGGATATGGGCAAGGCAGACCCATTTATGCCAGCAGAAATGGTAAAATGGGGCCTGAACACCACCCGTGTGTTCTTCCCCACCTTTGACTCACTGCTTTCACTAAAATCTGCAAGTAAACATGACCACCAAGAGCTCAAAAATACATGTATTATAGGGCTAGAAAAAGACTTATTCTCTCGGATGAATCTAATCAGCTTGGTTTGGATAAGAGACCATTCCTGGTCTCCAGTCAATTTGGGCACATAAGAAAAGTAGATGTGTCCAATGAAGATAATGTCTGTTTCAGGAGGAAGAAAAAGAACTGTATCGCAACCCAGGAGACAGTGACAGAGACCTGAGGACGGGGTTCATTTCTGTCTGTGCACTTTCTATCTGAATCAGTTCTTGCTGTGTTAAACAAGATGGTCTTCTCCTCCAGCTCTGCAATGGTGCTTGCCCATCAATACAAATGAAGGGACAGTTTCTGGACCAATGCAGCGTGTTAGAAAGATTTTCATAAAACCGATTCCAAGAAGAGAAAACGCATCTGTGAAAAATGTGCTTCCTTTTCCTCAAAAATTAACAACATTTTGCTGAACAAATGGACCATAAAAAACATGAGAAAATATCTTTGCCATCTAAGAAATTTATCGAGCTGCGTAAGTGGTGGGCTTTGTTTTCCAATACATTATTTTGATGCATTTGGAAAATATATTAAGCCCGCTTATATAAGGTTTTTCTCTCGGCATACATATGGGTTGGCATTATTTAGGAATTTGGATGCTGAATCATGTACTGAAAGCAAAGAGAAAAAAAAAGGTCAGCTTTTTCTAGCTTACTGCATACATTTATGCATTCACCACTAGAGGGCACAAATAAGGCTGTTTTTCGGGGAAAAGACTAAAAATGACAAAATTCCATATTTGGAACAGTGACTGAGTTAAGATATGTAGATATGCATGTTTTCTTTAAGTCTGAGAAGAAAAATCAAAACATATTCATACTTAACCATGTACCATTTTGTTCTGTTCCCTTATCCTCTCAAAAAAAAAATCATATGCATACTTGAAGGGAATAAGAAACATCAATGATTCATGAGAATTTAGATGGAAATCGATGTAAATAAAATTATTGAAGTTAAATGGTTATTGAAGAATAGGCCAACATATAAATACCACTATACCACATGACAAAATACTACAACTTGGCAAAAATATTCATATTTTTCTAGAGTACAGTTAGAACCTCTGAAATAATTTTCTCCTAAAATCATCAAGTACAACAGAGTTCACAAACTGAACCTACATCTTGTAAATATCAGGTATGTGCTGCAACTCTTCTTAGCAAATGTAGCACTGTGGTAAAAATAGGACATGGTTTGGTTTGCCATCTTCACACAATAATGTGCTTGAGTCACGCTTGCAGATACCTCCATCTTCAACAGCTGTTTCACTGCTTTAAAAGAACAGGAAGAAGAAGGAAAAAAAAAAAAAAACTTCTCCAGAGTAAGCAAATAGTTCCTAGTCTTGTCGCTCCAGATATGACATATGCTAATAACTGTGATCAGGTTTGATTGCTCCATTGATTTGTTTTCAGGGGCTTTATAAGGAAGAGAGACTTGGTTGACCAGATGACTACTCTGGAAACAAAACAAAAACAGCACACAAAGTTGCTGAGATGCCCTTAAAGACAGAGAAGGGGCAGTGAGGTAGACCCAACAACAGGGACCAAAGTGAATGAAATGCCACAGTGGTAGGTAAAAGTGACCAATGGAAGCTTCCAGGACTTTAATGTCCTGATTACCCCCTAGTATTTCCAATAACTAGTTCATATCACCAAGAATATATCAAGATACAGACTGCCCATATTTTACTGGGATTTCTCAAAAATGCAAATTTTAAAGGTTATAAGCCAGGAGATTTTCATAGATTCACTCAGGCTAATTCCTCCCAATGTTTGCTTTAAAAAAAATTCATGTTTTACTCTTAAAAAATGTCCTCTTAAAACCTACATATATTCTGCAGCAACAAATCTGTCACTTTCTGCAAAGGTTTTCCTTGAGTAAAACTTGTTTCCTTTCCTGATCCAGATCTTGTCACTCTTGTCCTGATGTCTACTTGAGATGTCATTGGTTCATTGCTATCCATGAACAGGTCTACAGGAAATGGCAAGTATAACCTGATGCTCCATTATCCTCCCATTGATGAGGATCCACAGCAGCAAACATCTTCTTGAAGAAATAGTTTATCTCCAAATCTGAGCCAAGGGATAGAGCTTCCTCCATCAGATGCTTTTAAGTGCTTGGTCCCATAGGAGTTCTTTAGTATTAATGGTTTTCACAGGTAAGGGGCTGAGGGACCGCTTCTATGTGATAAAAGAAGTACACAGATTTTTGTACTTGCATATGTGTGTAATGTAATATATACAGTTTAACATGTACTATATATTTGTTGTAAATTATATAGGTTTTAGTGAATTATAATACCAACTTCAAGAGAAACCAGGAGGGTATCCTAAAAATTCTAAAGCTAAACATGACTATCTAGTAAGATATTGCCAATCCACCCTGTCCAGGAAGAAAAATCACACCTATTTTTCATCTTACACATTAATATTATTGAAATCAACCCACTGGACAGAAACCCAAGGAAGTTTATATTTGTCCAATAATTCCTGGATTTGAGAATTAGCTTTCAGCATTAAAGTGTTAATAATCCATATCTCTACTGCCTTCCTGTTGCCAAATCATCTTTAAAATTATTTTAATCCCAAATACACTATTTAAGACGTCTACCACCAACAGCAAAAGGAAAAATAAAATTGCTTCTTTCTGGGAATAGAACTCACGGGGAGGTAGAGTCTAAAGGTGCACAAAATGGTGGTCCTTTGGACTGTTCTAGAAAAATAAAAGGAGGTAGGACTTGATGTCCAATTATGCTACCAAATCCCACAGCAAGGAGAAGAAAGAGACATAGGCATTTTGTTAGACAGCAGAGATGTCCCTGCAGAGTTCCCCCAGCAAGAGGGTACCTGGCTCCTCCCAGGGCCTTGAGTATCTATCCTGGATAATGTTTATACCTCTTCCTCCTGGTCGTCACACCTAGAACCTCCATGTTTATAGATTTCACAGGACTGCTGAGGCTTCCTAAGCTATCAGTATTTATTGTTACACAGATTCCCACAAAGTAGAAGTGGTCCAGATTATCCTGAGAAATGCTCTCAAGTCCTAAAGCCACTCCATTATCTAACATGAATGTTATGAGTAAGGAATAAAATAATCTAAGTCAATCATCTCTTCCATCACATCCATTATCTTCCATGATTCTTCTAAAACATTGATTACAACAGGATTTTATACTGAACTGCTTTTTTCAAACAAAATTATAAATGGAAGTACATGATTAAATTATATTTTATTAACATAAATTGCATGAATATAAATTGCATGATAACCATAAAGGAAGCAAATGAGAATAGAGTCCATATTCACACAAAAATTAGAAATAACATCATCTGCCTTCTGTTTCTTCAATTTATTTCTGTATTATATCTTAATTGTAGAGAATTGGAGAAATCCTGAATCATTCAAGTAGCTGTGAATGGCAATCATTTTTTTAACACATTGCCTGGCAATCAGAATACTCTCCAATTACACTGATCCAGGAACCTGAGAGAAGACTGATGGGAAATTTTTTCATCTAAAAATTGAAGCATCACAGTATCTGTCATCTGCTGAAATTCTTTACCATCTGCTCTGCACTAAATGCTTGTGTGCCCCTAAAATGCATATGTTGAGTCCCTAACCTTCCATATGACCTTATTTCCAGCTGAATCTTTGGGAGGCAATTAGGGTTAGATAGTATCATGTGGAGGGGATTCTAGTGATGGGATTAATGGGATCTGGGAAGAGCCAGGTACTCTTGTTGGCTAGACTCTGCAGGGACATCTCTGCTAACTATGCCTATGTCTCATTCTTCTCATTGGACACCAAGTCCTACCTCCCTTTGTTTTTCTATAACCATCCAAAACACAAGATGGGACACTAGAGAGATTGTGTTCTCTCCCTCTACATGTGAGGTCCCAGAAAGAGAGGAGCCTTCTATAAAACAAGAAGAGGACTCTCATCCAAACCTCACCAGGCCAGGCTGGCACCTGGATCTGGAATTTCTGGAGCCCAAAATTGTGAACAATAAATTTCTTGTTTAAGCCATTTAGTTTGTCGTAACTTTTATGACAGCCATAACAGGCTAATACATCATCATAAACACAAAATACCCAAACTCTTAAATAAGCACAAAGTTATCTGAATTGCAATAATTCCATGATTTTTGCATGGGCTATGCTATGCCACAAAGTTCCTGAACCTTGCCTGGCATTCGGTTAACAAGACATACATATTTGTATGTATATAATCATATTTGTACTCTTTACATATAATCATATTTGTACTCTTTTCCATACATGAACATGTATGAGGCTGTATTAAGAAGAATGTGACCACTGTAGAATCAGAACTTCAGCAATTAATCAACTTATAGGAAAATAAAATGTATGCCATTGTGTTTGAAGTCATGGCAAAAGTTTGATATATTAAACATTAGTGTGTAATATTTATTATAGTTTTTAATAGATTTTATGATATGTTTAAAACCCATTCAAATACAGTATTTGCAGAACCCCTAAAGTATCTCATTACAACATTATTATTTCTTTGAGGCTCAATTTGAGAACCCCTAGTGAGATTATAAATGTTGCCTTTTCTGGACAACATGCAATGATACTCATTTCTATTTCTTTGCGCACATAAGCACCCTAGCTGAGCTACATGTATTCATAAATACAGCATTTATCCCAATAATACCTTCTAACTTCTGTGAGAAATCCAAAGGAACAGACTTATCTCCTCCTCTTGATGTCATGCAACTCAAAGCTTAAGTCACAAACATCAAAAGTGCATGTTCTCCAAATCATTTCAAATGGAAACAACAACACACAAACATTAAAAGAATGTTCTAAAAAGATTCTAAAAATATGATCTAAACCAGAAAAGTTAAATTATCCTTTAAGTAAATTTGTAACCTATCTCACTAGCCAGCTTTCTACCTATTTACTTATTTTTAAGCAAAATGAATATAGAAGGAATACTAAGCAATTCTGGTAATATTTGATACATAAATTCCAAATTCAACATTCCTATTTGACTAGTGTGATAGAGGATCTTGCTTTCCAACAGCCATTATCTCCTTTCTTTAATTCTAGAAGAACTTCAAGATATTGTGGGTGGGAGTATGAATCATGCCTCTTGGAGGATGCTGAGCCCTTCTCAGCATTACTATGTGAATCCCATGAAGTTATGACAATCATGGCCAATGTGTTTCCGTGCTCATAAATGATTTAGAAAAGACCATGAGGCCCCACATTGGCCAGCAAGGTGTGTGAGAAATTACAATAGGGATGAAAGTTGCTGTGGACATTTGCAAGTAATAGAATCTGCTACCGCCATCTTGTAACAGTGAGGTCGGAAGTCAACCAACCTATGGTGGCAGAGTGGTAATATGAAAAAAAAAAAAAATAGAACCAGAATGAATGTCACTGAATTGTTGAATTAATGAATGTAGAAGAAGTTCCCTACCGCCAAGCTTCTTATTTATATGTAAGCCAATCTTACCTGAGTTTCCAGGGTTGTTGTTTTTTTCTTATTAAAAGTATGTTAAATCATACAATCCATGTCATTTTAAATTATACTTCCCTTCAATGGACCAGTTAAGAACATTCTTTATATTGCAAAATCATGGTAGTTTTGATGCTACTCATGAATTACAAATGATGTGTGCTTCTCCCCAAGAACTACATTAGGCCCAAATAATCTCTCAGAAATTATTCATACATTAATAAAATTAGCCAGTGTATTTGGTTATCATAATACATTTGGAACAGGAAATACTGCCAAAAGGGAGAAAGAGTATTTAGAGAAGAAAGTAAATATTACTTTGAGTGTAAGAGTAATGAAATCCATTTACTATGAAAGAAATAAATCAGAAAATATCCTCCTTGTAAAATCAAACTCCAGAGATAGTATATCAGGAGAAAACCAGACGTCATAAAAGAGGAAGTCCAACCTACTAGCATTTTGATATGCAAATAAAATTACTAAAGACAATTACTCCAGAACTTTTGTGTTCTGCAAGTCTTGTTCCTATGATTTATAAAGTTCTTCCTGATTCCTTATCCAAAGTCACTCTCCATTGACCATCAACATTGAAAGAGAGGAAAGAGGGTTCTTTTGTTTTCTTTTACTCTTCTCAGTATGGCATGTCATTTATGTGCAGAACACGTTACCCTAGATTGATTCCAGTAGCTCTTGGTAGGACCTTGAAGAAGAAACTATCTAGTGGAGGTCAGCATTGATTCTACTGGTTGACAAAGCATTTTGTGTGATGAGCACCAAAGTCACACATGTCAAAGAGAAGCATTCCTTTGGCATGGCGGCACTGCCTGCCCACACGCAGTAGCAATAGAACAGTCCCCTTCCTATGCTTGATATGTGCAGGAGAACTTAAACACATAATCTTTCCTTAATTCCTGCATTCATTCAACAAATACTTTATATAATACTTGCATGACAGCATTCTAAAGTACTCAATATCACAGCTAGAAGATACTCTTTCCCACGTACTTTATAAGCAAGAAAATGGAGACCCAGTGAGAGGAAGGAATGCACAGGGGTGTGTCCATTTAGTGACAACAGTTCTGGATTCAGTGACAGCTGAGTTCTGAATCTCTTCTAGTTAAATACTCTTTGGACTACCTCATGCGACTTAGACAATGTAAAAATCCTCCAAATAACTACAAATAATTAATTAAATCCAGACACAGCATGAGACTGAAATAAAAAGAATAACACTTTTTTTTTTCAAACCAGTCCTACTGATCTGACTCATTCATGAAGAATATTAATGAAAATGGATTGTATAGAACACAGAGAATACCATCACATAAAATAACAGGGACAAAGAGAAAGGAGTAACGTCTAAAGTGCTGATGGAAACACATATTAATTCTTGGTTCCATTTTAGTCCTTACCAGTGAGTTGTGGCTTCTATTATTACACCGAAGAGTTACAGTGATATCAATCAAAACTGAGCTAATAAATAAGTAGTATTCCCCAATGAGCCTCCAGAATGAATTGTGGCATAGTTTAGTGTTTTATTGAATTATTTTAGACCACACTTAGAATATTATTTATTGAAAGGAATCTTACTAACGTGTCTCATGAAGACTCTTCACTAGAAGACGGAGAAAATCAGAGTCAAAGTGAAGCCAGAGACCCCAGGGGGCCCTGGAAGGAATGGACAGGATTCAAATTCCAGTTTCCTGAACTCCAGGTCAGCTCTTCTGGAATTTGACCAGGGGAGATTCAGGGGGCTGCGGTGAAGCAGTCCCAGCCTGGACCCCACAGATGGACATACATATAGTGCTAGCCATTTTTTCAGCATCTCCATGTGCCTGGCCCTGGAGTGCAGATGTGATATGAAGAGGAATAAGATGGTGCCAACTTCCCAAGAGCTTTTGGGTCACCAACGAAGGCAGGCATGCAGGCAGCAGATCGTGGCCATGTTGTGAATACTCCTGCATTGGAGAGGTTTGAAAATGTATGAAAAAGAGCTCTTAGCAAGGACCTTTCAAAAACATCACCAAAAATGCCCTTTTTTGTACTGCCTATTTAGATTTCTGAAAGGAAGTCATTCTAGCACAGGAGCCAAAAGTCTCTGGACACAGGGGTTCAGCTCTGTCCAGCTTCCTGAAAAGGGAGTGGGGAAACAGGACAAAAGGACCCAAGGAGCCAAACTCTACTCAATTCACCCCCAATCAATGGTCTAGCATGGACCCCATTAGGAAGGTTTTGTAGCCCAAAATGCTTCTTCTGCGGAGTTTTAATAGGAAAAAAAGCATTCCGGTTTTATCTATTCGGTAGGCTTGACCATCTTAAGAGATTTCTTGTAATAAAGTCCACACAACATAAGTAAAAATTACTCCTCAAAATTTGGCCAATGCTCAAAATGTGGCAATTCTCCCATTCTTGAAAGGTATGTGGTTTAAAAAAAAAAAAAAAAAAAAAACTTATTTTTTCCAAGCATAGAAGCTCCATGGCTATAATGAATAGTGTGTCAACATTTCCTGCTTTGAAGAAAAAAGTTTTACTCTGCATTAAATGTTCATTTTTATTCTGTGCTGTTACTCTAAAATCTTATATCTAAGTTCAACATAATTTAGGGGGAAAAAAAACACATGAAGAATTTGGTTACTCAATTATTTTTGCAAAAAAATATAAAATCACTTTGTCATACTCATTACGAGCAAGAATTTTTAAATCAGAATTTTAAATATTACACTTTCTTAGGAATTGTTAATCTTGTAATTTGTGTCAATGTTGCTCTTTTTAAAAATGGAAAAATGACAACTACATTTAGAGTATGTGGGGGAATCAAGTTTGTATTAATCAAGTTTGTTGTCCCCAGGGGTAGACAATATGAGGTCTCTCTGGATGGTGGCAATTCGCGAAGCCAATCTCCCCAGGCCCTGGGTGTAGGTGAAAATCTGCTCTGCCCCAGTAAGACCAGAAATACCTGGAGGGAGAAGCAGGGATAATAGCTCACACTCATTAAGCAACTATTATATGCCAGAGCAAGAAGCAGAAAACACCGTTTATTACAGAAAGTATAGAAGCTTATATGCACTCTTGGACCAATCAGGTCCAAAGGTCACAAACAAAGGGGTGCTCTCTGGCAAGAGCACAGTCTATTAGCATAGAATGGGGAAAGATGGAAGGGAGAGGTTGGAAGGTATGGAGATGCTCCTACAACTCACTGGCTATCTGGATTCAATTCTAAATTGAAATTTAAATGATGGCCCTCTTGGTGAGGACTATCATCTTCCTCAAGAACACAGCACATACTGTAAGGCTCACACATGTGCACACACTTTTATATCTATAAAGATGTGTATAAATTGATTACAGAGACACAGAACAGTCCACTTAGTAGGAGTAGCTCACACTCATTAAGCAACTATTATATGCCAGGCTATGTGCTAAGTACTCTGTCTGGATTATCTCACTACCTACAAGAATATAATCCAGCCAAAATAGAAATGGCTAAGCATTAGGGCCATTAATGAGGATAACTGAAATAATATGATTAATAAGAATACAATGATTATATTAAATAATGAATAAAATCATTTTATATTTATTAAAACAATTAAAAATCAATGTTTGAAACATTCATACAAAATGCTGTCTCCTACAAAATACTTGGTTCTTTGACAAACTGACAACAAAGAAGATAAACTTAAGAGAGGATAAATAAAACAAGCCCAACAGGTCTCTGGAAAACCCCAGGTGGCACTCTGAGAAGGACCACAGATGCTGTCCTCCACACTGAGGTTGGACCTCTGCACCTCTGAGCGCATCTCTGATGGTGACTCCGGGAGTACACTTTGGAAGACACCAACACAGAATCCAAAGTGCAGATTGTGGCTGGCGAGTGGGCGGGTGGTGCACCAAAGGAGAATGGATGTGAAATGTGTTGAAAAGGAAGCTTCAACTTGATTGATGGAAGAGGAAGGGGAAAAGGAGCTGGAAGAGTAACAAGGACAAAGGGACCAAGGTGAAGAACAGGATGGAGATGAGGCAGCAAGCAGACCAGTCAGAGCTCAGAGGGCTTTGAGTCAGGTCATCAGCGAAGGGAGAGATGAGCCTGCATGATCTGAAGCCTGGGGAGCCCTAATAGTCTCTATTCTCTGCCATAGTTCCTTTGTGTGTTTGGTGTAGGAAACATTGGGATATGAGCTGGGGATAACACGTACCTGGCAGAGCTGATATAAACACATGTAAAGAACTAGGATCAATGAAAAGTGGCCATTATTTCATTGAGGGTGGCAATTTGTGTCCTGAGATTTTCCAGAGCTCATCATTTTCATTGTATTCTTCCATGTCATAACTTTTCCTCCATGCTATGAGGTCATACTTGCCCCATGATTCTCAATTCTCCTGCACCCCCAAACATGGCTAGGTAAGAAGGAAAGAAGTAGGAAGGTGAAGTTTAAAGATGATATGAAGTGGAAAAAATCCAATTTTTCTTCTCATATGGGTAGCAACCAGCTCATCTTATTCTCATATTTTTCTGTAGAGTCCCAAAAGGATCTTTCCCTCAGTCTAGAGTCACGGTTCTCAAGTATGGATAACTTTTCCTGCCCTGCAACACTTGGCAATCTTGAGACATTTTGGTGGTCACAGCTTGAGGAGGGGAACCCACTGGGATCTTGTAGGTAGAGACCAGGGATACTAGTAAACAATGTGCAACATATAGGATACCCCCAAACAAATAATTATTCAGCCCTAAATATCAGTATTGCCAAGGCTGAGAAACTCTGGCCTCTTTGAAGTTTGCAACTTACCGAAGAAAAGACTTCGTGCTCAGAATGTCAAGGAAAAGGTACTCTAGTAATAGACAACAAGATTATGAGGATTATGCTTTGTTTCCAGCTCTTTTCCATTTTAAAAGATTTTTCAACAAACCTCTGTAACTTTTAACTTTTTTTCCCTACTATGGGATAGAGGTGAGGTGGAAATGCTATTAGAAAATCC
>CM053404.1:134734056-134768464 GCA_028644305.1 Xerus rutilus
GTTTTCTCTCCTTATTTTCATTAGTGGCTAAGGGTTCATCAATTCTATTTATTTTTTTCAAAGAACCAGCTTTTTGTTTTGTCAATTTTTTGAATTGTTTCTTTTGTTTCAATTTTGTTGATTTCAGCCCTGATTTTAAATATTTCCTGTTTTCTACTTCTTTGGTGTTGGTTTGTTCTTCTTTTTCTAAGGCTTTGAGATGTAGTGTCAAGTCATTTATTTGTTGACTTTTTCTTCTTTTAACAAATGAAGTTAATGCAATGAACTTTCCTCTTAGCACTCCCTTCATGGTGTCCCAGAGATTCTGATATGTTTTATCAGAGTTTTCATTCACCTAACAATTTTTCTACCTCTTCCCTGATGTCTTCTGTTATCCATGCATCATTCAATAGTGTATTATTCAGTTTCCAGGTGTTGGAGTAGTTTCTATTTTTTCATCTGTCATTTATTTCTAATTTTATTCCATTATGGTCATATAGGATGTAGGGTAGTATCTCTATTTTTCTGTATTTTCTAAGACTTGCTTTGTGGCATAACATGATCTGTTTTGGAGAAGGATCCATGTGCTGCTGAGAAAAAAGTATATTCACTCATTGATGGATGGAATACTCTGTAAAAAATGTCTGTTAAATCTAAATTATTGATTGTTTTATTGAGTTCTATGGTTTCTTTGTTTAGTTTTTGTTTGGATGATCTATCCAGTGAGAGAGCTGTGTTAAAGTCACCAAGTGTTATTGTGTTATAGTCTATTTGATTCTTGCAGTTGAGAAGGGTTTGTTTGATATACGTAGATGCCCCATTGTTTGTCACATAGATATTTATGATTGTTATGTCTTGTTGATGTATGATTCCCTTAAGAAGTATGAAATGTCCTTCGTTATCCCTTTTCACTAACTTTGGTTTGAAGTCCACTTTATCTGATATGAGGATGGAAACTCCTGCTTGCTTACACAGTCCATATGAGTGATATAGTTTTTCCCCACCCTTTCATTTTCAGTCTATGGATGTCTTTTCCTGTGAGATGAGTCTCTTGAAGACAGCATATTGTTAGGTCTTTTTATTTTAATCTAGTCTGTCAGTCTATACTTTTAATTGATGAATTTAGGCCATTTATGTTTAGGGTTATTATTGAAATATGATTTGTGATCCCAGTCATTTTGGTTTATTTTTGGTTTTTACCTTGACTTGGTTTCTCCTTTGATTGGCCTTTTCTTTAGTGTAGTTCTTCTCTATGTATATTTTCATTGTTGGTTATCATTTCCTCCTCATGGAATATTTTGCCAAGAATACTGTGTAGGACAGGTTTTCTTACTGTAAATTCTTTTAACTTTTGTTTATCATGGAAGGTTTTTATTTCATCATCAACTCTGAAGCTCAGTTTTGCTGGATATAAGATTCTTGGTTGGCATCCATTTTCTTTCAGAGCTTGGTATATGTTGTTCCATGATCTCCTGGCTTTTAGGGTTTGGGTTAAATAATCTGCTGAAATCTGAATCAGTCTCCCCCATTTATAATCTGATTCCTCTCTCCTGCGGCCTTTAAAATTCTATCCTTATTCTATATGCTGGGCATTTTAATTATAATGTGACTTGGTGTAGATTTGTTGTGATTTTGTACATTTGGTGTCCTGTAAGCCTCGTGTATTTAATTTTCCAATTCATTTTTCATGTTTGGGAAATTTTCTGATATTATTTCATTGAAGAGATTGTGTATTCCTTTGGTTTGGAATTCTGTGTCTTCTTCTACCCTGATAAATCTTAGGTTTGGTCTTTTGATGCTATCCCATAATTCTTGTATGTTCTGTTCATGGTTTCTTAACATCTTCACTGTATAGTCAACTTTGTTTTCAAGATTGTATATTTTGTCTTCATTGTCCGAGGTTCTGTCTTCCAAGTGATCTACTCTGCTGATGATGCTTTCTATCAAGTTTTTTATTTGGTTTATTGTTTCTTTCATTTTAAGAATTTATGGTTGTTTTTTTTCCCACAATATCTAGCTCTTTCTTAAAGTAATTTTTTGCTACCTGTATTTGCTCCCTTATCTCTTTGTTGGTGAGATCAATGGTTGCCTTTATTTGCTCTCTTATTTCCTTGTTGGAGTAATCAATTTTTGCCTATATTTGCTTGCTTAAGTCATTCTTTAATTCACAGATCATTTTAATTACATACATTCTGAATTCTTTCTCTGACATATCAACTGTGCTGTCAATGGATTCTATTATTATAGTATCTTGGTTCATTTGGGGCACTTTCTTCCCTTGTTTTTTCATGTTAATTATGTATCTTCCTTTCTTGCAATGCCGATCTGAGGTATTGTAGCTTCTGTCCTATAATCTTGCAGTGACACTACAGATTACCTGTATCTCACCTTGGAGTTCACTTCCAGCCTGCAGCAGGTGTCCCCAGATGGACACTACTGCCACTAAAGATGGTGGCGGTGGTAGTGGAGGTAACTCAAGATGGCAGTGGGAATGGCCCAAGATGGATGTAAACTCTTTCAGAGATGGGGCTAAAAGGGAGGGACTTACAATGGCTTTAGACTGATTGATCAGAGATGTAGTGTTTTGGCAGGCTGCTGCCTCCAAAGCAGCAGGCCCTGTCTGTTGGCCCAAGGTAGAGGCTAATACATGGGAAGAACTATGGGGATGGCTGCACTGTATAAGATGGATACAGGAAGGGAGCAACAGCATGGATCCCCACTATGTGCAGGGTGGTCCTGGGCCTGGGCTCTCACACAGACCTGTGAGGGCAGTCCTAGGCCTGATCTTGGCCTGAACTCTCTCAGGGATTCCAGGTGGTGGGTCTAGCTCTGGGCCTGGGCTTCTATGGATCGGCAGGGGCTCTGGCGCTGAACTAGGGGCGGTCCTGGGCCTTAGCCTTGGAGGTCCCCGGAAGCAGTCCTTCTCCTGGGTCTGGGTTCCCCTGTGGGTCGGCGGATTGGTGGGTAGCGATCTCAGGCCTGACCTTGGCTGGGCTCTTGCAGAGGTCCCTGAAGGTGGTCCTGGGCCTTAGCCTGTGCTCCTACTGATCAGCAGGGGTTCTGGCGCAGACATGTTTTTCAATGTGTATAGAATCTCAGTTATACAAGAGGAGTTAAGTCAGGAGATCTGCTGTACCTACAGTTGACAATACTGTATTGTGCACTTATAAGTGGTAGATCCTATGCCATATTTCTTTCTATAACAACCACAAAAACAAAAACAAAATACAGAAGCATAAAGAAACTTCTAGAGGCAATGGATATGTCTGTTACCTTACCATGGTGATAATTTCATGGGTGTTTGTATACATATAAACTCATAAAATGGTAAAAATGATTATGTGCAGTGTTTGTCAACTGTACTTCAAAAAATTATATGAAAATAGTTTTTGCAAACCTGTAATATATGAATCATCTTATTTGTAGACTAGTGCTTGCCCTAGGCTATTTCTATGTCAGTCTTAAAATAAATAATAAATAAATAAAAGCAGCCAGCTGAGGCCAAAGGATTGTTCTTGCATAAGAACAAACATGGGAAGGGCTACAGTGGTGAATGAATGCATAGTGAATTAGGTACAAGAGCTTCCATTTACTTGAATCCAAAACACATTAACTGCCTCTTACTAAGGTCCTGGTCCAATGGGAAATATGATTTTTATTACTGACTGCAGACTACAAATTTGGAAGATTTAAATTTTCTAAAAAATATATTTCATTCATTCTACATGGAGAGAAGATAGCCACAGCCTGAGTCTGTACAGATCCTCTGGAAGGCACACCGTGTCTAACAGGAATCCAGCCAAATTCAAATACCACTGATGTCAAAAAGTGTCATCTTCAGTGTCCTTCCGGCCACCTCCCGATGTGCCTGCATGTTTTTAGATTGCAGACTCCTCACAATTTACACACAGAATAACGCTCAGGGCTCCTTCTTTTCATGATGAAAAGGCATCGTCTTTTTCAATTAATACATGCCAAAATGCCTAGTACATCTCAGAAGTGTTATTCCTTCCCTGCGTTGCCTTTGATATTTGATTTTGCATCTGCTAATGTCTGTGCACCAAATCTATCCTACATGGTTTCCTCAGTAAGTTATTTGTAGGGAAAAAATGCAAAATTCTGAAAGCCTGTTTGAGTGACTTCTCGGGAAACTTGTGGCTTATTGAAATCCTGCATTTGTGCAAGGAGGAGTCTATTACCAAGAGTTATTTAAGGCAAGAGTGATACAGAAGAAATTATAGAGAAAAGAAAAATCTCCTGTCACAGAAAACATCCCCTTCTTCTCATGATTTCTACATAAAAATTGGTATCACTGCATCCTTTAAAATCTTTCATTAAAGAAAATATATAAATATTTAACTGTGTCCCCAATAGATACATATAAAAATATCCCAAGCCCCTGGACATCATCAGTCCGCCTCTGCCAGCACACAGCGCCTGTCCCTCTCAGGACCCACACACAGCTCAGGGCACACACACACAGTACCTGCCACAGGTATCCTAAACCAGCCATCCCCCAGCTCACACACTCGTCTCCAGCACCAATTCAGGGCCCAAGTCTTCTCGACCAGCTTCCCCACTGCACTGGTGCTTTAATGGACCACTCTCATTCCCCAGCTTGGACTCTTGAGTTTTGGAATGTGCAAATTCCCAGTGCCTCTGCTCTGCTTAAGTAGCTTGAAGAGAGAATGAGTAAGAACTGGGAAAGGAAAGGAAACTTAAGCCACTGTCAGTGAAGACCACAGAAGCACTTAGGGCTCAGGAGGTAGGAAAACCAAAACCCTCCAACCAGAACCATAATTCCCTCACCACAAAAAACATTACCCCAGTGGCTACTAAAACCCGGCTTTGCTGATTTAGGTCACCACTTTCACTGCAGTTCTCTGACTTGCCCATATTCCATAACTGAATATCCATCTTTAGTTTTAACTTTAATTTCAAATTGCATTTACCATTATAGCTTGATCTCAAATGCAAAGATTTTTTTTTATCTAATTCACTTCTGTAAAATAGCTATATATTCCTGAAGGACCTGATATTGTAAAAACAGTAACACTGATAAAGAAGAGATACTGAGGAAAACTGGTTAGGGAAAAAGCACGTTGAAAAAAAAAAGAAATAAAAAGGAAAATGAATGAATGAAAACTAAAAGAAATCTCAAACGTAAATTGCAGAATGGAATCCAGTTTTGCAGCCTGTGGCAATACTGCAGTCTTAAGCCAAATAGCATAGACGTGGATATGTACCATGAAGAAGTCCCCACTTGCTCCTGGACTTCCTCCAGCAAGTAGGAATAGATTTAAAAAAAAAAAAAAGATACTGTGGGAAAATACTCACTTTTCCCAAGGATCAGTGCCCTCTCAGTAGTTGCAGAGGTCCCTGTCTCCTCCCCCCCAGCATGTTCTATTCTAGCAATGACCCCAGATGATAACCTGATTCCCTCTTGAGCTGTTGCCATGGGTCCTGATACAAGTGTTCCCATGATAAGCCTGAGTCACTCAGCTCTCTGATCACCTCTTAATGGTCTGGTGACTATGCCATCTTCTGCTAGACTTCATCTTCCATGTTCCTTAATAGATTGGTTCAGGAGTACAAGGTAACTTTCTACCTACCACCATCAGTGACATCATAATAATAATTAACAAATGGATAGCACTTACATAATGTTTATCATGTATGGAGAACTCTCCCAAGCAGTTTATACTGAGGTGCTACATTTAAACACATTTCAAAAAGAAGTAACTTGAGATTTTAAAAGGCTAAGCGATCTGCCAGGAAGTAGTAGGTCTGGGATTGAAGCCCATGTAGTCTGGCTCCAAAGACCATGGTGTCTGTCACTATTCTATGCTAATTCTCAAGAGTGAAGTCTTAATAACAAATGCAAAAGAATCCAAACATAGAAGTAGAATTTTTAACAGAATTCTTCCCACCTAATAGCCTATGGATAGGAACTAGCAGAACATAGCTCTTCAAAACATCTTTATGGTTAGTCAATTTCTTTATATCATATGAAATCTAAAATATATTTGCCAGTGAAGCTTAATCAGATTTATAAATATGTTGACTCCTCATCCTTACCTAACCATTTATTATCCCGATTAGATCTCTCTGCCTTAACATTTTATTACCTATGTAAAGAAAACCCAAATGTGTTTCTGACCAACAGAGAATTTCTGTGGAAATCAAATGAAGGAAAGGTTAACATCGACATCTAAGGTAGAACCATGAACTGTTCAGTTAACTGTCAACAGATAAAATTCCCTTAGTTGAGACATGCTCTTTGAGACTGATGGTGTTTTCCTGTTGACACTAAGAATGCTAACTGTTAGGGTGGTTTGCCATCATCCCAAGCCTGTAATTCTACTCAAATATTGAAATTTGTTAATACCAATTAAAATGAGCTATTTTTTGACAAAAGATGCTTTTACCATTTAGGTAGTATTTTCCAAAAGTGTAAATCCTGGTAGTATTTTCCTTGTTTTAGCAATTGCCTGTGAAGGTTGTATATTCTTGTTCATATCTGCTGGAGAGATATACATACATATGGTGTAGGATTTTTACTGCTTTGAAAACAAATTTCAAGATATTGACTACAAAATCTGACAAACTTTATTTAAATTGTCAAAAGCATCCATTTTACCATGTGGTTTACTCCCAAATATGTATTGAAGCCCAATTGAGACTAATTTCTAATATATTCTTAAACCACATTTATATCATACTATGTGGTATTTCTAGGAAGACCCTTGTAGGTTTTGCCCTCAGATTTTCGTGTGGAGGAAGGATCAGCACACTGCAGCCTACAGGCCAAATCTTACCCTCTGTACCTGTTTTAGTATGATCCAAAGCTGAGAATGATTTTTCAAGATGTGCAATCAGTTTTATAATTGGGAATGCTACTTTGAGTTCTGAAACCATGATACTGTATCTTTAGCCTCCACTTCTGTGTCATAACGAACTGCCTTTGTCTTCCACCACCACCACTTGGTGGAACTTTGTTATCACAGCCCTGGGAAGCTGACTCACGGACTGAGTCGGGGAGATTGGCCTGTTTTATCCAGCGGGACCCCAGGCCACATGTGGCTGCTTCAAAGCACAGAACATTTCCAGGCTGAAGTAGACAAAGAAATGTGATGAGAGAAGCAGAGTTAGGGGGGCACTGTGTTGCTGGCCTGGAACCTTGAGCAAGGGACCCCAAACTCCAGAGTGCAGGCAACTTCTGAAGGCATCTGGAAAAGGAGCATCCCAGAAGAACACTGCCCAGCCAACACCTTGATTTTAGCCCAGTGAAACTGGGTTGGACTCTTTACCTACAGAACTATACTGCAAGATAATCAATTTGTGTCACGTGAGCCACCAAGTTTGTGAGTTTGTTAAGGTTCTAATATAAAACTAAGACAATAGGCTTGTATTGCAAAAAGAAAAAAGGACATTGCTCTCCACTGTCATTACTGTGATGCAAATTACATCAAATTCCTGGGAAATGTGCTCTCTTAAAGGATAGTATCTCTGAATTTGCATCTTGGCCCACAAAGCCTAAAATATTTACTGACTCTTTCAAAGCTTTTTGATCCTTGGTTTTAAGTGTTAGCAAGTTTCAGATAGTTAAAAGGAAAATACTTCTAATCTTCTTTTCTAAACATTTCATGCGAAATATTGAGTTTAGAAATGCAGACTGATTATAAAAAGGTACATAGTTGTAGCTCTCAAACAAAATGGAATATAACATGCTCATTTTTATTATGACTATATTTTATTCATCTTTAAGATTCATTTGTGTTGTACCTCTACAGTGCATTTGGGACAACAAACAAATGCCAGTATAGGCCAGAGTGAGATAGTAGATAACCTGGGACAAAGGCGAGGACCGATTTCCATTTCCCAGGATGGGACCCCACTCCCCGCCCAAGGCAGCTTTACAGCTCCAGCACTGTGCAGCACTACATAAAACCAAGCGTTTGGAAGAAATGTGAAAGACTGGAAAAATGAATATTTTTCCATTTAAGAAATGACACCTATCTACAACATGTTCAGAATTCATTCCTACTGGGATTTCTTTGGAATTCAGAAATTCAGATTACGTTATTAGCAGAATTAAACAGAACTCTGTGTCTTCATCCCTCCACTTGGAGTTTGGTAGCCTCGTTTTGAAGAACAGAAAGTTAAGGAGGCATAAATGAATTGCTAAAAAAGAGCATAGTCATTAAAAATGGAATTAAACATTGCCAGATTGTCCCCACCCTGCAAATGAGTTAATCCTGCTTTGATGTGAGAGGAGATGGTAGCTTAATGAAAAGCATCTTTCGTTCAGTGATAACAAATAGTCATTAAGTGTCTACCATGTGTTGAGAACCAGAAACCCAGACTTGTCCCTGCTCCTTGGTGAACTCAGACTTTTGCTGTCAGAATGAAAGATGCATATCCACTCAACTGCACCCTGGCCCAGGTAAGTCCATCTAACAGGCTCCAGGTGTTCCCACCACTGCCAGATAGGCAGAGAGGCTATGCATGGGCTTCAGAATCAGACAGACTTAGTTGCAAATCCACTGCCCTAATTCACTATGGGAGAGTGGAGAGACAGTCTCACACATATGGGCCACAGTTTCCTAGAGCTCAGATGTAAAATAAGGATAGCAGCATCTTCTTCATGGTGTTGCCATGGGGACTGACGAGCACAGAAACCTTTACTAAGTCAGCTTATCATACAAGGTGCTCAGCAAATTTTAACCATGCATACCTTTAAAGCAGCTTAAGTTAATATAAAAAAAATCAGTGAAAAGAACACTCCACTTTCTCTGTGCGGGTCTCCAGGTGTCTTGCTGACTTTCTAGGTTTTGGTCTCATGGGATCTAGTAACAGAAGCCCTGTCACAGTCCTAGACACATTTTACTATGGACAGTGAAAAATGTAGGTGAATAGTTAGGCTAGCCCATCTGACCAACCTAAGCAAAGGCATGCACTGGACTCTATTTGTTTCACATGCAAGTTGTGCATATATAAATTTGGATAATCTGGAGCTCCTAATGGAACATGATCATAAAACTTAAGTACCACATTGCTTTACTGACTTGCAGGTGAATTGCTCCCACCTCCAGTTCTGTCATCACTGACCCCAGTAACTACAAGGATGTTACAAGCATTACATGATGGGGAAAGATGCATGGAACAAAGGGAGAGAAGTAACCAAGACAGGCAGGAGGCACTGAGGCACATGCCCCATGTTATCTAAGAAATCAGACCATGGAGCAGTCCCTTCTGCTCTGTAGGTACACCCGCAGTGAAGGAGTGACCATGTTCATCTCAGCTATACATTTTTTTGGCTTTACATGATTCTATTTCTCTGAGGGGTGAGAAATGATGATTCAGAGGTAAGAACATTCTTTAGAAAAGTTTCAAAAGAAAAAGATAAATGATTATTAAATGTGTCCCAAATTAGTTCCTGTTTGTGCAGAATGTAAACTAAATCAGTGGGATGCCATGTTTGCCTGTCAAATGAGAAAAGTCAAAGCCAGGAGAACAGCCACGTGGAGGAGACAGTGAAACAGACGGCTTGGACATCTCAGACGTTGCTGAGGGAAGTGGAAAGTAATTTGGCAATATTATTTTAAAAATTTAGCACATTCATCTTTTGACCTATTGATTTTTCTTAGAAACCATCACAAGGAGAAAGGTCAAAAGCCCATACAAGTAGCCCACAGAGGTGTAGCACTGGGGGAGTAAGGAACTCGAAATCACCCATGGTCAATAAGAAGAGGAGACTAAGCCACACTACATCCATACTGTGGTAGAATGCTTTATAGTCACTGAATGTGAAGGTTTTTAATAACATGGGGAAATTTAATAACATTAAAAATGTCAAGTACAAAAAGCATATGTTCTCACATAAGCTAAAATTTTATTGAAAAAATTCACCAGGAAATTACTATTGCTAGAACTATGAACACACATTTCCTGGTTCTTCATATTTTTCCAAATGTTCTACAAATGTCATGCATCATCTTCAATTCAGAAAGAACAGAAAGTTAAATAACTACCATAATAAGAACAAAATAACAAAAGATAAAAGGAAAATGTTCTCATCTGTTCTGTCAAAATTCGTAAGCTTTATGTCCATGAGAAGAAAAGTAAGAAAATGTCCAGGGAAAAATAATTTTATTTATACCATATTGACTCAGAAAACCATAGAACAAGACAGATAATCTGAGTGTGGTGGCACACACCTGTAATCTCAGCTACTCAGGAGGCTGAGGCAAGAGGATGGCAAATTTCAGGCCAGCCTCAGCAACTTAGTGAGGCCCTAAGTAAATTAGTGAGATAAAATCAAAAGAACTGGGAGTATAGCTAAGTTGCAAAGCATCCTTGGGTTCAAATCTCAGTACTAAAAAAAAGAAAGAAAAGAAATAGAAAAACAAAAAGGGTTGAGACTGTTCACCAGTGGTTGTTAAAGCACCCCTAGGTTCATTCTCAGTACTACCAAAAAATCAAAAGAAAAAAGAAAGAAGGTCAAGAGAGAAGAAGTAGAGACACAAATTCTTAAAGAGGGAGACATTTCTAGAAAAAGAAACTTTCAAAATCTTTCCTCAGGTTATACATCATATAATGTGGCATCTTTCATTTTTATTATTCAGACTTATTTTAACTGAATAGTTACAAAATAGAATTAACACTTCAGAACATATCTAGGAATGCTCCGTACCAAGATATTGCTTAAAGTTATTTCACCTCTAATAAATTTCTTGGAAATTAGCAAAAGTAAAAGTTTTCTCTCTACAAAAATCTTCATTTTATTAGGCTATAAAACTTTTTCCTCTCATCTCCAGGAAGTTTAGACCAAAAAATTTTATGCCATGATTAACTTTTTTAGCCAAGACTTTTAAAATTTGTATTTTCTCCTTATCTTCTTTCTGTATTACTTGAAATTTATATTTTAATCCAAGCTAAAAGATCTGTCTTTTAATCCTGTGTTTTATCTAAATCTTTTCTGGTAGTTAGTAGAAAATATTTATCACACACACACACACACACATGTACATATATATACATATACATATGTATGTATAATCAATCAATAAACTTTATCAGGTATAGAATAAGAAATTTATCATTTAAAGATTTCCATATGAGTTTATATTATATATCTTTCCCAAGAAAGATTTAAATATCATAATTCTCTACCATAAAATCAGTTTAAATTTGATTTAGAGAAGCCACACTGAAAGTAAAAGGAGTCCAAGGTGTGAAGTGGGAACCCTGAGATTTGGAACTGCACCGGTGAGACCTAGAAGAGGGACCATGCACGGCACCCCTTGGCCTACCCACTGCCAGGGCATGAACAGGGCTGGCCCTGTCCTCCAGGCCTCACTGGGATGACAGGAGGCTTCACAGGGGGCAGTGCACCACTCTAAAGTTACTATTTCAATGTCTCCCTGCCCAAAGAGGGAAAATGAGGCTGTGGCAGGGGCTCTTCTCTGGTTCCATGCCGCATTTATTCAAAGGAAGAAAAGATTAAAGGAAACTTTGGTGAGCACTCTGGAAAAAGTTCTTAGCCTTAATGTAATGGGATATTTTTTCCACTTAAAAGAAAATTCGATTCAATAACTAGAGCTGGCAGTTTAGAAAACAGAGGTGACAGCTGCTGAAATAGTGGCTGGAGCATTCCCACTGAGAAGCCTGGTATTCCATGAGTAACAGAAGCATTGCTTTTTTTCTAAAATAGCACATTGGGGTCCAGTTTAGGAATATATGAAGATCCCTTTTAAAAGAAAAAGATCTCCCTACTAACTGGTAATGCTAACTTTTTTTTTTTTTGGTTCTGGGGGTTGAACCCAGGAGAGCTTTACCACTGAGCCACATCCCAGCCCTTTTTATATTTTATTTAGAGACAAGGTCTCGCTAAGTTACTGAGGCTGGCTTTGAACTCATGATCCTCCAGCCTCAGGGATTATAGACATGCACTCAGCCTGACAAATTATTTTTATAACAATATTAATATATACCACTAGGTCTAATCTATTGGCCTATTCTTGGGGTGCTTTCACAACTATAAAACTAGAAATTAATTCATAAATTAAAAGCAAATGAAAATGGTGTGAAAATCAATACTATTCATGAGGACTATAATCACTTTTGATGAAAGTAAATTACTATTTTCAATGTGAATATCATAATATACACGCACATGTAAAGTTTGACATGTCTATAAACACAATTTCATCAACATTTTTCTCTCTCCTACGGTATGATACCATATGATACATGTTGAGTTATACATGTAATACACAGGGTGGCTGTGAAGGCAACGCCTGAGTTATACATTAGTGCCCATATGGAACACACACAAGAACATGCCTATGTTATATATGTGCTGTGAATATCCAGGACATAACAATCAATACCTGAGTTACATATGACAAACAGATCTAGTCTTATTTCATTAACCTAGGGTAAGAAAGATAGCACTGCTTCATACTAGTCAGATTATCAATCCAACTGAAAATGTGATGCTGAAATTTCAATGCACCAAACTCCATTAGTAGCCCCCTATAAGCAAGAAATGCACATATTAATTTCCAGCTGAAATGAAAATATAATTATGAAATTTATCATTTCCTTGGAGAACCACACACTCTGGGGAAATAAATGTTCATACACTCCTATTTAAAGAAATCTGTTACACATCATGTCATAAGTCTATAAATTTTGAAAAGTATTTTTATTAAGTAGAATCATGGAAGCCTTCATTTTAATAGGCGCTGTTGTGTGCCAGAGGTCTGACTGACTGATCTACGTTGCTGACTCAGGCCAATAGCATCCACAACAGGCTCCCAAGGATGGGAGTTCTGGTATATAGTTTGCATTCTTGCCCTTTATTTTCTTCTCCTTTCCACCTTAGTGCCCTGTTCTTGCTCTTTTGAAATACCATGCACGTTTTGGGACAGAAAAAGTGGATATAACATTGAAGCAGATTCATTTTCAGATTGACAGTCCATAAAACAGCTCCCTACGGAAGGAAAGACAGAGTCACCAATCAATTGCACAGCTAGAAATTCTGGATTCACCTCAAACATCTGAGACCAGGCTCATTCCCATTATTAACTATTTATTACAAAACAAATAGACCCCCAGTTCTTCTTATCTGCACAGTTAACACAGAAATAATGGAATTTCAACATGTATTTAGTAGGCGCTTTGATAGTTTACTGTTACATATTTAACTATGGTCTACATAAGGGAAGGAAAAAGTGAAATAGACATCCAACAATATGATTTACTGAATTTTTAGCAACTCATTCGATTTAACAACTATTTGCTTAATGCTCACTTTCTTCAAAATAGTGCATACTACTTTTGATTGTTCTATTTTCATCGATCATAAAATAAAAACCAGACACCCAGGTCAAAGTTTTATTCATCTATCTCCTTTATTTAAAGCATACATCAATCCTCTACCATGATGTGCCAGACACTGTGCTAGGGAGATTACTAAGAGCTTAAAGAGGGGACAGAGTATTTCTGGATCAAATGACTGGGACACATGTTATAGATGAACACATAAGCTGTTATGGTTTTGATAAGTGGTGTCCCCAAAAGCTCATGTGTGAGACAATGCAAGAAGATTAAGAGGTGAAATGATTGGGTTAAATGAGCCTTAACTCAATCAGTGAATTAATTCTAGGATAAGAATTGAGCGGTAACTGAAATCAGGTAGGGTATAGCTGAAAGAGGTAGGTCACTGGGGACATGCCTTTGGGGTTTACATTTTGTCATGGTGAGGAGAGCTCTCTCTCTGCTTCTTGGAGGCCATGTTCTGAGCCACTGTCCTCCACCATCACCTTCTACCATCATGTTCTGTGTCACCTAGAACTCCAAGGAATAGAGCCTGCTGTCTATGGACAGAGACTTCTGAGATCATGAACCACCAAATAAACTTTTCCTCCTCTAATTATTCTTGTCAGTTCTTTTGGTCACAGCAGCAAAAAATGCTGATTAAAACTTAAGCTAACTAAAACAGGATTACAATAGAAAACCACAGGAGAAGGATAATAAAGTTGAATAAAGTGAAAGCAATATATTATGGTGGCCAAGAACAAGAATATGGACAATTAGAAAGATCTGAGCTTAAGTTCCAGATTTTTCAATTATCTGTGTAATATTGGGAAATTAGTTAAGTTCTCTAAGCTAGATTTTTAAAAAAAAAAAAAAAACTGAGGTGCCAGAGGACTAAATAGAAGTGCTTAAAAAATCATACTGTTTTTGTTTGGAAGAATTAAATGAGATGAAGCAAAGTATCTAGCACAAGACCAGCTCTATATACAGGCTGTCTCTTTTCATTTTAATTGTTACTTTTAATGTAGCATAATTTAATACAGAAATAGCATAAGAAAATAAAAAGAAAGAGAAAATATGGACAACCCGCTCTGGGAATGTTGACCATTCTCATTTGGTTGAAAATTTTTAGATCAGAGAAGAAAAGTAGAGGCTGACAGATTTGAAAAAAAATAGTTTTAATCAAACTGAAAATTAGAAACTTTAAAACTTCCTGAAAAGGATGGTGAAAAAATCAGAGATGCAGTTTGAGAGGATAACTAAACATGGTAGCATAAGCTGAAATGGGAGAGGTAAAACCCAGGGAGAAATTCTCCTTAAAAAGTATTCCAATTAATAGCCAGGAGTGGTGGTGCACACCTGTAATCCCAGCACTTTGGGAGGCTGAGAGGAGAAATCATGAGTTCAAAGCCAGCCTCAGCAACAGCGAGACGCTAAGCAACTCAGTGAGACCCTGTCTCTACATAAAACACAAAATAGGGCTGGGGATGTGGCTCAGTGGTCAAGTACCCCTGAGTTCAATACCCAGTACCAAAATAAATAAATAAATAAATAAAGTATTCCAATTAACTAATTAAGACTGAAGAAGTGGAATGGGAACCTGGGAGTTGAAGTGACTGAAAACAGGCTATGAATTTCATAGAAATGTTATGGAGGTAGAATCTCTTAAGACTTTTAGTGATACCTTAAGTTCAAAGAGTTTGCCTAAAATGGTCTCATGTGAACAGCAAAGATCGCCCCAGAGGCCCAATCTGTTATGTAGTAATAGCACTAACTTCTATCACATGCCATGCACACAGTATGTACCATTTTAGTTTCATGGGAAGACTGGCCATCCAAAGAATTTCACATCCTTGCACAACCTAACCCAGAACAAGAAGAAACTTTTCCTCCAGTCCTTTCCAACAACTTCCTCTCATAATTACTTGGTTTAAATTGATTACACCTCTATTGCCAAGTTAATAGCTAAGATTGGGGAACTGTCATAAAATTTCAGAGAAAATTCTTATTTATCGGAATTAACCTTTAAATGAGACTGTATTAATGTGCTTGGTACAATGCTTCTGAACAAGTGGTGATTTGCCCTGCAAAGGACATTAGGTAAGGTCTGGACTACTCTGCAATAGTCACAACCGGAGATGTTACTGGTGTTGAGTCAGTAGTCTAGAGATGATAAGATGCGAAAATGCACAGGACAGTCCCATAATGTGGAATTACTGCACCCAAAATTTCAATAATGTCAAGGGTGAGGACACTAGATTAAAAATGTAAGGAGTAACCAATAGATCTGAGTATGGAATCAACTCCAAACCCAATCTCAGCCTAATAAAGGAGGATAAAACCATGTTAGAACAATAATACAAACACCATTAAATGAATAGGCTCATCAAAAATTAGTTGGTCCATGTGTGGAGGCACACACCTGTAATCCCAGTGGCTTGGGAGGCTGAGACAGGAAGATCACTAGTTCAAAGCCATCCTCCACAAAGGTAAGGCACTAACAATTCAGTAAGAACTTGTCTCTAAATAAAATATAAAATAGGGTTGGGATGTGGCTCATTAATTGAGTACCCCTGAGTTTAATCCCTGATACCTTCCAAAAAATTAATTTGTGGGATAGCACTGCAGGAATATTGGCATAAAGACCTCCAAATATCTGTTCCTTCATGACAGTAATGAGAACACCAACAAACTAACAATATAACCAAAATCAACTTTTTAACAACTCTAGAAATTAATGAACAGAGGAATCCAAGGACAGCTGATTGACAAAACACAGGTGAATCCCAACAAGATCAGTGACTTTTGTAGTGTTTTAACGTGCCCTTTGCCCTGCCCTCTCTCCCCGGTTCAAGCAGCCTTGAAAACCAAGAGCTTTGCAAACATGATAGCCATGAGAACCAGCTGCCCACCTGCAACTGGAGAGTAGAAAAGAGTATGGAGCCCCCCAAAACACCATTGCCAGATATTGTCATCATTTTCTCTGTATGAGGTTTCTTGGAAACCTCCACTAGCAGGGTTTGACTTCATTTGGCCTGATTCAGAGATCACTTTCTGTAAACAAGCTTTCCCCAGGACATTTGTCAAAAATAATCAGTGGCAATTGTTTAACATCAGAGCTTCCTGAGACAGCTGTGAGGGTTGGGACAAAGAAGAAACTGACCAACTAAAGGGAAAATTTGGTAAATGAGCTGTCTATAGAGTCTTTCCTAGTCTGCTCCCACAAAATCCCATAGATGAGCAACAGAAATTAATTTTCTGTTTCGGGCTAGAATGGCCCAGCATCATTTTGGTGAAGACTCCCTTCCCAACTTGCAGGCAGACACTGCTCACTGGGTGCTCATAGGGTTCATACATACAGAGAAAAGAACACATTCTCTGTGTGTCTTCTTACCAGGACAGACAGCCCATCATGAAGGCCATATTCACTTGACCATTTCTACTTAGTTGCCTCCTAAACATCCCACCTCCAAATACCATCATATTATGGTTCAGGGCTTCACTATATGAATTTCAGGGAGACACAAATTTCAGTCTCTAACATTCTACTCTTATTGGCCCAAGTTCATGTTGTTCTTCCATGCAAAATCATTCATTCCTGGAGAGACCTAGGCTAACATCTTAATTTTTCAACTCTTACTAAACTTGAAGCTCTGAGCAAGCAGGAAATGAGGGTAATGTGGAGTTTCCAACTGACTACCAGAAAAATCATAGTCATGCATGAATACATACCATTCATGGAAGACTAGGGTAGTTGTTGGTTTAAGGTATTTAAGGAAATATTTGTCCAGTCATTAGTTGACCATTAAGAAACCTCTCATCACACATGAAAAACTAGAATTTGTATAAGAAAGTCAGAAGTGAACAAAGAGAAACAGTAAAAATAAATAGGATCAAGAAACTATGAAGAGGGGAATCTGACTCCTGAAGTTGTCTCACTATATTATGTAAAATGCCCAGTTATCAACAAAAATTATGGCACATTCAAACAAAGAGAAGGTCCCTTAAATAAGAGAAATAGTTAATATGAAGTGTCCCTAACACTGGACTTCCTAATCAAAGATTATAATGTTTAGCTTTTATTTATGATCTAAAGGCCATTATAATTATGCTCAAAAACAAAAGAAAACCTTGAATAAAGGTCTAAAAGCAAATATGATACAGATTTCTCAGTGAATACATAACACCAATAAAAAGATACAAATTATTTTTAAAAATAGAAATTCTATAGCCATAAAGTGCAATAACTGAAATAAAAGAAATCTCTAGAGGAGATTAACAACAGATTTGCCTTACCAGAATAACAAGGCAATGAACTTGAAGAGAGGGCAATTGACCTTATCTAGTCCAACAAAGAGAAGGAAAAAATAATGAAGAAAAATGAACAGAGCCTCCAAGGTCTCTGTGACACCACCATCCACAAAAGGAGAGTCATTGAAGGAGAGATGAAAGAGAAAGAGCAGAAAGAATATTTGAAGAAACCATGGCTAAAGCTCCCGAATTTTATTTTTAAAGCATTAAACTATACATCCAAGAATTTCAAAGAATGTATGTAAAATAAATTAAAAAGATCCACACCTATACATACCATAATCAAATGGCTATTGGCTAATGTCAAAGAGAATCTGGAACACAGCAATAGAGAAGTGGCATTGGAGAGCCTGATAAAGTGAGCAGCTGATTTCTCATCAGAAACCATAGTGTCAGGAAGTTGATGGAATGGCATATTACAGGCACCAAAAGGAAAACAGTAATAAACAGGAATTCTAGAGCTAGCAAATCTAGTCTTCACAAAGGAAGAAGAAATTAAAGACATTGCCAGACAAATAAATTGAAATAAATAGTTTCTCAGAGACCTACCCCATTATAAATACTAAATGAAACTCTGTAGGCCAAAACAAAATAATACTATACAATAATAGAATCCATATGAAAAATTGTTAAAAGCACCAATGTAGATAGCAACATAGATAACTATAAGAGTCAACATTAAGGTACTTTTGGTGTCTCACTCTTTTCTGCTATTTATGTAAAAGAAAACTGCATAAAACAATAACTATTAAACTGTTTTAATAGACATATAAATAATTACATTTATAACCCATAAAAACACAAAAAAGGGAAGAGTGTAGCTATATAGGAGCAGTTTGGCATCATGCAGACATTAAGCTGGTATTGATCCAAATTAAATTGTTAAGATAAGATGATAACTAATCCTCACAGCAACCATTAAGAAAACAACATTAAAATATCATAAAAGAAACAATAAGGGAATTAAAATGGTATACTAGAAAAATGTCTTCTTAGCACAAAAATAGATAATGATGGAAGAGTAAACAGAAAAAAAAGATATACAGAACGCAAGTAGAAAAATGACAAGTGTAAATCCTGCCTTATCAGTAGTTACATCAAATGTAAATGGAACACTCAATCAAAAGACATATTGGCAGAACGAACAGAGAAACATGTTCCAATTGTATGTTTTCTACAAGAGACACATTTTAGATTCAAGTAGCATATAGGCTGAAAATAGAAGGATGACAAACTAACAAAAAGTGATGGAAGAGTTGCTATGATCAACCTCAAACAAAAATACTTTAAAACCAAAACTGATACGAGACACAAAAGAGGATATATTACAAAGAGAAAAATGTCCATCCATCCAGAAGTGATAATGAGTATAAACACGATTGCAACCAATGAGCCTCAAAAACAGAATTAAGAGATGGACAATTCCACAGAATAGCTGGAGACTTGAGTACCCTGCTTCCAATAGTGGTTGGACAACTTAGTAAAAGATCAACAAGGAAAAAAAAGATTTGAATAACAGTATAAAACAGTAAGATCCAACAGTGGTATATATTAGTTTTCCTAACATCAGAATATAAATTCTTCTGAAAGAGTCAAAGATAAAATTACAAAGGAGATTAGATAGTAATTTGAGATGACTGAAAATTAAAACAAAACATGGCAAAATATATGAAATATAGCCAAACACATGCTTCAACTACAATCTGAACTTGTAAATACTTACGCTAAATGAGAAGGAAGATCTCAGATGAATAACCTAAGATTCCATTCTAAGGAACTAGAAAAAGAAGAGCAAATTAAACCACAAGTAGAAAGAAAGAAATAATAAATATTAGACTTGAAATGAACAAAATAGAGAAGGGAAAAATGGAGAAACTTAATAAACTCAAAAGTTGTTTCTCAGGCAAACCACTAGACCGACCAAGAGAAGAAACTTAAATTACTAGAATTATTAGTGAAAGAAGGGGTAATGTTATTGAGAGTAGAACAAAACTGAATAGTATGAACAATTGTCTGTCAACAAATCATCTAGCCTAGAAAAATAGCAAATCCTAGAAAGACTCCAACAGCTGAAACTGACCTAAGAAGACACAAAAAATCTAAATGTAGCTATCATAAATAAGGAGATTGGACTAGGAATCAACACACTTCCCAAAGACAATAGCAGGGCGAAATGGTTTTTCTGGTGAATTCTAACAAATGTTTAAAGAAGAATTAACACAAACCTGACAAACACTTCACCTCTAAAAACAGAAGAGAATGGAATACTTCCTGACCCATCTATGAGGCAAGTCTTATTCTGATACCAAATAAGACAAAGACAACACAAGAACAAACACACACTCACAATGTTCTAGTTAGCTGTCACATCTCTGTGACCAAAATACCCAACAAGAACAATAAGGAGGAGAATTTTATTTGGGACCCATGGTTGGAGGTCTCAGTTAGATGGCCAACTCCATTACTCTGGGCCTAAGTGAGGCATCACATCATGGAGAAGGGCCCAGCAGAGGAGAGCTGTTCAGCTCATGGTGGGGTCAGGAAGCAGAGAGAGAAGGCCAGGGAAAGGGGTTACAGGGAAATATCCCCTTCCATGGACCATCCCCAGTTGGCCACCTCCTCCAGCCATATTCAAACTGCCTACAGTGATCACCCAGTCAGTCCATTCAAACTGGGATGGACTGATTATATTACAGTTCTCCCAATCCAATTATTTCACCTCTGACTATTCCTGCATTAACAGGAGCTCTTGTGGGGGACACCTCATATTCAAATCATAACAGACCCAAAATAACTTTATGAATAGAGATACATGTATTTTCAACCTAATGTTGATAAAATGAGTCCCAGTGACCTAAAAGAAAGGTTATACACCATGAACAAGTGGAATTTGTCTCAGGAATACAAAGCTAGCACAGTATATGAGAGCAATCAATATAAGGTATGATATTAACAAAATAAAAGGCAAAAAAAACCCCATGATAATCTCAATGGGCATAGAAAGAGCATCCTTAACCCAGAAAAGGGCGCCAATAAAAACATCCACAGCTATCACATTCAGTGGGAAAGACTGAAAACTTCCCCTCCTCTGAGATAAGCCACAAGCTAAGGATGTCCATCTCATTACTCCTGCGCAATGCTATACTATAGGTCCTTGCCATTGCAATTAGGCAAGAAAACATAAAGGCATCTAGACCAGAAATAAACAAGTAGAACTATTTCTATCCATAGATGGCATGATCTTGTATATAGAAAATCATAAGAATCCACTAAGAGTTTATTGAAACTAATGGATTTGGCTAGGTTATAGGGTGCATGTTAAATTTATCTTATTTCTAAGCAATAGCAATGGACACTTCAAACTGAAAATTAAAAGCAATCCCATTTAAAACAGCATCATATACAATAAAATGCTTGGAACTATAATTAACAAAGATGTAAAACTTATCCATAAAAATGTACTAAAATATCATTGTAAGAAATTTAAAAGACCTAAATAAATGAAAAGGTATTCTACTCCTAAGAATCAGAAGGTTTCGATATGCCACCATGGCATGCCTACTGATCTCCAGAAAACACAATCTTTATCAAAATTCAACCTGGTTTTCTTGAATAAATTGACAAGCTGATCCTAAGATCCATATCAAAATATAAGAGATCCAAATTGCACATATAATCATGAAAAAAAAAATTGGAAAACACACCTTTCCTGACTTCAACATTTGAAGCCAAAGTAATCATGATAGTGTGGTGCTGGCCGAGGTACAGACATATAAATCAATTAGAGCTGAATTGAGAGTCTAGAAATAAACTCTAACATTTATGGTCAATTGATTTTCAACAAGGGTGTCAAGATCACTCAATGAAGGTGGAAAGTCTTTTCAACATACAGTCTTCGGATAACTGTGTGTCAATGTGCAAAAGAACAAAGTTAGATCTTATCTCGTACCATATACAAAAGTTAACTCAAAATGTGTTAAAAATCTAAAAGTAAAATTGAAAACTGAAACTGTTTAAAGAAATTATAGATGCAGTTCTTCATGACCTGGACTGGCAATGGTTCCTTAGGTATAACAGTAAATGTGTTAGCAACAAGAGAACCTAAGCTGACTTTCACCAAAATTAAAAGGTTTTCTGTTTCTCTTTCATCATGAGATTAAAAAGACATCTCTCCCACAGACATGGAGAAAATATCTACAAAAAATATACATATGGAAATATTTTGTATCAAGAATATTGAAAGAACTAGCTGGGCACAGTGGTGTATGCCTGTAATTCCAGCAATTCAGGAGGCTGAAGCAGGAGGATCCAAATTCAAAGCCAGCCTCATCAACTTAGCGAGGCCCTAAGCAATTCAGCGAGATTCTGTCTCCAAATAAAATATTTTTTTAAAAAAATGGACAATGTGGCTTAGTGGTTAAGTGCCCCAGGTTCAATCTCTGCTACCACACCCCCGAAAAAAATACACACACACACACACACACACACTTAAAGAACTTTTACAATCACAGCAATAAAAAGATAACCCAAGTCAAATATGGGCAAAATATTTAAATAAACATTTCACCAAAATACAGAAATAATTGTTGAACACATGAAAATGTGCCCAATATCATTTAGTATCAGGCAAACACAAACACAAACCACAGTGAAATACCACTTTCTAGTCCTAGCATAGCTATAATAATAGAGCAGACAATCACGACATTTAGTGGAATAAAGAGAAGTAGAAATCCTTTTACACTGCTGGTAGAAATATAAAATGAGCAACTAGTTTGGAAGATGACGTGGCAGTTCCTCTAAAAGTTTAACAGAGTTACCATATGTTACCATATGTTATGGTCTAGATATGTGTAAAACAATGCAGGGATTTTCTCAGGTGAAATGATCACAGTATGAGACATGTAACGTAATCAATGGATTCATTGGATGACGACTACCGGTGGGTAGGGGGTAGCTGGAGAAAGTAGGTCACTGGGAGTGTCTTTGGGGTTTATGTTTTGTCTTTGGTGAGCTTTTTTGTCTGTTTCTTGACTGTCATGTCCTGAGCTGCTTTCCTCCGCCATGCCCTTCTGCTTTATGTTCTGCCTCACCTGGGGCTCAGAGCTATGGTGTTGGCCAGCCATGGGCTGAACCTCTGAAACTGAGTCAAAATAAACTTTTCCTCTACTACATTGTTCTTGTCAGGTATATTGGTCACAGAGATGCAAAAGCTGACTAAAACACCATATGACTCGACATTTCCACTCCTAGGTTTATATCCAAAATAATTAGAAACATATGTCCACGTAAAAGCTTGTATATAAATATCCATAGCAGTAGTACTCATCATAGACAAGACATGAAAGAAAAACAAAATGTCTATCACTCAGTAACTAGCTAAATAAAAGGTAGTACACAGTACAATGGAATATTATTTGGTCATAAAAAAGTTAAATACTTATACATGCTACAAATGTATGAGCCTTGGAAACATCATATCAAGTGAAAGCAGACACTAAGGACCACATCTTTCATTACTGCACTTGTATGAAATGACCACAGTATGAATCCAGATTTAGGGCCACCAGGAACTAGGGAAACAGCAGAATCAGGAGACTGCTTATGAGGAAAGACTTTCTTTGGAGAGTATTAAAAATCTCCTGGAATTAGGTATTCACCATGTTTGCAGAACTTTGTGACTATAATAAATGTCAGCAACTTGTACACTTTGAAAGGGTAAGTTTTGTGTTATGTAAATTATATTTCAGTTTAAAATAACACTGGGAGGAACTGAAAACTTGGTTATTTAAAGGAAAAATTAATTTCTTTTGTTAAACTTGTGAGAATTTCAATGGCGATAGGATTGTGAATACAGACAAGAAGATCGTGACAACACTGAGCTAAGAACAATCAGCCTTCCCACTGACCCTCTGAGGCAGACACTACGCCTATCCTAATTTTCAGATGAACAAAACCAAGCTTGGGAGGCAAAGAAATCCAGCCAGGGAAATAAATAAAATAGCACAAGTGAAATCCACTCCAGGGCTTTGGATTCCTCAGCCACTGTCAGCCATGACATCCCTGAGGCTGCGGTCACCTTTTGCTGGTAGAAGCAGAGAGACATAGTCACTCAGTGAAAGAAGTGAGCAATGGAGAGAGTTGTGAGCAAGCTGTTTTGGGGAAAGAGGGAGCAACACAAAGTTCCATCGCAAGGGCAATGCTTGGGTTGGTTAGGCGTTTCCCAGACAAAATGAGACAAGAAGGAGCCCTGGGGATAAGGAGAGAAACTACAGCCCTGCAACCAGGATTTTAGACACTTTGTAAATCCCTTCTGGAATCTGCTGTCTCTGCCTACCATCTTAGCCTACTCCTCTCCCACCCCCCAATACCACCACACACAAGAGCTTGGCATGGGCAGTTTATGTATCTGCTGAGCTCATAACTTTGCAATTAGCTGCTCCACACTTCCTAAGGTGAAATGAGTTCTTACCCAGATCTTTACTCTGGACAACCCTTTAGGAGGCCCATCTTCTGAACATCTTGAGCTCTTCAAGTTCATGGTTGAAAGAGTTCATTTACACTCATGGTTGCACATAATTGTTAGTAGCCTAGCAATGTGCTACCATCCCACCTTGAACAAAATGTATGTAAACAGCAGTTAATCACTTAGGAAGATCAATATCAAGTATCTAGAGACACAATAGTTACTATCTCAAACACACACTGAAAAAGAACATCACATTTGGTTAATGTTTTTCTGATTAAATTTTTGGCAGATAGAAGACAGAATTAGATCAGTAGTTATATCACAGCATTAGCAACAAGCAAGGAATTAAATCTACAAATGTCACTTTGGAGAGGGCAAGTAGGATATATATGTCACCTCTTAATAGATTAATTAGGATAAACTAAATAGGATGTTCAAAAAGTTTATAGGATTGGCAAATAGTGTTTTGATAAGGTCATTAGCAACCATTCGATGGCTATTATGATGATAATTTACAGCCGTGACTATTGTCTAGACAAGAGAATTAAGATATTACTGGCTCTGATTTTAATTTGAAGCAAAGCTGACCGTATCATATTAAGTTAAGTGTCCTGGTCTAGTGGCCTCCAGCCACTGGCTGCAAATGTTAAACTCAATTGCTGTGTTTCCAGAACAGCCAACAGAAGTGGACAGGGCAGGAAAGCACAGTGAGTCCATTGTAAAGAAATCTGGACTCAGGCAAAAGGAAGATAAAGCATCCTTCCTGTGTAAATGGTCTCAGATGCCTAGCAGTGGAGGACAGCTGCCCAGCCAGGGAAAGGGAGGACTGGTCTTATATTTTTAAAGTTATTTGTAATTGGCAAATCACTGTGTATGTTTACAGAATACAATGTGATATTTTGATATGTTTATAATGCAGAATGATTAAGATGGGTTAATTAACAAATTTATTGCCTCACATACTTACTATCATTTTTTTGGTGTGGTGAAAACATTTAAAATCTACTCTTAGCAATTTTAAAACACATAATGTGTTATTGCTTATTCTATTTACCATTCTGTGCAATAGATCACTAAAGTTTATTCCTCCAGTCTAACTGAAACCTGGTGCCCTTGGATCAACATCTCCCTTTCTGCCACCACCCCAAGCCAATCTCTCTCTCTCCGCACTGGGGGAGAGTACAATATGGTCACCAGTGGGCTACCTTTGGAGTATGCCACTGACCACAGACTGCTCCTGCTCTCACAAGGCAGAGAAATGGTCTCATTGATGACAAGGGAAAAGGAAGGGAAAGACCTGTTTCTGGGAGTGGCTTACACCAGGGTTCCTGGGAGGACAGCTGCAGTTTGCTCCATTATAAAAACAGGTGTTCATTTGCATTGGAAGCAAATTAACCTCCTCTGGTTTTCCCATTGAAGTTTTATCACACTCTCTCTAAGCCATTACTTCTTAACATTTCTTTTTTGTGTGTGTGTGTGTGGTACTGGGGATTGAACTCAGGGGTACTCGACCACTGAGCCATATTCCCAGCCCTATTTTGTGTTTTATGTAGAGACAGGGTCTCACTGAATTGCTTAGCGCCTCGCCATTGCTGAGGCTGGCTTTGAACTGGCGATTCTCCTGTCTCAGCCTCCCTAAGTGCTGAGATTACAGGCTTGAGCCACCGCGCCCGGTTTAACATTTCTTTTGTTAAGGGATATCCAGTCAACCTCAGATGTAGGGACATCTCCTCTTTGGAGACCTGTAGCCTCCTGCCTCCCCCAGCACCAACAGCTGCTTGCTAGAGCCAGGGCTGCACTGGGCAGTGTCCTGGCCTGAGAAGCACAACGTGAGTTTTAGATGGGGATCTGCCTTTTCCTAAGACCTTGGCCCACTTCCTATACTTTTCTGTCCCTCGGGTTATCTGTAAAAGGAAAAGGGTAAATGAGTTGAGCTCTGTTGTTGCACCTGTAAAATTTTGCAATTTTAGATGTCCATCCCATAAGAAATAAATTTCTCAATTCCTTTAAAGTAAAGAAATAGCTGAGCTGGGTGAGGTGGCACAGGCCTGTAATCCCAGAAACTTGGGAGGCTGAGGCAGGAGGAATAGGAATTCAAAGCCAGCCTCAGCAAAAGCGAGGCACTAAGCAACTCAGTGAGACCCTGTCTCTAAATAAAATATAAAAATTGGGCTGGGGATGTGGCTCAGTGGTTGAGTGTCCCTGAGTTCTATCCCTGGTACCCACCCGACTCAAGGAAGAAAGGGAAGGGAAGGGAAGGGAAGGGAAGGGAAGGGAAAGGAAGGGAAGGAAAGGGAAGGGAGGAAAATAAACAAAGAGCCAGGCATGGTGATGCACACCTGTAATCCCAGCAGATCAAGAGGCTGAGGCAGTAGGCTCAGAAGTTCAAAGCCAGCCTCAGCAATTTAGTGAGGACCAAGGCAACTTAGCAAGACCCTGTCTCAAATTAAAAAATAAAAAATCGACTGGTGATATTGCTCAATGGTTAAGTGCTATAGGTTCAATCATTGGTACCAAAAAACAAGCAAACAAAAACAAAACAACAAAAAATTCATATATATTCATATATAATAAATGATTATAAATGATTAAACAGTATTTATATATAACTATTAGCACTGCAGCATAGCATGTACCTAGATAAACATACACTATATAAATAAAATTCACATGATAAATGTGTTGTTTTCTTCATTTCTATTGGTTCATATTAGTAATACATGACATTAGGATTCATTTTGACAGAATTATAAATGCATAGAATATAATTTGTTCTAATTAAGGGTAAGTCTTAATACTTACCCTCCCCCATTTCCTCCCTGCTCTTGAACTCCCTCTACTCTACTAATCTGATAAAAGTGTTTTGAAAATCTCCAAACGGTCCAGCCAAAGTTTTAGATCAGTACAAAATTATTTCAGGGTTCTCAGAATCAAAAGATTGAAACAGTCTTGGTGCACAGCAGCCCTCTCCTGATTTGTGGGCAACCTCTAAATGCACAGGCACCATCCTTGGAACGTGTTGTCCTGGTAGAAGTGGCCTCAGATAACCCTAGTGATGTGAGCCAAGCCTTCTTCTCCCATTCTCTAGCCATAGTCATCTCCTCATGGACACCAGCTCTCTCCTCTCTGGCTTTCTCTTCCACCACCCATCCTGACTCAGCCGCCATCTTCTGATGCTCCACCCCACCTCTTCCAGGGAGGTTTCCCTGGCCCTCCATGTTTGAGGTAGATTGCTGTGGCAGAGGCGGCACACACTGATGCTTTTTTTAGCATGAACAAAAACCAGGACACAGTGCTGGTCAAGAAGTGTAGGAATCAAATGGTCTTCTGAGGCTAGGAGGGTCCTGTCCCAGCCAGCAGAGGAAGTTACAGTGGTAAGTTGGGTTCCAACGTTCCAACGCCAGGACAACGCACTGCACACCAAAGTGAGAAACACAACACATCCAAAGGATGCCTGTGGTCCACTAGAGAGAACGACTAATCACTGTCGAGGATTCAGACTGTAGTGTCAGGCATGTGGGCCTTTCTGCTTCAACCAAAGTTTTGTTCCATTGGCAGCTGCTGATTCCTAAAATCGCCTTTAGGAAGTAAGGGGAGACCAAACCACGAAATACAGCCAGGCCATTCATGCTGAAATTGAAGGGCAGACGTCGGAGTGGGCGTGTGGGGGTGTGGTAATTTCAGTCCCTCTTTCTGAGGACCAGAGATTTCTGCTCCGCCTGACGAATTCTATTTCCTTTTGGATTTTTTAAATATTGCTCTTAGAATTGACTGTCATTTAAATATTGAGAGGAAAATCTGCCAGAGTGATTGGATTATTCAATTTCTTTAAGGAATCATTAAAATACCAACCCAGAGGGAAGAGAGAAACCTCCTCGCCGTTATTTAAAATGTCTTCCATGTGAGAATAACACACCTGATAGCCTGGGCCTTAGGATAGGGTTTAAAGCTCAAGTGCATCAAAGAATGGAAAGGGCTTACTCCTCGTGCTTTGCCAAACTCTAAACCTAAGACTACCTGAGTGAAGCCCCAAATTACCCTCTTGTGTCTAAATGTCACAGTGGTGATAAAGTCCTGAAGTATAAAAGGAACTGGCTCAGGCTGATATAAATCAGAACATGAAACACTGTTACATAGTTCTTAAGGATCGTAAAGATGTGTAGGTGGTCCTCATTATTATCGCTTGCCATGAGTCAAACATTGGATCATGGTAGAAATTGTCCAACCAAGCTAAAATAAATCTTGTCTGCAAAGAAGGCAAGTATCGGTTGCTTCTTGGTTGAGACAGTATATTGCCTTGGTTAAATGGAACGTTCAAGGACTTAAAACACTTTCATGCAAGATATTATCTTTTTAAATCTCTCCTCCTACCACTTTACCTCTAACAATAGTTAGGATAAATTGCTACATTTAGTAGGTGTTTTCTCAATGCCAGGGATTGAGTTAAGGTTAGCTTCACGTGGACTCCCGCTTGTCTTCAGAACAGCACGAGGCATCAGTGCTCTTGGTGAGGAAAACGTCCTGTCAGGTGTCTAACCTGGTACCGGTAGAAACAGAATCCCAGGCCTTCATGCTGGACTGGACAAGTCCACTACTGAGTCCTTCAGAGGGTCTTCTACCCAGCTGCCTTTGTTCATATGTTCCCAGCAGCTTTTCATGCCTGGAGCTGCGACAGTCTCATAGCCCATCTGTCTGACCCCAGGCTGTAACCCACTCCCCTCCTTCTGTATTGACTTTATCACATCCTGCACTATAGCCACTCTTGTAATCCAGTCCTTCAGAAAAAGTCTAAATTCATACACCAGAAAAGATGGTATTCCCTCTACATTCAGTCCCATGTCCTGAAACAATGTAACTAAAGGTTTCCATTTAGGCATTTTCTCCATCCTAAATACACAGGCTCTTTTCTCCATCAGAGATGACCTACACAGGCTTTCCTCAAGCCCCACCTCCTCCGAGCAAGCCACATATGGCACTTACCAGTTACAATACACTGCAGGGACTCACCCTTACATTGATTTAGGTAAAGAATTTATGTTCCAAAAGAAAGACCCCAGGGCTTTAAATTCAGAGGCCTGTGCTGAACTCCTAATGTTACTTACGGTTATATAGCCTCAGTGTTTTTATCTGTAAGGTGAGATCATTCTCATCTGCCTTACAGGGTTACTAAAAGGACTAAATGAATTTATGAACACACACATATATACACATAAATATATGTGCATGTTTATATACATATAATTTCATGCATGTATTTCATTTAATCCTTACATAATATTTATACATGAATATACATTTATTCATACATATTATTTTGCACAAACACATATACTAGCTTTGAAAACCATGAAATACCCTAAAGAATTACTTTTGCTGCTTAACTGGTTATCTGATTGCTTCCTGAACTAGTTTGTGGACTCCCAGAGAGGGGAGGGGCAGCCTTTTTCATGACACCCCTTCTTCTCAAGTTCTAACAAGTGCTATATATAATAAAGAATGGCCAAAAAGTGCTTGAGTGGAAATGTTTCCCAGATCCCTAGTGGGAGATCATTATTCCATATTATACATTAGAAAAATATAAAGGGCCACACAGGTGAGGGGCCATGCAAAGAGCTGTTGGCAGATACAAATCTCCTAATTCTCATTTGATTTTTTTTCCAAATAGGCTTATGTCAGCTTTCTCCTTGATGAATTGGACTTCATTTTCACTAATGACATTCAGAAAATGTACTCACTGTTTGTGGATAGCACCAAGTGGGCGGAGTGTCAACTGCATTTGGAGGGTGTCACTGCAATTCAAAACAGCCCTGACAACTTGAAGATGTGGGCAGATATAAACAACAGCACTGAGAGGACCACACATTAAAACAACCAAAAAAAAAAAAAAAAAAAAAGTCTAACGTCTTTTTAAATGAGATTTTTTATGAGAATAGTGAAATTTGAGATCTGGTGAATGACCTCTGTATGGCACCAAATATTACTCAGGTACTTTGAATCTAACTCTGCTTTAAGATCCTCCAATTTGATGACCACAGAGACGACAGTGAGAGAGTTGGGAGTAATAATGGTGCCTAAGGGATTAGGACAATATATCTGTGAGCAATTCACAGGAAAAGAAGAAAAAATGACATCATAATACAAAAGAAGGAAGCTCCCATCCTTTCCTATCCCTCCAAAACATTTACATATTCCTTAAGCCAAGAGATTGGCCAACCGCATCTCTGAGGTCTGAGAACACAAGCCCATTCCTCTGTTGCTCCACTGAAAAGTGTTTCTGGAGCAGATGATGGAATCTCCTTTGGACACATGCACCTCATTCCTTAGCAAGAGTTGAGAGGATGCTGAATCTCGGATGGTCCAGAAGTTATATGATGAGCGACCAAGCATGATGAATAGACAAAACAGAAAGGACCGTGAGGGAAAGATGTTTGAAAGACTATTCAACTAGTGTGTTTGTGATCCTGAAATAGATATCAAGGGACAAACATCCAAAGGGAGAGAAACCAAAGTCTAGCACATCCCTGCTACTGGTGAAGGTGAGGGTGAACAGCTGTGCTTTCTCTAAGCCAGAGCACTGGCGAAATCCTCATGGCCCCTGCTACAGCCAGCTAGTCAAAGTGCCTGTCAGGATGCAGGCACTGATTACCAGCGGGGCTGGTGCAGAGGTGATGACACTTCTCATTCTTCAGGAAAGGAGGCTCATTAGCAAAGAGCTGGGTTATGCCCCTCCCCATAGAAAATGTGACAGGCCAGGGTGATGGCCAGAGGGCATGAGGAAGAGTTACAGAACAATGTGAGCCACCACCAGCATGCTGCTGATATGACATGGAAAACACTTTGGGCCACATCCTATGCTGTGGCACTGGGGTGAAAGTCCCCTGTAGCTAGTTCCCAGAATTCAGCTCTCTCACGCTTGCCATATACATGTCGCTGACTTTATGAGCTTCATGTTGAGGGCACTCGATCTCTGAGTCTGACTGGTGTATTTAGAGTGACTGCTTCTCACTTTTCATCCAGTCTTTCCAAAGGAGCGCTCTTCTTCAGTATTAGACCATTTGATGGCATCTCCATTTCTAAACTCCATGGTATTATCCTGACTACCAGCAAGAGAAGGGCTCAGGTGCAGAATAGAGTGCTCTTTTAAATGTCCCATCCAAATGCACCTGAGAGGTGGATGTAAAGAATCAACAGGCTTCTTCATGGGTGTTTAGGTGGTAAGTATCACAGGCTCCCTGAAATCCTTTCCATTTCACACAGATAACCAGTAACACACAGGAGGATTTACCTGTGCCCAAGACAGAGATGGAGCCTGGAAAACAGCAGGCCCCTCCAGCGCAGCCAGGAAGAGCAGCAAGGCGTGGGGCGGACCTGCTTCAGTTTGATATTTTAATACACTCTGTGCTTCTCTTTGTTTTGGTAACAGTATATCTGTTTCCTGAATTATCCTTTTCTTATGCAAATACTGCAACAAATTAATTTGTGTCTCCCAAGTACCTATCAACAACTAAGGAAGGAAGGCATTCCCAGAAGGCTGGGCAGTGACCAAAGAGAATCTGCTTTGTAAATACACAGATGTAAATTCTTGATACATCTGATGTTGTATGTGAGGACTTCTGTATAATTTTAGAAGAAAAAATAAAATGCTGAATAATATAGGATAATAGTAAAATGAAAACCGAGTGCTGTCTTTGTGGCAACTGTCCCAGTGGGTGGCCCAGACTACGTGAGCATGGGAAGCCCTCTTTTCCCCAAATTCTCCAGTCACAATTTAGTAAGAGGTTTCTGTTACCTCTTTGAAAGTTAACTACATGATATATTGATTTTAATAAAAAATGAGACCAGTAGGAGGACATTAGTGGAATTGGATCACTTTTTTATATTTAATATTTGGAAGTCTCAAATCTGGGATACTCATATTAAGGAAAAATAAAATTCTATTGAGTAAGTTAATGTTAAACATTTTCCACTTTGCTTATCAATGTACTTCCTGGGGTCAAATTTTTTGTTTTGAATCAAGGTTGCAATTCCTTATTTTTTATGAATGAATGAACACAAGTTCTGACATCAATTTACATTAGGGCAAATATAATTAAATTTCATAAGACCACTCACCCTGCCCCCTATTAAAGTTTGTACAATTGGAAACAATTACTCATAGAAGCTTAACTATTACCTACTGTGCACCTTATACTTAAGTAGACAAGTGGCTTCTGTCACAAAAGCTAGTTTAACTATGCTCAGTGGAAAAGACTATATGGTCAGCCACTGTATGTGGGTGAGGTCTTCAGTCTGGCAGTGCAAAATAGATTTTGATTGTGTGCTCCAATTAAAATGTTTTAATTAGAGCAATGCAAATTGAGTCCACAGCAAAATCCAAAATTGTGACTGGACTCAGCTTTCAAGCTCAGTCAGACTTGATAGGACTCAGTGAAAGTAGGAGATGTGAAGCTCTGATGTTCAGCATTCTGACTCCAACCCCCTTCAGCCAGGCTCCTCTGGGCCTTTACAATATCTGTGATTGCCCACACACCTTGTGTGCAGCTCACATAGTGCCATTTTCCCAGGAGGAATGTCCCCTGCCCCCATGCCCCTCTGATCCCATCTCACTTAAGATTTGGACCAGGTGGAATGAATGACCTAATTCCCCTCTGCACAACCACCCTTGTGCCTGGCTTCACCATAGTGATAGAGACACACCAGGGTCCAGATAGAGCAGGACTTGGCACCATGCGTAGTTTCAGTGAAGACTCAAGTGGTTTTCTTTCATCGGGGAGAGTATCTTAATAAATAAAACAGGACAGAAAGGGATAAATATTTTTAGCATAACAAAGCCAAGATTATTATACGGCAAGGTCTTCAATTGAAGCCTGTTACCAGGAAGAAATCGTGTAGGTAACGTAGGAGTGTATTCTACCAAGGGAGACGAGACAGCAAGGTACAAGTAGGTCTGTTTTGTCCTTCAGGGAAAATGGATGGAATCAGGGGCAGTGCTTACCACCTCTGCTCATACTCCGTCACTCAGTCCCATCTTTAAGACAGCTGGGAAGAGCTCTCTTCTCTGCTGCTTGCAAAGCCTGAAGAAGCAGAGAAGGGCTTTGGCACATGACATAGGTATGTGTGTATGTGCATGCATATGAATGCCTATGTGCTAACTCAAGTGAATTTTTTTAGCCTCTGTAAGCTTTGAGTGTTTCACTCACAAAGGAAGGATGTTTTTTCCTAACACCAATCTTACAGATATTAGAAAATTTGTTTTGAGTAGTAGATTTTGTAGTAAGGATTAATGAGATGATTCGTGTGAAATGCTCAACTTAAAACAAGGCACACTCCCACACACAGACCCTCTCAATAGTAACTATCATCATCATCATAGTCAATGAGAGTACCTGGGGGTCATATGTAGTTATTGGACATGGTGTATGTAATATAGATTGTGCATGGGAGATACGAAGTAAAACATATGATCCCAGACCTCAATTGACCTTCAAAGATCAGAAGAGGGGGAGTTTATAAGTCAAAGGAAGAAATTGGAATCTGAAATTCATCTCCCAAAGGAAAAAGGGACTCCGAGAAGGAGCACACAGGACCAGAAAAGATGAACATGAAAGCCAACTGCTATCTCTCCTCCAAGTGAGGCAATTGACATTAAGAAACTTTACAAATAAACTTCTCAAACTTCCCTTGTAATCCTCAGAGCCTGCAGAAGCACATTAAAACAGGAGTTGGGCACAGGGTCTCTGGGAAGCATTGTGAGCACTCTACTAGCTCTGAGCAATGGCACCCATTAGACTGTCCAGCTGGGCAGACATGCACCAGGCTCCTGGACCTCACTTCCTTGAAAAAGTAGCTAAAGACCCTCCCAGCAGTGAGAAATTCCAATAGATTACTGCTGGAAGCTTCCTAGATAAATTCATTCAGATGCTGGAACAAAAACAGTGCATTTAACTAGTTTACATCAGTGGAATATAAACACACACACACACTTTGCTACAGACAACATTTTGTTTGCTTTTCTAAAGAAGGTGGTGCCAGACCAAAATAAATAAATAAATAAATAGTATCTACTGCATTTCCAGACAGCATGGGGAAAATATTTGAGGCCTTGTCTCATCTTGGGTCATTCAACCATTGAACACCCAAATGTCAACAATTTCCAAAAATCTGACAAAATGGTCAGAAGAAAATCTTTCCCCCCAGCACCTTGGATTTAACATTTTCTGAATTCAGTTAAGGTGAAAACCCCTGAGAAGCAATTTTACAAAGATGAATGTCTAAACTCAGGGAAATTGTCAGAAGACAGTCAGCAAAGAGAGCCAGATTTGA
>CM053404.1:134768964-134794029 GCA_028644305.1 Xerus rutilus
TAAATGCCTGTTAGTACACAGCAAGTGTGCAGAAAATATTTTCCCCAATTCAATAGCAGCTAGCCCCAGGTTCTTCTAGGACTCAATGACCCAGTTATCACAACTCTTCTGTATTATACCTAAGTCTTTCAAGTCATCTCCACAAATTATACTGCTAGACCTCCTGACAAGGTTCATTTTATATTCAGAATTGAATTTAACAGCCCTAGTACAGTGGCTGGCATGCACGTGGTCAACAAATATTTGTTCCATAAACCATATGATTTTGAAAGTTGAAAGCATTGTTAAAGACATGCATTGAGTCTTATCCCCAAAATTGAGAAATGTTGGCTAATAGTTTGCCACCCCCAGCTTAACTCCCCTTCAGGAGTCAGAAGCTCTCAAGAAGGCCCAGGTTGTCAGGAAGAGGAGCAGCCCTAGTTGTTAGTGAATTCTCTCCGGGGCTGGAATCATTCTCTCCTCACTTCTGCCTACCTGTTCTAACTCTCTTTGTTAAGAGAGAGGCCGAATAGCTTGCTCTACTACTTGCAGAGGATATCCTTTCAAGATATAGGTCAGCCATCTCGTCTCATTCAGAGCATGCCTTCCCCAGGGAAAGCGTCCCGTTTTCCTTGAGTAGTCTTTGTGGTCGCCCTGGTCATTCTCAGGAGCACAATGCACAAAATGCCTTCCTGACACACAGCAGAAATGCACCTGTCCTCTCAAGGCATCTGCCCAGCCAGAAGTTCCAATTACCTACAAAACCCAGGCTCATCCTGCTCCAAGCCAGCCCAAGATTCCATTTTAGAAAAAATGGATGAAACGTATTGAGACCATGTTTTAGGGGAATATTTAGAAATCAGCTTTCAATAGAAGTGAGTCATTCTCTATCAGGATGCTATCTGGGTCAGTTAAACTGTCCTGGAATATGCTAGCTTTCACTTGGCTTAAAACCTATTTTGTACAGTTCCAAATATAGGTTTCAAATTATCTAGAGAAAAACCATCCTAGAAAACTGCTAAAGCTACAAATTTATACCTTTACCAAAATTTTGTGGGGGTAGGGGTAACGGTGTGTTTTAGATCACTTTCCTAAAAGACTTGTTTGGGGGCTCAGTAGGAGCAACAGCAGGAACCAGATGCAGAGGCAGGTACTTGTCTGGGACCAGAGGATTAGGCAAGAAAATTGAAAGTATGTCAGATTAGGAGTGAAATTTGCCTTTGCTACTGGAGATCCAAAGGGGATCAACAGTATTTGCAGTCTTTATACCTTCCAAAGGAATTGTTTCCAATGCTATACCTGGTACCATAGCAAATACTCAAATTCCAATGCTATACCTGGTACCATAGCAAATACTCAAATATCCTTGTCAGTGTACAGTTTCAGTTTCAGTACTATCTAAGAATTCTGTTAGGCCTCCTCTTATGTAAATTTGAAATTATAATTTTACTTTTTTTTTCTTTTGCTGCTGCTGCTGCAGAGTGACAGCCATCAATTATGATGTATGGATTTCAAACAAGTTTTGCACTACTTTTTAAACATTTAGTAGTCATCAGGGTTTTATCTTGTCTTTTCAATCTATTGTCATAGTTCACATGCATGCTGTTTCAACCTCCACTAACATCTGTCTTAACTTTTACTTCTATAGATCACCAGCTTAATTTATAAAAATGTTCTTCTTTATAATATATTAAATATTTCTGATTTTTCATTCTATTGTAAGTGATAGAAAAATGACACAGTCATAACGAGACCTTGAGTGGATCTGTGATTAATCAGAATGATGCAAGAGGCGGGTCTTCACAGCCTCTGGGAGGACAGATTTTAATAACTTGGCTTATCTTCTCATGTACAAACGTGAAAACTCATGAAGACATTTAATTGCAAAATTTTATCAGAATTATTTTTGTCCCATAACTTTTCCCTATTATAATTAATAGGAAGAATTTGGAAATATAGAGAACATATCTGCAAAGCTATTCTTGTGCATTACCAAGCACTATAGCAGCCCTGGGATAGAAGCTATCCTCCCCCCACCCCCTCATTTTGACAGGTTCTAGACTACTTATAAGGAAATTTCAGGTTAAGTATGATTTTAGAATATCTTCTGTGTACAGCTCTTTTCATAAATAACAAATTATTTTAAGTGTACTATGTTCAGTCTTATAGAGGTGCCGACTCTTGGTGTACCATAGAACGGTGTACTTGAGTGCTGCTATGTTGTATTAATAGACTCTATTTATCATTCTCACAGGTTGTCCTAGGACAGAAAAGGCAATATGCCGGTTCTCTCGCAACTGAAATTGACAAAGTGTAGTTTTAAAAGCACAAAGGACTGCGAAAGACAGTATTTCTGGGTAGTCAATTGTGTTAGATATTCCAAATGGATTTTAAACTATTAGATAAGCTGGTCTCTGAGCTTACCCAAACTATCCTGTAATGTATTTCCATCAGACATAAGATATGATACAAGTATGCAAACATTAGCTATAGTTTTATCCCCTGGAGGAAATACCTTAATGATTAATAACTATGGCTATCATAAAAGATGACTCGGAAAGTACACGTTTTAGCTCAATTTTAACATGTTCTCCACATCTCACTGCCTATTTTATGCAAATGCAGGCAGTTCTGTGTCTTCAGTTACTAATAATTGATCATTTGTACTATCCATTCTGTTGCCCCCTGTCCGTAAAGAAAATTACACATCATTGTCTAATCAAGTGCATTAGAACGGCAGCGTGTCAGGTGGCAAATATTTTATTCTCTAATGGTTCCTTTTCCTTCACAGAAACGTTCCAACTATCTTCTGGATTCCAAGGCTAAGGTCAGCCCCAGTTCCCTGCTCTCGCCTCTCTGAGGGGCACCCTCTGAAGGTCGCAGCCCCAGCCTCCCTCCATGACAGCGTGTGCCTCTCCCCCAGATAGCTTCCTCTTGGGAGGATTCTAGCTCACAGACCCAGAACAAAGAAAGGGCTCAATAAATAATAGCTAGTTATGCTCATCCTAAATTTATCCCATTTATCTGCTAAAACTATTCTTACTACTGTCTGATCATGTCTATTTCAATATTCTTTTATTTCTTAGCCTATTCAATTTTTTGACAACAGGTAATATTTTGGAATGTAATATTTTTGAAATGTTCTTCAACATTTCAGTTGCAGTTTTCCTCTTACGTCTCAGAACGTTGTTCAGTCTCCTTTTATAAATTCCATTCTCATCACTGAAATCTAGTTATCCTTCCAGTTTTTCAACACTTTTATTCTCACGGTGCCTGGTCTCCTTAGGCAACATCACCTACTCTCATGCTTATAACTCCTGCTTTGAGTCCAACAATTCCCAAATCCATGTCCATTTGCTCCCACAAACCAGTTCTTTATTTCTGACAACACAAGCACCTTTTCCCATGAACAGCCACAATAAGTAAACTGATCATTTCAACCACACATCTCATCCTCTCCCTTCTCCTTCCTCTCCTCTTCTGGCTTTTCTTATCTTAGTTAAGGACACCTGGTTTTATTCTTGATGTCCAAGCCAGGAACAACAAGATCATAGTCAATGTTGCCATTTACAATCCCTGACCCCAATACACACCTAAGAGCCAATTTTCACATATTCCTGTGTTTCGCCATTTCAAGCTTCTGAGGCTTGTTTTAAGTCTCCCATAGTCTGTCTTCCTATATTCCAGCTCTCATTATTTCTCCTCCTAGTTTATATTTAACAGACTCCAATTTTCTCAAAATAAAGCCTGCATGGCTAGAGTGATACCCAAGGCCTGCCCTATCGCTTTCCACCTCCCCTTCTCTCCCCAGGGAGTGCTGTGCTGGGGTCCGTCAAAGCTGCTCCCCCGGGCTGCTGCACCCTCTCTTGCTTCATGGAATTTTCCTTTTCTCAGCTTGTGGTGTCCTGGTCTACCCACCTGGCAGCTGGGATGTACCTGATCACCCCACTTCATGTTCATTTGCATTCATTCAAGCACTACTTGAATGTCTAGTCTTCAGCAAACTTCTCTTCCAGGCAAAATTAGCCACATGATTTTTGGCACCTGCTCTTATTGTATTTTTGATGCTGTCTTCTTCCTTTACCTTGTAGTCTCTCTTAGAGCAGAAGCAATATTTTATATGCTTGTGACCTCTTTTAACCCACCTGGTATTTATCAAAATGTCTGAAACATGTTTCATGTTTGCAAATATAATCACAAACTTGTGCCACCATGCACACCAATCTACATCACACAAATCCATCCAGCCACATGTTTCCCAACTCCATTTTACCAAGATTTATCTATTAATAAAATTATATGATTTATGTGATTGTAACCTAGAATGTTGAATACAGGTGATACAGAAACATTAATTATGGAAAAAAAAGAGTCGTCAATGGAGGGGATATGTAAATCTAGGATTCTGCCCATTGTGTTTCAAAAGAACAGGTGGATGCTTTCTTATCTTGGGTGCCATTCAACCAAGCGTACACACCATCTGGCGTCTTGTCTGCTCAACTACGTAAACCACCCGCCCTTGTTTTACATCATATATTACATGTACCACATTTTTGACTCACATGCACTTCCAGATTTCTTTATTTGAAATGTGTTTACCAAGGGAAACTTTGCATGTGACACTCTCCGTTTCTCATGGAGTAACAGCAACTTTTTCTTACTGAACGATGATGTTGACCAACCCCTCCCTTTTGTGTTTACTGTCAATGACAAAATAGAAACGTGCTTTCTTGATGGCTTTCTGGTGGCTGTCTTTCCTATTTCAGAGATTTGAGTTTATCCCAAATAGGCAGTTAATTTTATCCAACTCTCTATCTTCAGATGCACTGGTCAGTCTTCCCGCTTTCCCACCACAAGGGATTTTTCCTAGTAGTTTGACAGTAGCTGAAAAAAATTAAGATTCATTACTATGTGATGGGGCACCAATTAGGAAATAGGAAAGGCAAAGCTAATAGATGAATATGTCAATCAAATTCTCAATAACTTCCTCTCTACTCTGAGCTGAAAGACCATTGCCCCCCTTATGCTTACTTTGAGGTATTTATTAATTGACTTATGTGATTAAAGAAGGTTAAAATTAGAATTTCCTAATTCATACTCAATAACTATTTCCCTAGGACTGAACACAGTGGTTGTCTGTTCATCCACCTATCTACCTACTCATGCTAACAATAACTATACCTGTGACTCCTTGTTATATATCAGAACCTCTGTAAGAGTGTTTTGTTTTTGTACCAGGGATTGAACCCAGGGGTGCTTAACCACTGAGAGCACATCGCTAGCCCTTTTTTATATTTTTATTTAGAAACAGGGTTTCCCCTGAGTTGCTTAGGGCCTCAGTAAGTTGCTGAGGTTGGCTTTGAACTTGTGACCCTCCCACCTCAGCCTCCTGAGCCTCTGGGATTACAGACATGTGCCATCGTGCCTGGTCCTGCAAAGGTTTTTGATAATAGTATCCAGTTCCATCTTCAAGGTAAGCTCAGGGAATTAGCTATTAGAACTATCAGTTTACAGATAAGAAAACTGAGACCCAAAAAAGTTAAGAAGCCTCCTATCATCACACAGTAAATAAGTGCCAGTGCTGGGATTTTTGACTTCGAAATTACTGCAGCAATCCTCTTGAAAGTTCTGCTACTCGATCTTTTAAACATAGCATAGCTCTGTCTTTTTCAAGGTGAGTATTAAAATACAAAACCTCTTCCTTTATTGAGAATATTTTTAAGCATAGTTTCAAACATTTCAGGTTGATTTAAAAGTTGAATTCTCAAGATTCCACTGAATTCCATCTTCTCTCTTCCACTGATGTCACTATATCCCTTCCTTCACTTCCATTTGGAGGGAGACAAACACCATTGTTTATCTTGGTTCCCTGGAAGGGTTATGTATCCCAGGTGAGGTGTCAGAGTCCAGCCCCACCCCAAAGCTCAGGAGACTGGGAAGAAGCCAGTGCTGCAAGGGACTTTCCCGAGCAGGAGGCTTTGTGGATTTTATGAATGTTTTTGTTTGCAAACGACAAAAGTCTTACACAACGATATTAAGTTCTGTGTTCCTAATTTATGTGGATCATGCAATAACCAAGAAATTAATAACCAATGTTTATTTAGCATTTATGACCTGCCATGCTCCATGCAGGGAATTTCTCATGATTTTTTTATAACTCTATCTCCACAAGGAGCCTCTAGCTTCGGATTGACCATTGTTCCCCGAAGTAAGGCAAAGGGAGAGGGTGTTGGAACGAGATCTGGACTTAGATTTTGCAGGCTATTTTAGTCCGTTGTGGCGCTGTGAACAAAAGACCTGACAAGAACACCTTACAGGAGGAAAAGTTCATTTTAGCTCATCATTTCAGAGCTCTGTTCATAGATGCCTGACTTTGTTGCTCTGGGCCCGAGGTAAGGCAGAAAATCATGGTAGAAGGGCATGGTGGAGGAAAGCAGCTCAGGTTATGACAGCAAAGAAGCAGAGGGAGACAGTTACACTTGGCAAGGACAAAGTATAAACCCCAAAGGCAGGTGCCCAGTACCCTACCTTCCTACAGTGATCACCCAGTTAATCCACTCAAGTGGATTAATCCACTGGTTACATTATGACCTTCATAATCTAATCATTTTACCTCTGAACTTTCTTGTGTTGTCTCACATGTGAGCTTTTGGGGGCACCTCATATCTGACCTATAACAAGGGCCCTGTCTGATATTCTTTCCTTCCATTATCTCTTGATACTGGTAATGGTGGGTATAAAAGATGACAAAATTTGAGTTAGAATTTGCTGGCTGGTGATTCCTGATACATGCTGCTCTGGGCTGTGGAGACAACACTTCCCTCATTTTCCTCTTCAGGCTCTTACTCCTTCTTGACGTCCTTTTCTGGATTCTCTATTTACTCCTCCTCAGTGCTTCTCAGGACTTGTTCCTGGTGTGATAAAATAGGTTTCCCACTTCCAACAGCAAAACGTGTGGTTTCTGATGGCCATGACTGATGGTTTAGGATTCAATGAAGACTTGGAGCTTAAATTCCAGAGGAACTTTGGGTTGTGACAGTGGAAAGGTCACAGATGAACTTGGGATAGATGGTTCAGAGTGCAGTGGGAGCCTCGATCATGAGGGACAATGACAAAGAGCCTTCAGTTACCCAAAAAATAGTAGTTGAATGTCTGTCCATTCCAGGAATGATGTAGCAGATGAAGACAAAGTCTTTGTCTTCCAACAGAGGATACAAACAAATAAACAATTGCTAACTAATATTTAAAAGATCCTTTTAAAATCTCCATTAAAAATATATCAGGGACACAAAGGATAGACTGATCAATTTATGCAGACTTCCCCATTCATGCCCAGCCCTAGTGTTGGAGGGTAGACTTTGTGGAGCAGGCGACTGAGGGGATGTAGCAGGTGAAAGGGGTGGAGGGCATTCCAGGAAAAGGCAGTGTGCGTGCATTTTGTTACTTTTTCTATTGCTGTGGTAGTTATTTTAGAAAGGACTTGTCTTGGTTATTTTTGGAAGCCCCTAACTTCTCCAAATTAGGAGACTGAGAAGGCTGATGGGAGTAACCCCCAATCCCGCATACCACTTCCCGCAGAGCATCAAAAAAGATATACAATTACAGCTGGGGCAGTGGCGCACACCTGGAATCCAGGCAGGAGGATTGAAAGTTCAAAGCCAGCCTCAGGAACGGCAAGGTGCTAAGCAACTCAGTGAGACCCTGTCTCTACATAAAACAAAAAATAGGGCTGGGGATGTGGCTCAGTGGTCGAGTGTCCCTGAGTTCAATCTCCAGTACCATAAAAAAAAAAAGATATGCAATTACACTTGCTGAAACTTATTAAATAAATGTGTAATGTAATGGATAAAGCAGTATTTTATAAATATATTATTAATATTCAAGTCAATGTTGGGAAGAGAGGCATAGTGATCTACTCAAGGCCTTCGAGGTAGATAAGTGGAGAAGACAACCTGACCTTGGATCTGAGTCAGAACTTACTCTTTCCATTATTCCCTGTCTTCTCCTCTATCAGGTCATATTGAGATGTCTGCTAATCTGGTCAATCCCTCTTTCAGACAGGGATTTATCATGTTACAGAGTACGTGGTTCATTTCTATAAGTTCTGCATTTTCAAGGAATAGCTAAAGAACTGTACATGAAATGGCAATCAGTAATCAACAGCTCAGCAAGGTCACATAAAATAAGCACGCTGTTTTGCATTTTTATCTGTTTATTTCTTTAAAAAGTCACCTTTCTGGCCTTTTGGCACCCTGTGAACCTAGGAAAATACCCTTTGTGAACAGCAGTACCACAACTTGAACTGGCTCCAGGAAGGAGCTGGAAATGTTCAGAGATGAGAAAAGAGAATCTAAAGCCAGAGCAGAAGGCAGAGTTTGTGACATGAGACATCTCCATAGACAGAATTAAAGAACTCTAGGGCATCGTGCTCGAGATATCTAACATGAATATCCTAATCATGCTGCTTGGGAAAAATGTTACTTCTTAGGGATTCAATAACTGGCAACTCAGCCAGATAGCACATGCCATGTCCTACCTGTTGGGCTCTGTCCAAAGGCCCTCTGGTTACCCAGGAGAACCTGCTGAGGGTCCACTGAGGTTAGAAAAACAGACTGAAATCAGATACCTGACTTCACCTCCTTCTGACTAACAGGCATTCAGCAAATTACCTGAGCTTGCTCAAGCTTTGTTTCTCCATCTACAAGCTCACGGCGCAATTGCAGGTACTAAATAAAACAAAGCATGCAAAAATTCTGGCATAGAACAAGTGCTCAATGAACATTAGTACTGTTATCATTTGTTACTAATTTTGATAGAAAATGCTGAGACTAAAGTGTGCTTTGATTTATTTTTTTCCAATCCTTCCCCTTAGTTCATTTGATAAGCAACAGCGAGAAGATGACTGCTATCAATGTGAAATTGAATAAATGAAGCCCATGAGATCTTACATTGAAGTATCTAAAGTATTACAACTAAGCTAAATAAAGCAAACTATTAACACTATTTACTTTTTTAAAATTTTAGTTATTAAATAACTAACAGCAGAAATAAAGTCTTGATGATAAGATATAAGCTGATGAGATTAAAAGTACAAATATTTCTATATTTATAACAATATCAAATTTACCTGAGAAGTAAGTTATAATTTTATAGAACCAATCAAGATATCTCAAGGTTATCACACTGCCCGTAACACAGCCTGGCACTAGGAAGAGCTCAAATTAAATTGTGAAGCAAATGAATGACCTTGGGAGATCACCTCTGGCCCAATCCCCTCATCTAATGCTGTAGATTAAATATCTGAGCTCCCTTAGCTACAGGAAGATCAGATGGGAGAGTCTTCTACTGCATCACACTACTTCCATGATGTAGGTAAAAGTCCAGCAACTTCAACAGGATGCTAAGGTTGCTGACATCCAAATGAATGAGGACCTTGAGAAACTGGGTTTGTGCATCCTGGGTATTTACATCATGCTGACTGTTAATATGTTTCTAATTGGTTTCTTGTAGAATTTTTAAAACCTATTTTCAACTGCTAGGTAAACTATGCTTTTCAGGTTTTGACTACCAAATAGTGGACATTTTTTCTTTCTTACATGGGATACCAAGAGTGAACAGAATCAGAGAGACAGACAGTAGAGTGGTGGTTACCAGGTGCTCAGGGCAGTGGGCAATGGTGAGGTGTTTAATGGGCAGAGAGCTTCAGCTTGCAAGATGCAAAGAATTCTGGAGATGGATGGTCATGATGGTTATGCAACAGCGTGAAACTATTAATATCATGAAAATGTATGCTCAAATATAGTTAAGATGGTGAATTTTGTTACATGTATTTTACTACAATTAAAATAAAAAAATTTTAAGTTAGTAGGAAATTTTTAACATTTTTCTGAAATGCCTAGATATTATATTATTATCTTAAACAAGCTGATGTGTTCTCTCAAGTTCTATATGTATTTTATTGATATATGCACATCTATATTTATTTCAGGTACATTAATGGTGTATTATCAATAAATTATATATGAGCTTATGAAAGTTAAGTATTTGTTATCTCCCCAGTGGCATATGTGCATTATGGTACATTGGAATCTAAATCACATTTGCTTTCTGTAAATAGAGAGTTGGTATAGAAAACACTAGAAGAGTGGGTGAAGCTTTAAAACACTGGGGGAAGCAAAATATTTTTATTATGAGAAGAACATGATCTCTGTTTCACACCATCACTCTTTGAGATCCACATATGCTATACTGTCTACATTCATATTAACAGCCCCCAAAGAATAAGATCTCACCTGTCTGGTCAAATCAAAACGTCATTTGAAAATTATCTTGATTTATAAATTTGGTTTATTTACCTACTTTATTATATATATACCCAGTGGATTTCTGAAACAGAAAACAAAATCATTTGGCACCATCTATTCCTTTGGAAATTATATTTCAGGATGTATTTTTATTTTTCTATAATGTCTAATCATGCCAAACCGTAAGACTTATTAACCAGGTAGGACAATACCAAAATTCCAGCATGTCGTTAAAGTTTTACAAATGAATAACTTAAAAACCATGAACAATTCATACATCTAATCTCCACTCAGTTATAAAGACAACCCAATAAAATTATTCACTGAAAACTTTTCACTTTTGGTCTTTGTGAATCAAAGTTTGGTCTGTGGGCCAGCACCACCCAGGTAACCTGGGAATTTGCTAGATGTGAAGACCTCCAGACTCCAATAGACCTCATTTATTCCCTGGTATCTCTGTGTTCTGCTAAGTTTGCAAAGACCTGCTTGGAATATGCAAAATAAATAGTAAACATTTTCTGAGAAGATGCTCAAAGGGGATCAGATGGAAGCAGAAGTTGGCTTATTTTCTAATGCCTTTATTCCAAGTTCTTAACTGGTAAAACCCTTTCTCTTCAAACAACTGGGCATTGCAACACAGAATCCCTGCCCTTAAAATTTTGAGATCATCAGATCAGGGGAAAAAATAGGAAAAAAATAATTAGGGATGGCCTAAAGCAACAGGCCGTGCAAGATAATCCATCAGCAACCTCAGGAAGACTTCTGCCTATAGCAAATAACGTATCAATGCTTGCTCACCATTGGACAGGAGACTCAGAATTCACAGTAAGTCATCTTTTCCCATCCTTAGGGTAACCGCACAATGCCTGGCCTTGTAAGTTAGAAGAGTAACAATTAGTGGCAAGAATACAACACAGTGAACAGCCCGGGGAAGCCACACAGTTTTGGCCACAGAGGAGTGCCACACCGGCTCCCCACAGGCTGGGCCATGTTCCCCTTCTAGCAATCTCTGTGGATCAGGAGTCTGTGCAGGGGTCCAAAGAACCGATGCGGAGTGAAATGCGAAAAGTAGAGGTTGGGCCTTTTGTTTTGGTCTGTGGGAAACAAAGTGAGCTTTCCGAAGTCAACGTGAACAGCATTCAGACCCCGCTATTCGCACTGCAAGTTGACAGCATGCGCAGAGCGACTTCATTCTCTCCTGCTGAGAGTCTGTGAGAGGGGGTGAGCCTGGGCAGGTGCGTGTCCGCCCAGCAGAAGGGGTCCACTCTCCGCGTAGGGAACTCCGCGCACAGTGCAGAGGACCCGAGCTGGGGGCAAAGCCAGCGTGCAGGAGCACGGGCAGCACAGGGCCTGTGTACTGGCTCCCATGAATGGCACACTCTGGTCTCATCTCCCTCTTGGTACCTTCCCAGACAAGGACAAGAGGAGAGCTGCAAGGAGACCTGCAGGCCAGGGACTTCCAATCTCATGTAGCTTCCTACGCAGGTACCCACAGTAGGGAACCATGGAGACCCTCGTTCTCTCCACAGGGCCCGCTGCTGCGCTCTTTTCAGCATCCGGGGCACAGGAGCAGAGAGTGGGCTTAGCGAGCCATTCTCCAGACCTTGGCCAGGGTCTAGAGAGAATGAGTCCTTGGAAGCAATCATCAGGTCCTAGTCATCCCTGCAAGCAGGGTGTGTCTGTCCAAGTCCCACCCCCCACTCCCACCCAAGTGATGAAAGGAATTTAATCCTGTGAAAAGGGGCCTTGGGCAAAAAACCTAGGTCAGCAGGGGGCGTGCCTGGTTTCTAAACCACCTGACATTTTGCCCCTAAGGGAAAAAATGTTTCCTATCAAAGCACAAATCAAGATTTTTTAAAAAAAAGTAATATTACCAAGAATTTTTAAGCCATCTAAGTCAAAAGTTGAATATACAGTTTTTAGATTGTCTTTGGACTTCCAAGGAAAAATTTTCACAGCATAAAACTAACCCCTGAAAAACTCAACAATCTTCTGTAAATTAACAAATGACAACTACAAATCTAAAATAACAAATCTAAAGCATCTTTTAAAAATAAAAGTGTTGAAAACAACTGTTATTTAGGTTATAACAATACTGTTGACATCCAAAATATACGTGACTAGATATATGTATACATCTGAGAACCATCTAAGCCTGTGCTATGTAAAAGTTGATAAAATGAAAAATAAATTTAAAAAGTGTTGAATTCAATACAGAAGTGATTTGATTTATTATTATTGACTTACGAGCACATTTTTGGATTACATCTATTGAAGAAACTGGCATTCTGTCATTTACTCAACTGGTAGAAGGGACACATATTACCTGAAATATAATCATGTTTTTTAAGATTTGCTTAAGTTTTAATTATGCTGTTATTTATACTCCCACCAAATCTACTAATTACCATTGACTTACCCAAAGTGCACTTAATGGCTAGCATATTATCATCATTAAATTTGTCTTTTAACTAAATTGACATGCTTACTAAGCGAAGTAATTGGGACAAGAAATTTGTATCAGGAAGACTGTGCTGAGTCAAAATATTCTGAAATCTATTGAAGAAGTTACTTAACGAGAAAATGTGAAGTGACAGCTTTAAAAGCATGACATAAAGGTTAATCCAATGGTTAACAAAAGTCAAGAATAAATGCCATAATTCAAGATAAAAGAGGTTGCAGATATTTTCCAGAAATGCTCAAAAACACATAGAATACAAAGAATGTTTCCGTCTTCTCTTTTGTATACTTTTTTGTTTTTACCTGTATCTTCCTTACAGTTATTTTTGTTCTCCTGTGTTATTCTAAATTACAAAATGTACAACTTATTAGCACCTTTGGCTCTAAATCATTTTAAATTAAAAGTCATTTGTGTATTTCACATGTCTCAATCAGATGCTATTTCGGAAAGACACTGAACTTTCCTTTGCCTTTAAGATCTCATTACAGACTTGGTGCCAACCGGTCAGAGCCTTGCATCTTCACCAGAAGTGACCCCATGCTGTCAGAGCCACAAAGATGGATTGGGAGTCTAGATAGTTAGATGGCAGATAGCCGGGTTCATTAATTCATTTTTTTAGAGCAAATTTGTTGGAGACTTTTCAATGTAATTGGCTAGAGATTTATTAATGTTAGTGAAACTATTAAAATAAATAGGATTTTTACACAGATTTCCCATCATTTTCCCTTACTCCTAGTTCATTTGTTGTTTTACAAGTCTAGTTTATGTTTCTGCCCTTGGAAGGGCAGGGCATATAAAATTCAGTGTAAGTTACTGAAAAGACGCTTGTGGTCGAGCATCATTCTGTATGAACACAAACTGTCCATTCACTCAATGGAGTAGAAAGTAGAGTGGTGTCAAAAGTCAATGGAACTGAGAATCCTAACACTTAGTTTCGGCTCAGGTAGAGAAAACCTAAATAACTTGCTGGCAGTAAAACTGGGAAAACAAAACGGGAATTCCTACCCAAGTCTGCCAGACCCCAAAACCCTGACCATCAATTGCATTATACAAATATCTCTTAGGATTACACTACAGATTTTCTCTTTCATTGTACTCTGTCCAAGCTGTTCTAGGAGGTTGTTTTTCTATTTGAATCTTGAGAGCCTTTTGTGTTTTGCTCATTTTGTTCTGTTCAAAGAAATATCTGATGCACCAATTATCTAATGTACCACGTATAAAGTAAAGGTAATAAAAATGAAGATCCAAGTTATTCTGGCTCTATTAGTGTTGCAGAATGGTGTTTCTCAAACATTGTAAAATCTTGTCAACCATACTAATTCTGACTTCCTAGTTCTGGGGAGGGACATTTCCAGCAATTTACCTAACAGGTGCTGGTCCTGCCAGCTGTGGACCACACAGAGGAGCAAGGCCCAGGGAAGACTACAAACCATCTTCTTCTTTTTTTTTTTTTTTTTTGGTACTGGGGATTGAATTCAGGGACACTAGACCACTGAGCCACATCCCCAGCCTTATTTTGTGTTTTATGTAGAGACAGGGTCTCACTGAGTTGCTTAGCACCTCGCTATTGCTGGGGCTGGCTTTGAACTCACGATTCTCCTGCCTCAGCCTCCCAAAGTGCTGGGATTACAGGTTTGTGCCACCATGCCCGGCTCCATCTTCTGCTTTGGGATTTGAGTGTAGCTGGCTAAGCTGATAAGTGAGGTGGTGTGGATTTATAGTATCAGCTGCACATCTGACTAACATAGTGTTAAAAATGAATAAATAAACGGCTGCAGATCACGAAAGAAGTCTCCTAACCCAAAGTATTCCAAAACTACTGCAAGTGAGTAGAGCCACTGAATGTCCAAAAACCAAAATTTCCTGGGTTTTATAGTTTATCACTCTCCTGACTGCTATCCTGCCAACATTTTCTTAATTATTTTTGATACGCCCACTCAGTGTGTGCCACCTTCTAAAAACAGGACCATCAAATCCTCCCCTTCAATGCAAAGCTTAAGAAAATACACCTTAAAAAAATGTCAGTGACAGTGGGGGAATTATCCAAAAATATGTTGTTAGGATCAAAAATCCAGAATATAGCTGGACGTGGTGGCACAAGCCTGTAATCCCAGCCCTTTGGGAGGCTGAGGCAGGAGGATCGCGAGTTTAAAGCCAGCCTCAGCAAGGGCAAGGCACTAAGCAACTCAGTGAGACCCTGTCTCTACCTAAAACACAAAATAGGGCTGGGGATGCAGCTCAGTGGTCAAGTGCCCCTGAGTTCAATCCCTGGTACCAAAAAAAAAAAAAATCCAGAATATAATTTGACAGAATAGATTCAAGGATATATTAGTATTTTACTCTGATTATAAAAAGACTTTTCTTTAAAATGTGCCACTGTATGAAGGAAACTTTGACACAGTGCTTCAGCCACTTCACAGTACAGGCCACCTCAAGGGTATGATGAGCAGTGCTGCCCTCTCTTTTTACCTGTGTTATTACATTTTTATCAGCATCAGAGGGAGAAACCCCTCCTATAGATAACTCACAGAGCTCTCAGCTAGATTATGCACAGGAGCTTAGAGGGTCCGGATAAGATGTGTCTATGTATAGTGATCTGAATTCAAGGCAGAATAGAAAGCATATGGCCAACTAAATGCAGGCGTCTGTCATCCCTGCAACTCTCTGCTCTATGACATAATGGCTTTCCCTGGCTTACACATTATATAACGAGGACTTGTCTTCACTCTGCAGGGCAAGCTTTCCCTTCCTACCTCTCCTGCGATGTTTTGCCCAACTAAAATCAATTTCTTCCAGCAAATTTGAGAGTCCATAGCTGCAGCTTTAAGAAATAATACACCAATTTCCTGTTTCCCACTACATCTGGTTTCTAGTCGCCCTCTTGTACAGAGTGGCATCAGGGCAAGCATGGTTTATAAGATTAGCAACTGCCGCCCCAGTCCCGAACAATAACTTAGGAAGTCACTGGCACTGGAGGAGATGGCAACAGGGAATGGAAGACATGTACTTCCACAGAATAATATGCAAAATCCAAAGACTGAAAATGCAAACAGTAAAAGAAAAATACAATTAAGAGAAACAATATAAGAGAAAAATGTTTACCCTCCTTTGGGGGGAAATAATACCAAATTATAGTAGAAAAATGTTTAAGGTCCATAACATGTAAAGTGCTTCTACCATTAAGAGAAAAAGAAAAACAACATGATATAACAATGAGCAAGAATTCTGAAAAGATCATTCTTCTGGGGTAAATGTCTATCAAATGTAAACAAAATGGCCAACCTTCCCAGTAATCAGGAAAATACAAATTAAAATAATTGGCATTTGTATTTCCTATCAGACTTATGATAAAAAGTGTGTGGTTTGATGATTGTAGAGAAAGAGACACTCTTACACATCTCAGCTAGAAGAATCTATGTCACTAGCAATGCAATTCCTGTTTGTCTCTTTCTTTCTCGTGGAAAGGACAAACTATATGCATGTAGGAGCCATTTGCAAAACAGGGAATATAACTGCAAATCCCATATTTCTTTACCCTAGTAAACAAATTATAGGAGTCACTGAAAGTTTTATTTTCCCAGGTTATCCTGAAATCACACACCATATAACCCATGCAACTGGACATAGCAACCCTGATTTTCCCTCACCATAAAAAGACTCTTTAGGAGAACAACAATAAAGTTAAAAGATACGTATTTCTTTGTTGAGTCTCAGTCAAAAGGAACTGGGACAACTACCAAAAACAGCTCAGTGTCCTCCTGGACTTATGCTCTGGTGAAAATATGATCTGTCCACCTGCTTTGCTAATTTGGGCTCAAGAACTTCAACATCAAGAGAGTCTATTTTTTCCCCATTATTAAAAAATCCTTTCCATGCATAGCAGCTAAACTGTCCTTTCATTACCTACAGAACCATCTACTTAATGAAGAAAGAAAGTGTTTGTTTAGAGTACAATGAGGAAAGACAAATCACTGGAGACAAAGTTTTGCCAATGAAGAGTCCTAAAGCTCTGATCCAGCAAATAGCTCCTGCCAGGAAGTCTTATTTTTAGTTAGGAAATAATTTTCTACAAGCCATGCAAGTTCTGCTTGTTCTGTATTTAAGATTTAGAGAATCTTTTTTCTTGGCAACCTGAAAATGGAAAATAAACTAAATGCCCTCTTCAGGCTGCAGGACCCTAAAGTAGAGCCAGTAAAAGGCATAGTGGTTTTTCATTATGGAAAACTAAATCCCCTGCTCCTTCCACTCACTGGCCTGAATTTCAAGTGTAAAGCATTTGTAGAATGAACATCATCAGAATAACCTACTTTGGGAGGCTAAAATGAAATGCAATACATGGAAAAGATTGGTACACTGCATAAATAAGTCATCTGTTCAGAGGTCCTAGCAGGCCCTACTCCTCTCCCCTCTTTTCTCTAGAATTCCTTGGGTATTTGGGGAAATATTCCATTCAAATTGTTCTTAAGTTTGCAATTATGACAAAAATAATCTGACAGACAGGAAGAGACAAGCCCTGTCCAGGCCGTGAAGTAAAATGGCGCTTTTGTGCTACAACAAAAATCCTGAGACTGTCATTTAAATTACACAGGAATTTAGGGCTCGTGTTTCTTGAGGCTGTGAAGTCGAAGCTCAGAGATGGCATCTGGTGAGGGCCTTCTTGTTCTATCTCCCATGGTTGAAGGGCAAAGAAAGACCAAAAAAGGGAGGAGGGGACAAAATTCCACAATAACAAACCCATTCCCAGGATCACATCACTAACCCATTCCTGAAGGCAGAGGCCTCCTGGCCTAATCACCTCTCACAGGCCTCTGCCTCCCAAAGCTGTTGTATTGGAGATGAAGTTTCCAACACATGTTTTCTGAGGGACAGAGTCTAACCAAAGCATGAAGGATTGTCTCCTCTGCACATATTCACTTTACACATTTAGCCTTTGTCCTGTTTCTAGTATTTTGCATTTGATTGATTTGTCCAATCAATCCTGTCTTTCTGGAGCACTACCTTTTCTAACATGTAATAGACTGCTCACATTCCCTCAAAATCATTTCTTTTTGGCTAGGCACCTGGCTGTACAGTTGGAGGTTATACTTTCCAGCCTCCTTTATCATGAAGCATGGTCATGTGTCTAAGTCTTGATGATGGAAGAGAGTGGAAATGATGTTTGTCACTTCCACTCCTTGGCTATAAAACCCTTGCCATACACTCTACTATGCTTTCTCATTTCCCTACTATCTCGAATAGGAATTTAACATTGACTCAGAGTTCACTGTGAAGGTGGGGACAAAACCCTAATGGATAGCAGAGCAATGATATGGAAAGATCCAGGTCTTTGAATGACATCAGAGCAGAGCTACCTACCCTATCATACTAACCAGACATAGGAGAAGAATAAACTTCTGTGTTCCTTAAGTGACTGTCACCTGAGGCCTTTCTGACATAGGTTGGCCCTCATGATAATGAATACAGAACAAATCATTTTGTCTGACAAATTCTGCTGTTTAGAATGATATCTTTCCTGGTAATAATTCTCTCTCTCTCTTTTTTTTTTTTTTTTTTTTTTTTTGATACCAGGGATTGAAGTCAGAGACACTCGACCACTGAGCCACATCCCCAGCCCTATTTTGTGTTTTTATGTAGAGATGAAGTCTCATTGAGTTGCTTAGCACCTCGCCCTTGCTGAGGCTGGCTTTGACCTCGCAATTCTCCTGTCTCAGCCTCCCAAAGTGCTGGGATTACAGGCGTGTGCCACTGCACCCGGCTAATAATTCTCTTTGAATATGGTCTTCTGGTGTTTGAAAAAATGTCTTTTGAAGTCCAAATAGATAACCTAATTTTATAAGCCCAAGTCATTGGTGACATTTAGACCTGATATTTATTAATAGTAACACACAATTGAACTATTCAACTAAAACTACTAACGGGGGGAGAACTAGTTTTCAATTGCTGCTATAAAATAAGTTGGGGGTATTGGTGTGTTGAAAGATGTGGTGTAATGGAAAGGAAGCAGGAAAATCATGGTTCAAATTCAAGATCTCAGTTAGTAGCAGTGTGACCTGGGGCCCATTCCTGAATTTCTGTGTCTTCACATGTACAATACATGCAGTATGGAAATATGACTATCCATGCAGGATGGTCTAAGAAGTCGTTAGCCTGGGAGCTGAGACAATATGAGGATAACCACTCAATACTTCAATTAGGAGTGATTTAATTAGTAAACTATTTATATGCAGCAGCTGTAAAGAGCAGTCACTGTCCCTGAAACACTCGTAAACATGCTTTGTCAACTATGTTGATGAAAACTCTCCTTTCTGATGCCACTCCAGTACCTCTTCTTAGGTTGTCTAGACTCAGCCGACGGTCTTGATCATCTCCTATCATTCTCAACCGCACCTGTTCTGCTCTAGGATGCTTTCCCCTGTTGAAGCTCCTCATTGTTATATTTAGTAAATGCTGATTCTTTTCTTTTTGGGTGCATAATAATTAGAACAGTGGGTTTCATTGTGGCATATTTGTACATGTACATAATACTCTGAGCAGTTTCAATGCTGATTTTTACATGCAATTGCTTCAAAGTTTCTCCTAAATTCTGAATTTTAAATGAGAGTACTACTAAGGATGTGGCATCCTCCACGTTTCTCATAAAATCCACGCTGATATTCATGGTTCTAGGATCAATTTTTCTTGGAATTTGTGGGGCATGGTAGTTTTGTGCTGGGTCTGAATTCTGATTTTCTTCTTCTTCTTCTTCTTTTTTTTTTTTTTTTTGCATTCGGTATCTGGTCTGAGTCATTCCTAAAAGTGCAACCTGCAGGTTGGGTGTGAGGTGAAAACTCACCCTGATGCATGTGGACAGGCATATCCTGGTTGTCACTCAACTCCCTCTGGTTTCCCCAGGTTCTATCCTTGGACCAATTCACATGCTCAGTTGTGAGGCAGCGGGGAGGCACAGTATGTTTTCTCTGGGGCGGGGCAAGTGGGTAACTAGGGATTGAACTCAGGGGCACTCAACCACTGAGCCATCTCCCCAGCCCTATTTTGTATTTTATTTAGAGACAAGGTCTCACTGAATTGCTTAGTGCCTTGCTTTTTCTGAGGCTAGCGTTGAACTCATGATCCTCCTGTCTCAGCCTCCCAAGCCACTGGGATTACAGGCATGTGCCCGGCGAGGCACAGTATTTTAAGTGGAAAAAAATTCTCTCTTAAAATTATATTATTATTTTATATTAATCAAATTGAAGAGTTTTGAGGACTTTTGTGGGAAAATGGATGAAAGAACTGAGAGTAGAAGCGCCAGGGAAGTCTACATGAATCAGCTCATCCTTTAGTGGTATCATGCTGTCATCAACAACAAGCTAAATATGTTAATTAGGTGAAAATGAGGGGTCGTTTGATCCAGCTCATTGATTATTTGATTATAACTGCTTTGGTGAAGCATATACATCACCTCCACAAATACAGGACTTGCGAGTAACAGTGAAGTGTGCCTGATTCAACAGAGTGAAGGATGCCGTCTCCAGACCTGGTTCATCATCCAGAGTGTTCTAGGATCCCATTCAAAGGAATAAACACATATGCTTCTGTGAACACACAGACGGGCACAAAGACATAAAGATTGCATGTGTCTGCACCGTGGCGTGAAATCACTTCACAATAATAGCCCTTTACTTATTTGCTAGAAAAACAGCAAATTTGCTCTTATTACATAAAATGTGGAAACTATCAATTCTCTCTAATCAATGTCAAAAGAAAAGAAAAAAGAAAGGAAGCAGTTACTCATCATTTAGGGGATGGCAGTAGAGGTATTTATCCCATCTCCTCTTCAGAAATCTCAACCAGAAGAAAAATAACCTTGGATGTGTGCTCCTTTTAAAGCATCCTGAAGGCCAGGTATTGCCCCCCTGAGCTTGGGTGAGTTACTGAACCAAAACTATCACAGACATGATCAACTTGAACTGCCTCTGTGGAAGGTCCAGGAGAGTGGCATGGGTGTGTTCTGCCAAGTTTAGAGCACTGTGCAAATCTGAAAATTTCTATTAGAAATTAGAAAGCATTAAAGTACAATTCCTGGAAATTTCTTTAATATGTTCATGGTGAGTCTTTACAAAATGGAGACAAAGTTTCAACTGGAAGGGAGCACATGTATCTATCCATGTTTGGATGGGGGGGAGGGGGGCTTAGCACAGTGCCTAGCATATAGGAAGCTTCCAACAGAAAGGCGTGTAAACGAAAGAATGAGTGAATTGAATAAGCAGTTGACATCTTGGGGAAAAAAGTACACATTTTCTTTAATTTAACCACCATTAATATGTTAGTCTAATTTCTTCTAGCTTTTTTATTCCTATAGGTATTTTATGAAAAATAATTTTATAATGTGATAATAATAGCAGTCACAGTATACACACTATCCACCAGACTAAATGAGCATTTGATGGCATTGTCTCATTTAATTAGCACAACTGCATATGTGAAGGGCTTCTATTCTCCTCAAAAACCAAACATGAGAATTGAGATATGTATTTAAAATATCCGTTGATGTATAAAATTTGAAGTATTGCTCCATATTGAGGGACAAACCCATGTGTGAGACAGATCCATTTCATCCCTTTTAAGAATATAGGAAGGGCAACATGAACTTAGCTTATAATCAATTAAAACTATGCGCTTTCATTTTCCCCGCTTACCAACTGAAAAACTTTACCTTCAGCTGAATTAAACATTACAGCTATTTGGTTTTATTCCTTTCTTTTAAAAATAGATTTGTGATAGGTGAATCTTATCACTTTCCTTTGTCTTAGAAAAGAAGTGAAACACAGGAATCTAGGCACTTGGCCAAAATACCTGCCAAGATAAGGAGAGATTTATTCCCAGAATTCATTTCTCCTTAATCTCAAAAATGTTTAATAATGATCATTGTGAATATGAAATTGATGGCGCAAATGATCATCCAGTGTAAAGTTATTATATTTCCTTAGCAGTCATGATAATGTTGTTAAAATTTGCAAATTGCTAATTAGCCCTCAAGTGTTGAATAAACAAAGCAAACGATGCTACACAAATATATATATGCCAACTTTTAAAAAATCAAGGTGAGCTTGTTTGCAGGCACAATGGCAAACACTCAAGTCGTGTCCACACACATACAAAAGCCCTTTAAAGATATGGAATCAGAAGTTCCAGAGGAGGCAGAACTAGTCTGGATGTGGAGAAACACAAATCCTTGTGATTCACTGAGGACAGGAAATTTCATATCCAGGTTTGCACGATAACTTCTGACTGTCTCTATTATGTTCCAGACAGTCAACAACAAAGTAGTATCATGTTTGTGGGACACTGGTTCACACTGTGGAAAATATGAAGATGCAAAGACTGTCCTTCTTTCAGACAATTAGAAGTTATTAAGGTGCACTCCTTCATCAACTAAAATAAAATGAGGAAACAGATAAATGAGGAAGGCATTATGCAGATGTTCTGAATGTAAATTGCTTCTTTGAGATATTCAAGATTCCAAAAAGAGGAGAGGAGTAAGAAATACTCCACTGTGCTCAGTATAAAAATGGGCAGCCCAGTCTGACTATAGTGCGATACGTGTGCAAACATGTAAGCGGAGGACAGCGGAGGAGAGGAAGGTCAGGGCCAGATTACTGAGATTACTAAATTGTCAGGAAATTGTGAGCTATTCACATTGAACCAGCCATTAGTAGAATTGAAGCTGTATTTTAAGATGACTGTAGGTGAAATATGTAAAACATTTTGCATGTGGAAAGAAAAGCTAGAGGCAGAGACAAATGCGCCGATGAGTCTTTCATGATACAAGAAATCACTTAAGAATTCAGGGAGTGACAAGAAAAAAAGGTGACAAGACCTGGGAAGGAGTGAACGCTTGAGACTTGATGCTAGGTCGCACGTAAAGCAAAGATGCAGGAAGAGTACGGATACCAGAACTTCAGGCTTTCAGTGGTCAGGAGAATAACAGTGTCACTGATAGATGAAACAAGCCCAGGAAGGAATGTTCTGGAAAGGAACAATTCACTCTGAGATGGGTGGAATTCTGGGCATGGAGCGTATCTATGTGGAACCGTGTGAGAGTCCTTAGAGAGGTGTCAATGAAAGCCAGGAGAAATCTGAAGCTGGAAGATGAAGATAGAGCATCTGTCACAATGAATGAGATTTCCAGGAATAGTAAGAAGACCAACAAAGGGTTGAGAGTTTCTCCTTACTGGAGAGCAAGGAAAAGAAGATATAGTGGAAAAGAACTGGTAGTCCTCAGACAGTGAGTAAGAAATTGCTTCCTCCATGTCTTCCAATTGCTAAGCAGAATTTAGGAAGAGAATGGTCTTGGAAATCACTCAGACATTGCCTGAACTACAAGCTGAATTAAAAGACAAAAAAGACTTTTTCAGAGTTAGTAGTAGTTCCTTTAGTCTCCTCATGAGAAACCTCTCATGGGTTCTGGAACCTATTACTATGGGCTGGTACAAAGGCTGCCCATCTTCTTTGAGGGCTGACCCACAGTGGTCTGTACTTCCATGGGGAAGAGAGGCCTCAGGATTCCTCCCCGGACCTGGTCTGGGACGTGAAGGACAGAGAGTGGACCTGGTCCTGTCCACATAAACCACCTGGCAGATGTGGAATCCTCAGCTGAGCAAGGTAGAAGGAATAGTGGCCCATGGTTTGGGAGGAGAACACTCCCAAGTATATAGAAACCTGTGTCCCCCTCCATGAGTTCAGGAAAAACCCTCTGAAAGTACCATCAGGAGAGAAGGGGTGAGCTTTGACATGGTTCAAGATGAGAGAAACCAACAGAAGGAGGTCACCATGGTCTTGCTGATCCTTCTACCTATACCCCATCTTGTCACAGAGCTCAAATGTCAGGGGCCAAAATAAAGGGCAAACAAGAAGAGGACAGCTACCGTTTCCTGGGACACAGGCTTCTAACCTGAGCCACACTTGACCTGGGAGAAGTCCAAGATTGCAAATCTTTTGTAGCTTTTTTTTTTTTAAGCAAGAAGAGTGTTATCATCTGAGAGTGAACAAATACCAGGGCCCCATTCAAGTCTCCACCCAGGAAAAAGAGTAACACCCTCACTAAATATGTAAAGGGCCCAGGTAGGCAGAGTGGAGTTGAGTCTTGCAGGAGTTCATACACAAGTATGACAGACAGGCACAGTGCATTCTCCCTTGGAGATTCACAGTGCGAGCTAACACATTAACTTCTTCCCTGGGAGGTCCTGCTACAGAGAAGCCTGTTTACTCTGCTAATCTTCCTATTTCCCAAATATTTATCTGAGGATTTTTTTCAGAGAACACTAATTAACATCCTAATAATCTTAAGGTTTCATTGCGCAGATATTGAAAAGCATTGTTGTAGACATTTGGCCTATTGCAAAATCTCTATCCATCAAAATATATTTCAGAATACTTAACTATTTATTGACCAGAGGAAATACCTTTTTCAAATTTATTTAGGGCACCCTAGCGACTGGTAACAAACCAATAGCCCCAGTGCTTCAGGGAAGGTCAGATGCCCAGTCCTTTGCATAATTCTTTCTAGACCTTTCTTCCTGCATCCTCCAAATAATAATGCCAAATATGTCCTTCTATCAAGCCTCATTTAATCCCTGAATAATTCTCCCTTTATTGGCAAAATTGCATCATTATTTAAATGTCATTGATAAATCTGAAATGAAATCAACTAACTCACAAAACTCATTTTCTTTGTTTCTCTGCATCTCAGCCTGCACAGGCTATGACCCACAAATGAATAAAATTAATTAAGTCAACATAATGGTACACCAGCCCAGTCACAACCTATTAATGACCCCAGACACCTGAATATCTTTGGGACTAATCCAATCAGTCTGGACCATATTAGGAGAGAAGAGAGCACAGTTTGCAGCCTAATAGAAAAGATAAGCCACATGCCAAATGTAGGTTGCATTGAGAGGAGCTAAGGTTTAGCAGGCAGTTCCTCTCATGGCTGAGGTCATCAAAGTAAGTCCAACTCTGTGAGAGTAGAAAATACACTAGACTCAGGGAGAAGAAATAGCCTTTGGGTTCTGATGTCACCACTTAGTACTCTATCAGTGTGCTGACCTTAACAATTAAATAGGGATGATAAGAATGATCCTTGCCTCAGAGGGTGAGGATTGCTTAAAACAAAGGGGGTGAAAGCTTTGTAAACTCCGTATGTTGAACCAACCTTGCATCCCTGGGATGAACCCCACTTGATCATGGTGCACTATTTTTTTGATATGTTTTTGTATGCGATTTGCCAGAATTTTATTGAGAATTTTTGCATCTTTGTTCATCAGGGATATTGGTCTG
>CM053404.1:134794529-135036923 GCA_028644305.1 Xerus rutilus
GTATGACTGCATATATGTTGTGATTCTATACAACTTACAACTAGAGAATTGATATGTTATCCTCTATCTATGTACAATGAATCATTTACACTGTTAACATGTAAGCCTAAATAAAATTAAAAAATAAATAAAAAATAAATAAATAAATAAAAAGCTTTGTAAACTCTACAAGTAAATAAGTTTTAAGTCACACGTAAGCTTCTTAAATCTGGAAAGCTTGTGATTATGGAGAAAAATTTCCATCTTGTTGAGATGGGTTTCTGCCCTGCCACCAGCACCCCACTTGGAAGTAAATAAAATGCAGATTTTTTTGCCCTCAGTTCATGTTATTTTGATGTAGTGTCGGTCAGATGAGGGTAGGACTGTAAAATAGCACACCCTAACACCTCCAAGGAGCAACAAGGATCTGCCCCCTCCATTGTGGAGGATGGAGAGGAAGCCATGTTGGGGATGAGGAATCTCTCCATTATATGGAAAAAATTCAGATTAAGTTAATGACTTCAAACTTCCAAAAATATACCTTGGAAAGCTGCCTTCATACTCTGGTTAATACTTTTGTTAGTCTCATGGTGCCTATGAAGGAACCCACAGTGCAGGGTAGCTGGGAGCGTTCTAAAATTGCCCTGAAGTACTGGAGCGAGGCAAGTCAGCCTCGGGTTAGGGGTCTCCTGGAGGTCAGTCCTGAGGTGATAGCTGGACATATGTTATACATGAATCCTAGTGGCTGAACCAGGATACTCATGGATGGGTTTACAAGAACCTCCCGGAGAGCTCAAGAACCATGTCACCCTAAGTAGCCCGACCAGAAGAAATTTTATATGTAATATTCCTATGAATTCTGATGGCCAAAGCCTCCAGAAGACCTCTGTTGGAGGACATGAGTAAGGGACATCTGACATTTGTTGCAGCTTTGGTACAGCTCAGGATTCTCAAAGTAGCACTGCTGACAGTTTGGGGGGAGAGAGATGATTCTCTTCAGCAGAGGGTCATCCTAGGTGTGGTGGGAGGTTTAGCAGCTTCTCTGTCCTCCACCCACTAGACACCAGTAGCACCAACCTCTAACTACAACAACCACCCGGCACCTCTACACCCTGCCAGATGCCACCTGGGAAACAGAATGGCTGCTACTTGAAGACCACAGGTGTAGCTGATTCCTGGAGAAGAGCCGCAGGGACTGCAGGCCACTGCCTCCTGGAAACGAGGCCATTTCAGAAAAATAGCTAAGTAAAACTTCCAAATTATTGATCTTTTAAGATTGTTCCATTTAAATTTACCATGATGACTGTATTTGGAATAAGAGGTCAAAGCATAAACACTTTTTATGCTGGTCACTTTTCCCAGTGTTGTTTCTATTAATCAAAATTGAATCGTTTGTTTTTTGTCAATCAGAAATATAGTATAGGCCACCTCTATAATTTCATCTATACCTGAGATAGCAAATGATTCTCCTATAATCGATAACTCCTATGGCTACTTATTCTGATTGAATTCGAGTAAAATTTGATCTTAAACTGAATAGGTAAACAGGACCAAGAACAATCCAAATATCCAGCCACCTTCCAGTATTAACCAAATTACCTTCAATCAACTCAGAGAGAGAGACACAGATAAAGAGACAGAGAAGGGAAACAAAACAGGATTGAAGGGAAAGCAATCCATTCAAGGAAATAAATTAGACTTATAAAATAGGAAAGAAAACAGACTGTCGGGAACAATCAGTTGTCTTACTAACTCATAGGCAGAGACACGGTCAGAAAAGTCGTTCAATGGAAAATTTACCATTGTTTGTAAATGAGGAAAGATTAAAAAATAATGTAATTCTCTGTGTCCATTGCAAGTAATTACCACGTCAAGGAATTCTGCTTTTGGAGGGCAGTTTGACAAAGGAATATGGCCTTTCTTGAGCTTCTGAAACTTCTTCTGGGAGATCAGCAGCTACTGCCAGCTGATATAGTACATGTCTACTTGAGTTAAGACCATGTGTCTGGAAGAGGAAAAATAACACACCTGCCACATCATTTCTAAGGAATTAATCTTGAGATGGAGGAGGCTCTCCTGGGACTGCAACCCTGAAACCTTCCCTTCTCAGGAAACTTTCCTAAGGCATGCTTGATGGTAGACCAATTCTGGTAGAGAGTGTAGGTTTGAGAAATTAGAAATGTTAAAAAATATACACTCATTGATTAAAAAGGTATTGAAGACCAATCACTCCAATACCACCTGCTAAGAGGTTGGGCACAAAGACAGTGCAGTCTTTTGATTTCAAAACACGAAGGGACCATATGAGTGAAAGGAAAGAGGAAAAGAAGATAACCGTGAGTCGAGTTCACACAGAGTCAAGAAATCTTTAAGAGTGGCTAACAGAGAAGACAAATCCGAAGGGTCTAGCAACATGTCAGACTTTTAGGAATGTTCCCAAACTTCTCTTGGGGACTACAGAGTGAGATGCTCTAAAGAGTTAACACATCCTCTGGAATTCTTTATATCTTAAACAGAACTTAGTCCTTTCAAAGAGCTGTCCTAAATTATTATATAACCGCCAGCAATTACTCATGCTAGAGCATAAGGGAAGCTTAAAAAATGGGTGACATTGTTTGATTTAAAATTAAGAGCTGATGCTGATACAATAATATTAGCCTATGTAAAATATGTTTGCACTTTAAGTTATGTCTTATGCAATATTGAATTAATTGCAAATTAAATTGAGATAGTTTGCATTAAACTAGAGGACATGAATTGGAAATTGTTTGAAAAAATACATAGTACTTTTAGTCAATTAAATAACATCTATTGGCCTTTGTTTTTTAAATGAGATTAATATATCTATCTGAATTCAGTGATTTGTTTTGAACTTGATCTGGTATATAAGGAAAAGGAAGAATTGACTTACATAATCCTTAGCTTAATAAAGGCAGTAGGACTGTTGTAAAATATAGTGTCAGAGGGATTAAAATTGACATTTTTGTCATGAGAATCATCAAAGTAAATGATGGTAGATACCTACAGTTTATCTTTTAAAAAATTGCCATCATTAAATCACAGAATAATTCTTCATAACAGCAGCATTTTCTGGAAGTGAATTCTCTGTCTTACTTTGGGTTTTAATGTCTCATGTTTTCTCTTTTTTTTCCTTTGTGTGTGCATTCCCAGTCAATAGTGCCCCAACCATCTATCTTCTGAAAATGTGCATGTTGTCTCATTTTTCCTATTTGATTCTGCTAAGCCACAAGAAAAGGTAGAGTTCCATGTAAGAACTAGCAGAGTTTTCCAAGACTACAATCTGCAGTGTTTCTCAGAAGGTCCAGTCCACTCTCATTTCCAAGAAATGAGTCTTCTCATTCCATTTTTATCTCCAGCTCTTCAAGCGGAGTTAACTTATGTCTTTCCCTCAGCCAGTTACACCTACAGCTGGGGGTTCAGCAGAAGACCCAGTCTGGACAAGGGGGTTTACCCCTTTCTCCTGCACCCGCAGAGTGAGGTGAGGAGGTAGGCAGTGGATGCTGCTGGGCTTCTTCCCTTCCTTTTCTCCTGACAGCTGTCTATGTGAATTATTTATTCCACCTATTTTGTGCTGTGAGTAATGTCAGACAATGTTATGGTATGAATCTAGAATGTACCCCCAAAAGCTCATCTGTTGTAGACTAGGTCCTCAATGCAGCAATGTCCAGAGGTGGGTGTTCAGGCAAATGATTAGATCCTGAGAGCTCTGACCTCATCTGAGGACTAATCCATGTGATAGATTAAAAATTTGAATAGACTATTGGGAAGAGGAGAGAATGGTAGGCAGTTGGGGCATGAATGAAGGACGTAGGTTTCTGGGGTCCATGATTTGCATATTGGTTAAGAGCAAGCACATTACAGGAGAAGTACTTGATCCTCAGGAGAGGGAGCGGGGAGCAAGGGAGCAGAAGAAGAAAACACAAAGAGCAGGAAGGAAGAGAAATGAAAGGAATAGAAGGGAGGAGGGAAGAATTTTATATAAGTTTTCTTAAGACACAGTTGAAATCTGTCTTTGGAATGGATAACTGACACTCAAATCCATGTCTTTTTTATCTCAAATAAAAACTAAATCTCAATTTATCTCAAGTAAAAAAATAGTTTCAGTCACCATTGAATTTGGAAATCCCACTACATTTCTGGAAAACAGAAAGTTTGATTCTGTATCAGGCAAGGACCCAGCAAGTGACCCCTGAGGGTGCTTGATTGGCGGTGCCTGGACTGCTGGGCCCTCAGAGCTCCTCTGCACACAGCGGTCACGACTGTTCCCAAAGGGGTATCAGTGACCACTGTGTTTTGATTCCCTCTGCAAATCTCCAGCTGCCTCTCTTCTCCAATTCACGGCAACACACTAATGGGGTTATAAAGATCGTGTTTCTCCCTCCAACTCATGGACTTGTCTATTGTGCTAATCGATGGCAAAAAGCAAATTAGACACCTGAACTGAGAGGAATACCATTGGCCACATGTTAAAACATTCTGGAAAAGGGCTGAATTCACCTACAGAACCTTAACCCTACCCAGCCCCTTGCAGGAGCCCTAATACGTCCTGTCTTCTCACCTCTTTATTATCAGACTCCCTGTTCCCTCCACCTACAGTGCTCTTCCTGGACCCATCCCTTCTCTGGATAACACCTACTGCCCCAGGTGCCTCAGCAAAGAAGTGACTTCCCCAGGGAGCATCCCCTAACTCCTCAAGAAAGTGAGCGGCCCCTTAGCATGTCCCATCATGCCACTGTGACTGCTCTTTCCTGTCTCTGCCCCCAAGTTGTTTGCTACTTAGGGGAGAGACACTCAGATAGCAGGAAATGAATAATCCAACTTGCTTTATCTAAACGAGTTCATGTCATTTTATTTCAGATCAGCACCTAGGGAAAATGACATCTGCCCTCAGCAAAGCGCAAACAGGCAAAGGCTTCTAAGGTTCGTTCTATCTTACAATAGGATACAACTAAGCACCAAAAACAAAGCAAAAGTTTCACAAGAGGCAATTAGGGGATGTTGGAAAATATTTAAGGAGATTTACCTTTAGCTTCTTGGCTGCTGTAAGAAGTTTTAATTCCACTGGCTGCATTTTATAGAGAAAAACCTTTGAGGTATTTAAACCAATAGCAGTTTTGAAGAAATGGGGGAAAAATGAAAGCAAATGAAAACCAATGTGAATGTAGCATCTTTAAAGAATTATAAATTAGCTGGAAGCGGCGTCCAAATAGCAGTTCCCAAGATGTCACTATGTAATTATAGCTCATCAGCACATGTCTTGCATATTCCAAAATAACCCGTTATACTACCCTCTTTTTCCCAAACTGGGGAAGGAAAGATGACAGCCGGCCTCAAAAATAATAACTAAATGGTTCCTTCCTAACAAGGGTGGCTATCAGCTTTGCTTATTCCTAGAATTCAAACTAGCCTTGGTCTATTTTCAATTTCATAATGCTTTAGAGGGAAAATGATTTTTCCTATTGAATTTCAAATAAAGAGAGATTATCACCCTAAAAATAGAAGGTAACTAGCGGATTTTGTTGAGCTGGGGAAATGTAGGAGTCTTGCCCACAGCCTCTCTGATGTGGAGATCCAAAACGATTCACAGATGAGATGAATGGCTTCATTAGCTACCGTATCAGGAGCCATGAGGGATGATGTCCATTTCAGCTCCCTGGTTTTCAGCTACATGATTTTCTCTAGAAGCAGCAAGCTCATGCATTCATTCAATATCAGCCATGCCAGAGGCCCGGGCACATCCACGGGACAAGCAGATGTGGACATGCTGAAGTCAATGCTAACCTTCAGTTTCACATGGCAGGGAAACCTTTCCTTGATGGTCATACAAGAAATACTTGCACTATTTTTTAGATTATAAATGCCAAAGATAAGACATTTTCATGTTTGCATATTTAAAATAAACATTATAGATGCTTAAGACGAAATATTTAGATTAAATACCCTAAAGCTTTACAGAAGTGATCGATCATTAATTGTTGAGGGATGAAAAAAAATTTTCAGAGTCATTAATTTGAACCTCCTCTTGCTTGGATCTCTCAAGTCATCAAACTTAGGAGTAGTTTCACTTCTCCTTCTGTGTCCCACAGGACAGGGAAAGGATGCTGTAATTCCTATCACCCAGACCCTTTCAGCTTGTAATTTCTGAAAGGCACTTGTTGACTTTGGGAAGTCTTCCCAAAATTCCTCTGGGGGTAACTATTTGTGATAGATTTTTAGATTTAAATATAGCTCTAAGAAAACTCCATGCAGTCATTTGTTATATCATATAATAATGTTCTAACATAACCATGTAAAGCCAAAATTTAGCACCTACTCATAGGTAAGCATGATCAGATACTGGATTCCCAACAGTTGATGAAATGACACATTTTCATTGGTATCTGTACATTTTATGAGCCCCTATAAAAGTGATTCACTTTTACCTGTATTTTATTGATGGTTTCATTCTGTATCATCTTAGAATTCAGTGACTTATAAAACATTTCAAACAAGATATTTGATAGATACTATTTTGATGTTAAGCAAGATGAATTTATCTTACTTTAAAAATGGGGAAATCAAAAGTAACCAGTGAAAATTTATATGGTATTATGACTTGATGACATAAATAAGATTCAGTAAAGACACTAAGGATTTGTATAATGTTTTCTTCTTCACCCCATAAAACATGAAAAGTACCCACAATAGAGATAATATCTATAGTGCACAAATATTAGATTATGAGATTATTGAAAGTATTAAATGCCAATTGTACAATATTCTCATTTTGTACACCATTTTAAAAAATAATACCTGAGTTTATTTCTTCAATTATCAATATTATTTATTTAATCTCAATGTATTTTCATGGAATCTGAAATCATATTCTGATTTTAGTTAATAAAGATAAGAGAAATAATAACAATCATAATAGAGATAAAAATATTTCTAATAAGGTATTTTCAGGAAATAATTCATACTGCCTTTAATTCATGACCAATTTCTAAAATCCATGATATTTTTAAAAAGTAACCTAAAGGGAAAATCAGAATAAATACTTTTAGTGAAATAATTCACTCACGGGTACATGTGTTTGTGTAAGGTAACAGAACGATCAAATTCAAGAATGAGGAGCAAAGTTTACTGTCACTCAGGAGCAAAACCACTTAGCGACTTCAGCTCAGTCCTTCCAAACTGGCTGAACATCAGAATTCCCTGTGGGTGGTTTATAAAACATACCCAAGAGAGGTTTTTTCAGTAGATCAGGGATAATCCTGGCAATCTATATTTTTTAAGAGCTTCTATGTACTTTGAGGTACTACAAATGTGGGGAATCAACTTTTGGTGGATGGAGATCAAAAGAGTTTGATCATAAGTGCCATTTAACGGTTCAGAGATACTGGATAAACAAGTCTCACCTTCATGATACACAGGCATAAATTGAAGAAAAATGTGCTTTTCTTTTTAGGATGATGTAGGATGATGAAGTGTTGAACACTGATACCAACATGAAGTTGGTACTCAAGAAAGTCTGCATCCTCCCTCCCCACCGCCAAGACTGTCCCTCCCACTGGCACCAAGGCACAGCTCCAACTCTCTGACTTGCTAAGCTCCTGTTTTCAGCATAAAGAATGACCAAAAATAAATGTTCTGCCCATTTGAGCTGATGGAGCTATCTAGCCACTAGGCCATCTGTGTGTGTTGTAGGGATTTTCCAAATGCTATAAAAAAATGATCTGTAAACCAAATAAGTCCAAGGGCTTTGTGTGGTTCTGAAACTGGGGTTCCAGTGAAGACAACACACTTAAAATGGGAAAGCTGAGAAGGGGTTCATAAAGAAACTATTATCAGGGGTCTATGGAGGTTATCCAGGAATCACACAGGATAGCAACAGTATCCTGAAGGTCAAGACGCAGGTAAGGCAGGACACAGGCTGCCTAAGGCAAGAAGGGCAGGAAAGGGAGAGGTGACTCAAACCTGGAGTCCCAAGAGGCCCCTTCACAGGAACTGTGACTGCAGACAAGGAACACAACTGGTCCACAGTGACGTTCAGGAAGAAAGAGCACCAAGTTCCCACCCTCACTCTCCTCCTCCCTGCTCCTCGCCTGATGAAGCTCCCCATGGCTCAGAGGTCAGGATCAGCTTCCCAGGGCACAGCACAGCCGCAGCGAGAACTGAGAGTACACGGGAGGAGACATGAAGGTATCCTACATAAGTCTTGTGCCCAGAGTATCACAAAGAGCCTGGTTCCTCACCCACAGTCATTAAAATAGTTCTAATGCTGACTTGCATCTTTTGAAAGCACTAAAGGAAATCCAATTCATAACCAAAGATATACATTTTAAATTGTATATGCTTTGACCTGACGCATCTCTTTCTCATTCACACCCTTTATCAAAAACACCCTCTTGTACTCCCAGCGACTACGGAAGCTGAGGCAGAAGAATCCCAAGTTCAAAGCCAGCCTCAGCAAAAGCGAGGTGCTAGGCAATTCCATGAGACCCTGTCTCTAAATAAAGTACAAAATAGAGCTGGGGATGTGGCTCAGTGGTCGAGTACCTTAGTATCAAAAAAACAAAAAACAAAAAAAACCACCCTCTGAAATGAAGTCTTCACTACCCTTCAGTTGGCCATTATTTTTCTTATGAGCACACAGTGGCTCTTTCTGGAACACCTCCCCCCAATTCCACTGCACTTCTGCTGCCCTGCAAGTGCCCAGAATCAACTGGCAGTTTCACTATCTTGGCAAACATCAGGAAGGTGTTTTCTAGGACAACTGTTGACTTGTACTCTTGTTTCTCTCTCTCATACTCTGTAAGAAAACAGGAGTTCATCTGGAAATAGCTCAAGCAAAAAGCAAATGGTCCTCCATAAACCAGTCGGATTGCTTTTCCATATGGGAAATGTAAATATTGACTGTACCTGACATGTGCGTGGGGACTGGTAGCATTCCAAGCTTTCATGTCACTCATTCTGTTTGATTTTCACAAAATAGCCCTGTGAGGTAAGTAGGAATTTTTATCCCTTTAACACTGAGAAAAAATTAGATGAGTACATAGAAAAACCACAGCTGGCAAGTGAAGACACCAAAATTAGAATCCAGAATATATTCGACATAAATATACTTGTCCCTAAGAATTGAAAGCACTTTAAGAACTGATAACTGAAAACAGTGAAAAGTATTTATCAACTAATACAAATTGTTTCAAATCAAGACAAATACTCTGCTTTGAAACATACCAATGGAGATTTATAGAAAAAAAATTATAAGAAAAAATATTTGTTTGCTTCCTACATTGTCACTTATAAAAATTAATGAAATAATTAAAAATAAGATAAAATGGTAATTGCAATATTAGGAAGCTCTCTAATAACCTCACAAGAAAAACTAAAAAGACTACGGCAAGATACAACTCAATTGGTACAAAATGAGAAAAGAAACTGTGGACAATTCCTGTGCGGATAGTGACCAAGAGGCAGACTGCTTAAGACTAAATGGCAAATTCCAATAGGTCTAACTAGTGATCCTTGGGATGAGAGAGACAAGGGGCAACTTTCATTTCCCAGATGTGCAGAAGAGGCTGAACTACAGATGATGACACACATTGGCCATCTCTGTGTTGTCCCATTAAGACTTTAACACCAAAGAAAGGTCCAAGATGCAGTTAGGATAGCAAAGGCGGAGGATCATCTTTCTTGAAGGTGCTAGAAAAATTAGCCAGATCAGTGACAGATGCTAAATTATAAACTAAAATATGTGATCTAAATATCCAAGGGCAAAAAGTATAATCTTCATGGGTAATTTGCTCATCCCAAATAGAGAAAACAGGACACAAACAAAGATCAGACAAATAGTACATTTCAGGAATGAATTGCCTCCAATAAGCAGAAGCAAATTTATATCAAATGCAACTCTGAAAAAGAATGTAAAGAGAACATGAATTCTGGGTAAAGAATTTAGGAGAGACATAAGAGTGGGGATCAAAGGTAACAGTCAAAATGTGAATTCTCCTTGCAGAAAAGAAATTGAACACATCAAAATAGCTATATTTCTCAGACGAAAACAGCATTTGAAAGAGAGAACAACATTTGAAAGATAGAATATATACTGCAAAAACCAGTAAGAAACAGAACTTGAAAAGCAAATTCTATAATACAAAAATAAAAATATAAACTCATTGTAGTGAAAATAACATTTACAGAAGATAAATAGTGGTCAAATGTTCAAAATTGATATTCCTGAAGACAACAAAACATGGAACAGAAAAATTTCAAAGATACAAAAAAAGAAATTTTTTATAAAGGATGCTGGGTGAAGGCATCTGAGATTTGTCCTCCAACACCTGCTACTGCTTGGGCACTGTGTGTTGTAGGTGATGCAATCAAGGTGTGTTTAAGACAGGCCTTGGACATTTCCAAATCAGTTTCTCCAGACCAACCTGATGGAGAAATACCTACAAAATTCTAGTTAAAAAAAAATGAAACTTAAATATTACACTCAGCCAAGACTTTTTAGTGAAGTACATAGGAAAAATGAATTTTTAAAACTTCAAGGGCATATGAAACATACTGTCATATATTTTTATATATGTCAAACAAGTGATAAATCAGAATAAGGTGTACTGCAGGAAGGATGAATGCTAGTGCTGAATCAGTATGAGTGAAAAGCTAGGTCCAAAAGATGGGAATTGTGATTATTGAACTGAATGCAAATGTTATAATCCTTGATGCTATAAAAATAATCATGTGAAACACTAAAATTAGAAATAAAAAATATAAACATAGAAATTCTCTTACTGTTCAAGGAAAGCAAATATTGTATAGAATTAATAACAAAGAAATGGTGCCAGGCACACAGCTCATGCCTTTAATCCCAGTGACTAGGGAGGCTCAGGAAGAAGGATCCCAAGTTCAAAGCCAGCCTCAGCAAAAGCAAGGTGCTAAGCAACTCAGTGAAATCCGTCTCTTAATAAAATACAGTATTGTGTTGGGGATGTGGCTTGGTGGTCAAGTGCCCCTGAGTTTAATCCCCAGTACCCCGCCCAAAAAATAGTTATCCAAACACATTACATAAGGGTATTAAGAAAACTACTAAAAGAAACTAGTTTGAATGACAATCAAAAAATACAAAAAAAAATAGTCTATATAAGTAAAAATAGATACAAAAGAAAGCTATAAATCATGAACTTCTACAGCCTCCTGTGACATCAGAGTAGGAGCAAGTTCACTTCTGAAATCATTAAAAATAAATTAAATAAAATAAAATCTTAATAGAAAAAATATTGCAGTAATGAAAAACTGAAAGCAATATAAATACCATCCTTAAGGCCACAAAAAGTGAGCACTTTCGGGACAGACCTCACCTGCCTGACTCAGGGTGGTGTTCCTGGACCCAGCATAGGTCCAGGCTCTGGCAGGAACTCAGCATCTCTGGCTGATGTGAAAAGTTTTTGCTTTTGTTGACCCATAAAGACTGAGCCAGGGAAAACTTTTACATGATGTTCTATTAAGTGAAAATACTCAAGAATATTATTCTGTGATATCATTTGAGTGAAAGCAAAACATAGATAATTGAAAGTTATGTAAATATGCAAAAGCTATGTATCACCACTTTACGTACACATACAGCAGATATACAGGAAAATATCTGGAGTAATATATACATGCACATTTTAAAATCTCAAGAAAGGTTTTAATGAGTGAAATAGAAAGTGACAGTGAACAGAGAATTCTACTTCTCATTTCTGACCAGTCACCTATGTTTTAACTTTTTAAAGTGAACACGATGTTATAATTTTTATCATTTAAATTGAAAATAAATAAACCCTACACATATCATCTAGAAAATTTTAGCAGTGATCCTTGAAGTTAAAGCACTAAAATACATAGGGAAACATGCTGCATTATTCAAATAGATACAGATAATGAAAAATATTTACATCAAAAGTGTGACTCATCTTTAGGTAAGTTTAATGAAAGATTTACCATAGCAACCAATTTTTTCTGCTTCTATCACAAGAAGATGGTTCAAACAGTTACTAAGATCTAGATGTCATTTGCACTGATGAGATAAATGTTTGATTTTGCACCAATTCATCTAATAATTAACAACCTGGATAAACAGAACCTCTCATTAAGTGTTCAAATAATGTTCAAATGAGAAACAATTCAAACCCAATGATTGGATTATAAAGAAAGATGTAGTCTGAAGCAGACAGTAAGATTTGTTAGGCATCAATATACTTAAAAATGAAAATCAAGGCATCAGCAAACACAGAAGCCCTAAATTGCTAGGAGAGACCAACCTGACGTAAATTTATCACAACCTTACAGACCTCGTGCTTCCCAATGGATGGCAACCTTAAAGTCCTTTGCATTAGCTCTGAAAATGTCTCTAAGCACAGATGGAGCAGGAGGGTTATTCTGGGAAGACCAGAGAGTATAATTCTACTTTGTATTGCTTGGGTCGTTATTTTATCATCTCTGATGAAGATAGTATGAGCTTCAACTATGTAAGGGAGGATTTTGTTGAGCATGAGTAGGAAGGTGATGAGTTTCTTGGGCAAACCAAATTCCTGCCCTGGCAATCCTTAAAACATGGATGGACACTGTCCACTTGGAAGTCCCAGCTTCTGCTGCTGTTTGTAAGTCAGCGGTCTGTACAGGTCATGCCCCAAGTCTAGAAGCTCCTGCAGGACAAAGCAAGTTCTCCATCATTGGTCACCAGGACCTAGCAACATAGCCCTGTGTGTGAGCTTTATATAATTACTGTGATGTTAAGTCCCTGCACTTTAAAATAAAATTTCAAATGAATGATGTTATAAAATTACTACTTTTTGCTTCAAGAAAATATAAAATGTTCAGAAAAAAAGGACCTATATCCTATCTCCTAAAAACACCTACACAGTAAATGTCTTTCATGCCACTCTCTACCTAAGGTATTTCCTATAAACTTTTATTCTCTTTTATTTGGTTTATATTAGTAGAATTTCCCATGTTGTTACATAATTTTCATAAATTTTATTTCAAAATCTGTATCATATTACATGAAGTAACTACCATTGATTACCAAAATATTTTCTTATGGTTTAAATTTAAACTGTTTTCATTCCTTCACAGTTGCAAAGTAATTATTATATGTAAATATTTTCTTACTTAGCTTCATTTCCATAGGATAGATTCTGAGAAAAAGAATTATTTACCAAATACAAAAAAAACACTAAGAATTTTTTATGTAATCAAATTGCTTGCTAAGAACTTGATAAACAAGTTGAATTTTAATTCACACTTTCAACTTTCGATTTTAATTTACACTTTTAGCATAAACATATAGACACATAAATATAATATTATCTATTATATTACACATTTTAGCCATTTGATTTACCTTTTTTTAATTGTTTCTTTCAAGTTGTTTGCTCATTTATTTGGATCCTAATATTTTTTCTACTGATATTTGAGGATTCATGATATAATAAATTTATTATTCTTTCACAATATTTATAGCAGCTAATGTCTGCATATACATCTTGTGTAAAATGCTTTTAGAAATTGTTATATAAATTTAATTTAATGCCAATGTCATTTTTATTACAATTGAATAAATACACTGGTGTATTATTTCCATGCTTATACTATTTGCTAAAATAATTATTGAATGATAAGGAGCTAAGATGATTTGAAAAAACAAAATTCCTGTGCTCATAGTAGTTGGCTTATAGACTTATAAGCCCTGCAGAGAAATTATTACTCTTATTTCATAGGGAAGTAATGAGATTAATTGACCTTAGTCTTGTGATAAATCCTTATCAGAATTAATATTGAGACAAGTAGTTTTTAGTTAATTTGGTATCTAGTGATTTTTTTCTCAAGTTAAATTCTACATCTTTATCATAAATATTTTAATTTATACCTTGTATTTGTTTGCACTCTTGTTGCTGCAAGACAAAACGTTCATACTCATCCTTCTCTGCTCTCACCCATTTCTTACATTCCATTCACACCAGCAGATGTAATTTTCCCTAAATATTTCACAAACATTTATAATTCCGGGTCACGCTCCTCTGTGCTCTGATTAGAATGTGCTTCAGCTCCTTTTTCGGTATGGCAAAACCTCTCCTTTTATCCGAGTGTGAAATCAAACATCTTTTCTCCATTGAATTATTTTGAAAGCCCCAGACAAGCGAGTCCCTGTGAGCACCCAACTAATTGTTTACTCACTGAACTCATTATTTCATTGTTTCCTATTAATTATAATGTGCCCATTTCCCCTACTAGAGTGGATGATGGGTTGTTTTAATCACTTTTTGGTCACTGTGACCAAAAGACCTGACAAGAAGAAAAAGAAGAGGAAGAAAAATTTCTTTGGGGGTTCAGCTTCTGAGGTTCAGTCCATAGTTGGCTGGCTCCATTGCTCTGGGAGGGAGGTGAGGGGGATATGGTGGCAGAAGGGCTCTGATTAGGTCATACCTCTCATAATCTAATCATTTTACTTCTTAACATTTCTGCATTGTCTCAGACATGTGCTCTGGAAGACACCTTATATCCAAACCATAATATGGGTGTCAGCAGATACATTATGAATTATGATGGCTGTCATCAAGTAGTTTGGGGATGCCTGTCTGATAGGTGGTCAAGTAGGAGGCACAGCACAAAAATAACTCCAAAAGCTAAATCTGCTTTCCATCCTATCTTCCACTGCCTTTAACCAGACCCCACTTCTCACACAGCCTATGATAGTAGCTTCCTGCCAGGTCTCTCCTTCGTTTGATTCAATTCTATAAGCTGCACTCCATTCAGGGTTCAGAAGAATCCTTTCAAAACACAGGTGACCAATCTTCCTCTGCAATGACTTCAACTGCAGATAAAATAAAATCTAGACCCTTATCCTGGACGGAATGTCCTCCATGTGCTAACTCTCCCCAACCTCTCTGATTCTGCCAGGTCCACACCCTCCAGCCACTCTGATTGACTTTCTTTCCTTAAATACTTTGTAAGCTTTTCCCTCTTCTGGCTTTGTTTCTTACTGGCTTTGTTACCTCCTCTTTTTGCTGTCTTCTTGACTTGATTCTTATCACCATAACAATTTCAGATTAAACGTCATAGACAGAGAAGCCTTGTTCTGGGCCACTCATGTTAAAGCACCACCTTGTCTTTTAATCATAACACTCTGTGTTAATTCATGCTTTTCTTATTGTATGTGTGTATATTTGATTTTTTTAACTCATAAATTGACTATTACTTGTCTTCTACCATGGAATGTAAACTGTAGGATAGCAGAGACCTTATTCATAACTTTTTTTCATCACTGTAAGCCCTGGTCTTGGTACAAAGTAGGTGCTTAGTAAATATTGTTAAATGAATACATAGTAACAACAGTGCCAGTAGCAACAACGGCTGACAGTTATTGAATGGCTATTACAAAGTACTGTTCTGAGCACTTTCTGTGCATTCATGCAATGGCTTTACATCCAAACACACACACAGGTGAAGCTATGCAGTTGGAAAAGTACTAACTGTCATCATTTCCATTTATAGAGATTTGGAAAACTGAGGCATAGAGATGCCAAATTACTGGCCCCAGGTCACACAGATGTTGACCGATAGAGTTTGAATTATGTCACAGTGACAAGGGGCTCCACTCTCTTAACCACTGTACTATATTCATCTCAACTTAAACCAGGAGGTGAAATTCACCAATAAGATTTTCAAGCCTAGTTTAAGATGCAGTTTGATCCAATAAAACAATGTATCTCATCAGTCCAAAAAATATTTTTCCAAATAAAGCAGGTTAGGTTGTCATTGTTGAAACCACATCTTAGGATCTGTCATGAGATGTCATAATAAAGACCAATGACATGGGAGCTAAATCTAACGTCTATCCTTAGAAAAAGGCCTGGACTTTCTTTCCCCTTGCTGAAGATAGTATGTGTGACTATGCTGCATTGCCTCATTTTGACCAAAAAAAAAGAAAGAAAATGTAGCAGCACTGGACATATGGTGTGGTTCAAACCGTGCTGAGTAACTTTTGGACAGGGACACTAAAAAATATACCTAACCTAGTTAATAATAGCCAACCACTGATCCATCAACTAATGGTGTTTATAGGAAATAGAATTCGTGAGAAAAAGAAATAGCAGCATGAGACAGAATTAATCCACAACATGTAATTTCCTTCCCTGTGCACAACCTTCACCAAGAGGAAATCTGAAGACTCGCCACCTGTTCAGCTGTTTGCTCTCCTAAGATCAAGAGTGGCCCCGAGCCAGGATGACTGAAGGCATCCATGTGTGCCACATGACAAAAATAAGCACTGCGCTTGCCGAAAGGTAAATTTTGTGATCTAAACAATGAAGTAAAAAATAGTTATATTCTCAAACTTCATTTTAGTAATAGATATTCTGTGTGTATTAATTTAGAGCATGTGAAATTTCATAGACAGAAAATAGTGACTTTGAGTACTTTTTTGATGATCAAGCTGCTTTTCTTGCTGATCCAGCTGTATTCCCAATCATAAGCCCTTTACTCCTCTCAAGAAAATTCCACTTTCTTTTCTTTTGCTACAGGACCAGGTAGAACACCTCTTTCCAGTAAATTGTTTCTTTCTCCATTCGTTCCCCGCTTTAGGTTTCCTCTCTTATTCATGAAGTCTCTAGTTACTGCGTGACACCAATCCAGCCTCAACCCAAATCCAAACCCAGGCGCCACCACTTCTACTCACGGGACCTTCAGCAAACCACAGAGCTTCTCAGGCTTTACTTCATCGTATCAAACATGGTGACAGATACTCAGCTCAGGTTTTGTTCAGTCACAATGGCACATTGTGGAAAGCAACTAGCACAGGTGATGGGACAATACCAGATCCTCCATGTTCCCAGGGCACCTGTCTCCGTGGGGTGGGGCTCAGCCCTGATTCTGCAATTCCTGTTTTCATACATTCTCTTCAGACACTCTTTTGCAGTGCTTAGCACAGTGATACCCCTCAATATGTACTCATTGCAACACAGTGAACCCCATCCTGTTCACCTGTATTACATGGAGTCAGGAAGATTTTCTTTTTGTAAAGTCCTACAGAAATGCTGCATATTATTTGAGGCAACTTTGTACATGCTAAATGAAATATTACATTTCTTTCTCATGGATCTGGAATTGTATCCCCCTCTCTACTATAATATTCATTTGAGCAAGAATGAATATTTGCTTGGATTGGATTGGCTTGCTTGAATGTTTGAGAGATGTGTCCAGCAAAATGCAGGCGAGGAATAAGTAAAAGGACTAAAATGCCAATTTTCTAATGCAAGATAACCTTAAATTGAATTTAAGAGAATAAGTAGTGCCAAAAACCATAAAAATTAGACATACTTCTTATGCTTTCTTTCTACTGTACAAAGATTAAAGTGGAATATACTATTTTTAAAAAGCACTGTGGAATATGAAATAACAATCAACTTTGAAGTCAGACCCCATGGAATGAATGGTCTTCAGCAAACAGTTCAGTCTGAGACTGTTTTTCTGCTCTTAAGAATGAGACTCAGGCTGGGGCTGTAGATCAGTGGCAGAGCACTTGCCTAGCATGTGGAAGGCACTGGGTTCGATCCTAAGCACCACATAAACAAACAAATAAAATAAAAACAATGAGACTCAAGGGTGTTGTAAGAATTTTGAGGGATAATAGATAAGATCTCAATAATGGTATGTGCACTTAACTACTGAACAATACTAACTAGAGCTTTCTGGAAGTTTCTGTCTACCTAGCTTAGAGATTAATGTATATACCATTAGTTCATTATTGCTGGAGTCAAAAGCACTTCAGCAGAGATCTCTTGGAATCTTCTCCACAGTACTGACATATTTAGAGTAAGGAACCTTTCTTATAGTTGATTGTGTTTGACTCAGGGCGTCAAACAACAATTCTGTAGCTCTGCAAAGATTGTTTATTCACTGTCAGTTCAAAGAATTCTTTTACTTTTTAAAGAGGGTTTTTGAAGTCTTTTGTGCATCATTCAAGTTGCCTAAAAAATAGACAGTTTTCCTTTTGAAACACTGCAGAAAGGTATGTGTTGGGGCCTTAACATTTCAGAGAGAATTTTTAAATTTAAGCAATGTCTTATATAAACAACCAGAAATACATAAATGATGTGTTTAGTTACTAACATGGCATTTTAAAGTTAACAGTAAATGTTACAAAGAACTAGGTTGCAAAGCCTTAGTGTCGCCATTAATAATAGGAGATCAGGACTTTGACTAATCTGAGGTGTGTTTACGGGTATGTGTGCTAATGATCACTCATTACACAATTAATGGAGGCCAAGCAGTGTAGCTTAGGAAGCCAAGGTTGCTCGCTCATGGCGTACCAGCAGAGAAAGATGAGGCAAGGGTTAATACTCTCCCTGGCTTTTCATTTTTCAATTCAATTATTTTATCTTTTTAAAAGTATTTTGTAGATTAATTTTATCAACTGCTACAATACCAGAATATAGCCAATGTTACCAACCTTCTTTTTAAACAGATGTTAGACAATGAAAAGATAGTAGTTGATGAAGTTCTATTTTAAAATGACTGTCAAGAAAATCTATTTTAGAAGTCATCATTGACTTTATATTCCTCTTTGAAACAATACAATGTCTCTTTGCTTTAAATTTGTACCTTGTTGGTTGTTTCTCTCGTTGAAGGTTATTTCTTAAACTAAAGGCCATTCAAACCTTGGAAAAGCCACAACTCATTGGGACAAAGATGGTATCCTACTCCACCATCATTATCAAACAATGCTCTCTCCTCTGGGAAACGTCCAGTGGTGGGGTGCTCCTCATATGGGAGGAGGAGTTGTTCCCAAGTGGCCACTGAAGTCATGGAGGAGAGGCCTCAGAAACTCCACCCTCCAGTCCAACTCTTCCACCCCCAGAGGAGGGACCTGGAGCAGCTCCAGGTGGGAGGAGGGGACCAGCCCAAGCTCTGCTCTGTGGCCTACCATATAACTGTCTGGAAAGTGGCCAACACAGGGTAGGATCCCAGGAGAGGAAAGACCTTTCATAACCTCAGTCATTTACTAGAATTTACCAATGAAAGAAAGGAAGACAGGGGAATTCTGAATTCTGCTTTTCCCCTTATTTGACAGCCATTCAGTGCCTTCTCTGACACTCCACTGTAGTTGGCCAAGCACTGCTCCTGTGCTCACTGAGGCCTTAACCTACTTATGGAACTGATCTAATTGAATGCATTTATTTGTTTAATTTACATCCTTAATATCCCTATCCAGGTCATTATTAACTGTCTTAGATTACAAATTATATACAACTGGGATCATATCTATTCAATTCACTTTGCAAAATGATTGGCCTAGAACCAACTAAGAGCCTTAAACCACACTTTTCTCTTGTGCTGGAGTGGCCGCTGAAGAACTCCACTAGGACAGGCACCCCAGGTGGGAGCCTGCCCCCCGCCCCCCGCCAACCAAATGAAATGAAATCACACAAAATGCAGCTGAAATCCTGTAGATGATCCCACTAATATCCATAGCCCATCAGAAGAGGCCGCCTGAGCCACAGACTAAGGGTTCTGAAGAGCCTCTTTTTTTTCAAGGATAGAGAGACAAGGCTAGGTAAACTGGTTTGCTCAAGGACAAAGCTAATGGGAAGCCATCTCCTGAGGCTCAGGGTTTGCCTGTCACAGAGCAAGCTGTGGACAAGTTAAAAATCCTACAAAGCCAGCCTCTAAGATGAGCGTGGACAAAACAGTGATTTATTTATATGGATATCTGCCATAGCCATTCCCAGGACCAGTTGCTATGAGCTAATGCTTTTAATCAGCTGATGGGGTAGCTTCAGCAGGGAATGACTGAGAATAGGCTCAAATCTAGAGATTAAAATCAGTTTACTCCAAAACTCAAGCCTTTAGACACATGACCGCAAAAGTGTGCTTTACTCTACATATATTTTGTGTAAGAAAAAAATATTTTGTGAAGACCCAGAGTGCGCATTACTCTGAAAAATTCTCTGCAGTTGTAATGTTCATGTGTTAAATTGTTGGAAACTAAGGGATTGAAAGCAAACAGCAATTGTGAAAGAGGAAATCAAGTTGCACAAATACAGAGGGTCTAGCACCATCTACCTAGAGTGTGATGCTGACGGCACCATCTACCTAGAGTGTGATGCTGACGGCCAACACCGAGTGTGCCTCAAGCACTCTGGTGAACTCTCTGTACAAGGTGGGTAGGAAGCCAAGCAGAAAGGAAAGTATGCTCTTTATTCCATGACATACTGACTGGACTAATTTCTTACTTTATTATAGTCCATGTATTTTATATTTATAAAAGTATTAGAAACTTACAGAGGAAAATGGAAGAAATAAAAAATCAAAGTTCCTCATTATCAATCTAGCAAGACACTATTATCAACATATAGCTGTGTGTTTCCTTCCAGTTCTGTATATGTGCATGTGTGGATGGACTGATAGATGGACAGATGATTAGATGGATAAACAGATGAATGGATGGATGGAAAGCAAGAGATAAATGATAGCTTTAGTTGGGTTTATACACTTTGTCCTTTTCCACATCATATATTAACAGAAAACAAGCTATGGTGTTTTGGTAACTACCATTATATATATATGAGCTCATCTGTGTATCAATAGTCCAGCCCACTTCTACTTTTTTTTTTGGTAGCAGGGATTGAACCTAGGGGTGCTCAATCACTGAGCCACATCCCCAGCCATTTTATTTTATATTGAGAGACAGGGCCTTGCTAAGTTGCTGAGGCTGGCTTTGAACTTGGAATTCTCCTGCCTCAGCCTCCAAAGTTGCTGGAAATTATAGGTGTACATCGCACCTAGCTAATTGGCATAATTTTAACCAAATGCACATTTTATACTTAGGTCAGTTGCTAGAGTTTTCTGCTCATTGTTCCAACTTTGATTTCTAAATCATATGAATGTCTTTATTGCTATGGTCCAGTGTCCTCCATCAGCTTATAACACTAATTTGAATAAATTTCCATGCCACATGCCATTCTAAGCACTTTGCATGTATTTATATATTTCAATCTTCATCATAAGGTCATAAGATAGTGCTATTATTACTTCTACTATCTTTAAAGAGAAGAGGAAACTAAACACAGAGAGAACTCTCTGCAATGGTTGAAGAGTCACACAGTCAGTACAGTATGGATTGCATCTTCAAAGACAGTGCAATCTCCAGGGTCCTGCTCTGAATCATGTAAGTGTATCATTTCTCTAAAGAATAGCACCATGTGTTTATTAAGTCTGATATTTTAATATATTCCTGTTTTTTAAATAACATGTAAGAATAGGGATATTGATGCATTTGGAGATGGGAAAGAAACCTACAGAGGGAAGTAGTCATAGTGACTCAACTCCTTCCCTGGAGCAGCTCTGTTCCTCTGTAGGACATTTGCCTCCCTCCTCCTCCTCCTGCAGAATCACAGTGTGCTTGCTCATGTTCTTCAAGGAAAGGCTAGAATACCACGTCTTAAGTTCAAGAAGTGAATAATGAAGCATTGGGGTTTCCCTGCTCTGATGACCCTGGCAGGATAAACCCAGAGTTGGACCCTAACGTTGCCCTCTTGCAGACGTGAGCATAGAATAACACACACTTGCCTCTCTTACTGGCACATTTCTAATCTGAAAATAGGGACATCAGCTTATCTCTTAGCATTACTGAGAGATGAAATCAAACACTGTGACATAGTAACTGGCACAGTGCCCAATGTGTATTAAATGAGATTTTTCTCACCTCTGCTTGGCTCCTTTCAAAAAAAATAAATAAAACAAAAATAAATCCCTTCTTGGAAACAGCACAGCCTAAAAGTCTAAGCCTTATAACTATTAATATCTTGTTTAGTATCAGCTCCTTTGGGAGCCCCATTTAATTGTACCTGAGCTCTGTCACCCACTCCTCTCCCTGCTCTATGCACAAGAGACCTTCGGGTCCTCTCCCAAACATGATGTTGGTTTGGGTGCACATCGTGGGGGACAAGACCCAATGCCACCTTCTGCACATGATTTAAGATATCAAGGGGCAAGCCCTGCAAATGGCAAATATAATTACAAACACATTTAAGTGTATTATGGATGCAGCTTTGTACATATTAAATATAATAATAATTATTTTCCTTCTTCATTCTGTTCAAATAATAGTCCCTACTTAGACCACATGCAGCAGGAAAAACAATTATTTCAGCATTACCCAGACATATCATATTCACTGAAGAATAAAGAGCATATGTACTTTTTAAAAAATTATGTAGCAAGTTAGGGGAAAATGTCATTTTAACAGCTGGCTAGAGTTCCCTAAGGAAGAGAACTGTCTTTGTTTAGGAAATACCTGGACAGACTGCTTTAAACAGGGGAATGTGATCCCAGGGCATGTCTTATGTTAAAGTTGTAAAACCCAGTGCTAGCCAGACTGCCATATGAGGGTACAGAGGGTCTGGAAAGGTGGAGGAGGTGCCAAGAAAAAAGAGAGGTCATCATGGTGAACATGGATTGCAGAGACACAGTACAGGCTCCATCATGTAGATGGCAAGGTCAATAAAAAGCATTCTAACTGGCAGGGAAGTCAGGATGTCAGCTGGATCAGTGTTTGGTTCTGCAAGGTAAACCATCGCTGTGAACCTTCAGCAAAGCCACTGTGCACACAGTTGGTTGGGCTGAAGGATGTTCTTGGTCTCACTTTGGAGTTTGCACTGGAGAGAGAAATCAGAACAGGTCCAGGAGCTGAATGAAAGTGAGATCCAGAGCTTAGTGGAACAGGAAAACAGATCTGGGTGAACAGAGCAAAGGAGTCCCTAAGAATTATCAGATTAAAGTGCAAGGAAGGTGCAGAAGGTGGAGGGAGGGGTTGAGTCAGCTCTATGTGCATCTCAAAGGAATTACTATCAGGGTTCCTTGAATGAATAGAAGTGATCCCTGGTCTATAAGCATAAAAGGGAAAGGATAAAGAAAGGCTTTGCCAGGTGCTTGGAGAACTGCTATCCATCTATTTCTGCTACCATTTCCTTTTCTTCTCCCCCCAGTGCTTGAGTTTCAGGAGTTGATGTTTTCACTAAGGTAAATATCACATAATTTTAAATGCATCCTAAATGAAATCAAGCATTGCTTTGGTGAAAAGTAACGTATTATTTTTATTGGTTGCAAAGTAGAGTAGGATCAAAACAGAGCCTCGGGACTGGGATTGTGGCTCAGCGGTAGAGCGCTTGCCTCGCATGCGTGAGGCCCTGGGTTCGATCCTCAGCACCACATACAAAGCAATAAAATAAAGACATTGTGTCCATCTACAACTAAGAAAAAAAAAAAAAATTTAAAAAAAAAAAACAAAAAAAACAGAGCCTCCTGGGTGCAGGCTCTGAGGGTGTTCACGAGGTTGCTGTTGCTCCTTGAATGTTTGGGTAGACTTAGAAATGTCACAAAGAGGGAGCAAGAATGGCACATCCTTGAGAACCCCACACAGCAGCCCCAAAGAGTGAGCATGTGCCTCATCTATGTTCCAGGACATTCTGGCCCACCTCAGCTCCCTCCTCATAATCATCCATTCTTCAAAGGAGCCCTGACCCTGTTCCCCATGGCCACCAACAACCTCCTAATCCAAACTAGTCAGCTCCCTGCATTCCTATCCATCAGCCCTTGACTGATAATCACAGTCTTTGCACAAACTATGGCTCCCCTTGCGACTCTTGACTGCTTTTCGTATTTATCCCACTCTTACTCTGATCCTAACTTCTTGGTCATGATACAGTTCTTCCTCCACTGGGACCTAAAATGGTTTCTGTTTTCTAGCCCCTACTCTCGGTTTTGTCTGTCTATTCCACATACATTTCATGTTTCAACTGTCACTGAAAATGACCCCCAAAATTATTTCTGTACATTTCTCCTCTCTCCCAGCTCTCAACCCCTATTTCCAAAAACATCTTGCAGATGTCCATCTGGATATCTTGCCAAAGAACACAGTATCTATGTTCCCAAGTGGTGGTGGCCACAGGGATGACCTGGTCCAGATTCATCCATCCTCAACCAGGCACCCCTTGCCACTATACCAAAGAAACTGCATCAATAAGCCCCACCCTAGGCAAATTCCGAAGATGCCCTGGATGCTATCTTGTTCCTCCTCCTGTCTGGATAATTGTCACATAAGCAAGCCAAACCACTTTTTATTGAGGAATTATTTTTTTGAGGAATAATTATATAATTATTATTATTATGACATCTGTCGTGATGTCATAATAGTTGGGTACCTGGAGTAATCATTAATTTCTTTTTCTTCCTAAAGGTAGATCTTCACCTCCACAGCACTTGGTGCTCCCTAATGAAATGTGGAATTAAACGTTCCCTGGACCTTTAATTTTCAAACCCACACCTACCCTCATCATTTATGTTAAGCTCAAACACTAAAAACTTCCTAAAATTGTGTTTCCTGAAGTTGCAGTTCTTAAAGTCCTTTCCACATACCTAAATTCACCCGATGCCCCACTTTAAGAATAATTTTCATAATCAAACATTAGGAACTCTGTGTACCTCCTCTTGGAGGTTCACCCCAAACATTCATGTAATAAAAGGTCTGAGAAGTTCTGCAATAAAGTAGAATACACCATCTAGCTTTGTTGATATAAATGTTGGCCAAATAGTTTTACCTCCAGGGCTTTGTTCTCAAATTGAATTTTTAATATCTATAAAAATTTTAGGATGCAGATTACCTGCATAGAAAAGAAGCAGTGGTTTCAACAAGTGGTTTCCTCTTTCTCTGAAAGCATAGCAGTCAAGGCTGGTATGTAGTTTCAGGCAGGACGGGCCAGGCTCCTTCTACCTTGTGCTCTCGAGTTCTAAAGAGGAGATTTTCATTCCATGTCTTAAGATGACTGCCTTAGCTCCCGCCATCACACTCATACTCCACTTAGTGGGAACAAAGAGGAGGAGAGGACATAGTATACCTTCTATTTAAACAAATGTACTGGAAATTGTTCACACTATTTTCATTCATATTCCACTGGCAGTGGCTCCAGTATAAGCTCAAAACTAATTCCAGGGAAAGCTGAGTAATCTAGTGCTTGAGGACATGACCGTACTCAGCTAAACCCAATATTACCACAAAAGGAGAAGAACCAAGATAGTGGGGAGTGATCAGTTGTCCCTGCTAGAATAGCTACAAAATCCAATTTGGCTTATAGACCTAGTAAATGAGAATCAGATGATAGAGGCCATTGAGTGAGCCGGAAGGAAGTGTCACACCAGCATTATAAACCCCTCATAAGCTCACACTGAACACTCTGCCACAAATTATATTTTTTCATTTCCTTTGGATTTAGTGTAGATCTCAACCATGCTTGGAAAATTCCTTCATAAAAGTATTTTAAATATGTATTTTCAAAGATTTGCATTAAACTACTTCTCTGAACTCATTATTCTCTTTAACAAATTTGAATTGAAAAAAAAATAAAATCAAAATTGCTTTACCCTAATGTATGTCTTTGAAAGGGGACATTAAATGACATTGAATAATTATTTAATTCCTTCACCCTTAAGTTCAGATCAGGCACTCACTAGCTGCACAAGCTTGGGTTGTCAGGGTAATCTTTCCTCATCTCAGTTTCTAAGTCTTATTCCTTCTGCAAAATGCAGACATGTGTATGCACATAGAAGTCCTGTCGTGGGGTTTAAATGAAACAATGCCTCTAACGCACCAGCATGCGGTAAGTAGGCAATAATTGTTGCCATTTATTTGCACTTACAAAAGGTAGATATTTCTACCAGGTGAATGTTAACATTTTCTGTCTATGATGAAAACATAGTAAAGGGTGGGTGTTACCGATATAATCCTGGCCCTGGAATTTCAGGAAACAGTGTAGTCAACTGGTAACTTTTCCTTTTCAAGGAGAGCAGGTTTCTGTCACAAGCTGATGCCCTTGCTATCTTCTCAAAGTTGAGCAAACGGGTCCAGCATACACCAAAGCACATCTCAGAGAGCATACCCAAAGTGTCTCCAAATCTCACTTCTTTGATAAAGAATAATCAGAGAACTTCCTAAGCCCATGTTAGTCTATTGACTGCCTCTCATGAAGGACTCGGAGAAATAAGTTCTCAAAAATAAAAAGTATTGTGAGCTAAGGGAAGGATTGGGTGTTCCTGGATAAATAAGGTAGGACCTAATGAGGTTGCAGATGTGGCAAAGTTCCAATGAGAGAAATCACTAGTAAACTCTATCTTGGCCTAACTACAACCTTTGCATAATAAACAGAGTGACAACCTCTCACTGTAATTTCCTCACTTAAAAATTGGTGGAATTGTACTAGATGCTCTGTAAGATATTTTTCTGCTTTGAAGTTTTAAGAAATTGTTTTGATATTAATTTTGGAGCAGAAGAGAACACATTTGAGTTTGTGACCCAGCTAGAAAATAATACAAACATAATACAGAAGCATTTCATGAAGGATATCAAACTTAAATATTTATTCATGGTTTTGATGCAAATAATGTTATTTTTAAAATAATAGACATTTCTTACTAACCAAGGAGTAAAAAAGATCCTAATATAATTATTATTTCTTATTGTAAAGAAATCAGAATTTAAGGACAGCTCTCTGTAACTCTTTGGCTTTCTCTTCCTCTCATACATGCCACTTAAAGCTTTATTATATATTTTTCAAAAAGTAGAGGAAGGAGATTTATTAAAGGTATACAAGAAATAGTAAAAAAGAAAGAAAGAATAGAACTTAGAGGACCATATAAAAGACTCTGCCTTCCTAATGTCAGAAGAAACTTTTCGTAGAAGAAAGAATAATACAACTTTATAAAAATCCCTTTGGTGACTTAATGAATGTCCTTGGTACTCTGATTAATGCTATTATTTTGGTTACGTATGCTCCTTCAAGAAGGACTTCATGACCACATTAAGAAGAACATCCAGAATGTTTGTGTGTTATATAAAATATATTCCTGGTAGCTGGTTTTCTGGAGACCAAAAAAGTGTAGAAAATTAACTTTCTTGGAATAATTCATATGCATGGATTTCAGGAATCAGGATGAGCTCAGAGTGGGTGGAACAAATGCAGGTTGACCCTTGTAGCACATCAGCGATAAGCCTGGTTCCTCGATAGCCTGGAAGGATGCACTAAGAATTAATACCACACATTTATTGTTCTGGCTCCCTCTCTGTTTGATGATAAACTGAAAGAGCACTTCATTCCACTATTTCTACTATTTCTAATGACTTTCCCTCACCACCCCTCTGCTCTTTAGATCTATTTAGTCAGCTAATGGATAAGCCAAGTCTTTGTGAACTAGCTGCAATAATAACTTCGATTCTTCTTCGCACTTTGATAGCACTTAATTAATACCCAGCATGGTTCTAAATATTTCCACACAACTTCCAATGAGATAGGCACTATTTTTATTCTTCTTTTTATAGGTGGAAATGGAGGCGACAAGAGGGTAATTTGACCAGAGTTACAACAGCTAGTAGCAGCTCAAGGCAGGGAGCGAACATACCTTTTTCAAGGCAAAAGGTGGTATGGCTCTGGGATTATAGTTCAAGGTAGAGGGTTGGCAACAGGGACCAACGAGGGGCTACTGTGTAAGGAGCAGCCTTCCATGAGACAGCAATACTGGAAGGAAGGAGACCTAACTTGAATCTATGTCTCTGAAACTTTGATCTCAGACTCCTAAAATGCGTTGAGGACAAAATCAGTCTCATTGTTTAAGACAGTCACTGATCGCACGGATAGGTTAGGTATGCTCATCGATGGATATTTTTAATTTAAGGGGCCAGGGTTACTGAGAAGTTGTGGCATATTCTCACCAGATGTGCCCACACCTTGTGTCCTGAATGAACTGCCTGCTCTTACTCCTCTGTGTCCCTCTCCTTAGTGCATCTCCACCACCACCTGCACCCCGAAGCTTAGCTATCACACAGCACCTGATCAAGTTCCAGCTCTTCCACAAAACCCTCTTTTCCTCTTAAAGACTGACATCACACAATATTGATTTGCACATTGCATTCAGTCACACGTTCGTTGAAATGTTTTTTTCTTTTTCTGCATGAACATTCCATGGGGACTCTCCTGAGGCAGCTCTTAGGAAGCAGGCTAGAAACACTAGGCTTTGGTCCCTTGTACAAATTCCTTGGACCTTGTCATAACTCTGGTGTGTGCACGGCACATTTGCATGTCTGTGTCTGGTGTCAGAGCGTGACATCGAGTGTGACTGGAACCTAGAGTCAGAGTCACCTTGGTTCATGACATACATGGGATATCGTCACTATTAAAACATCTGCTTCAAAGGACTGTTGAAAAAGTGGACATGCAATTTGGAGGTAATTTTTTTGTGAAAACATCTCTAGTGAAGACACATGATTTTTTTCTTCTCCTTCCCAGAATGTTTTCTACTTACATTTTATTTAAAGTTCAGACCAGAACAGTAGGGTAGATCATGTAGCAATTTATATCTCTACTTTAATTGATCAAATTTATAATACTGAAGGTTTAATTTTTAAAATAAATGGCCCAAGAAGACACAATGAAAATATATCAATGGAACTTTTAAATCAAAGACAAAATTTTTCATTTTTATGCATAAAATATGACTCCATTCCCTTCCCCAGTAAACCCCTCACCCATGACAAAGACTAATCTTGGGGAGGGTAATTCTGTGGCCAGTGGAGCCTAGCTTTTCCTCTTTTTCTTCCCACTGCCTGAGTGCCATTGAAACCACTCTTCTTCCGCAGACACAGGGCCTGGCACATGGCAAGTACTCAGTAACTGTTAGATCAATGAATAAATGAGATGTTTTTGAAGCTACACAAATGAACTGAAATCTTTTGAGGATAGATGATACAAATGCTGCATGGAGGATAAGGTACTCTTTGAAGTCGAATCTGTCTATAAATCTAAAATTCAAAGGCTTTTCCACATGACCCTGACACTTTTTATTTTATAGCAACATCACTTTGAAACAATGATTGTATCTAATCTGGATTTTTTTTAATTCTCTAGTCATGATCAGGAAAGACCAATACAGTGATAGTGTTGATAGAATAATATACTGAAAACTGAAGCCTATCGCAAATTCACGAAAATAATCTGCCACAATTAAGTGGACAATCTTATTTTCACATATCATTTTATTCTCAATAATTAATAGGAAAAGTGGTACAAAGGCTCAGCTTTGTATTAGTTCAAGGCATATTAAGAGATTTACATTTTTTACTATTCCATCATATGCAGAGAATTAAAACAAGTACTTTGAATCTCTCACAAGAAAAAATATTATCGTTCTAAAGTTTCAATAGTCCCCTCATGACACAAGAATATTCTTTTTGATTACTGATGAAGTCAAATGCACTTCTGTGATTTCATATATTTGTACAGGTGGCATCTTTTATCACTTTTAAGGGGCAAAGTCCTCGCCCCTTGGCCTTACAGAATTTCCATCCCTAGAGCCCTCGAGATTCATCAGGAAACGCCAGCACCTGGGGCTGCTGGGATTCTCTCCCCAGTTGCAGTCAGCTCCCCACCCTGAGTCGGCATGCCCGGAGCCCACAGGGGATGGAGGTTTTAATGCTCCTGTGGGTGGGTGTCTGTCACCACCACGTTTCTTTCTCATGATCTACATTCATACAGCACTTCCACACATACTGTTTTAACAGTGTGACCCCTTAATTAATGGCTTTCTAATCCATTAGAAAACCCATTGACAAACACTTTGGGTAAAGGCACTGATAAACATTTTAGCCTTTGTGGACCAGAAGCTCTCTGATGGAACTATCAAGCTGGTCACTGTAACATGAAAATTAGTCACAGGCCATGCATAAAAAAAGGGTCCTGGCTACATTCCAAAAAAATTTTATTTCTGTGTCTGTACACCTAATTAAATTTGTGCAATTGCTCATGTATCACAAAATACTAGTCTTTTTTTCTTTTCTTTTTTTTTTTTTTTCAGTTTTAACTGGTGGGTTGTCCTAAAGCAAGTGGAGCAGTTTGCTGACCTCTGTGTTGGCCCCTTCCAGACACATGAGAACAGATTCTGCATCATCTCTGATCTGCTAACGTTGGCCCGACCTGACATGCGCTCTGTGTTGCGGGCATGCGACACATGCTTATTGGTAAAGCACTGCAAACTAGGTGCTTCTCTTCATATGGTTATTTATGGGTGAGTGAATTTGTTGTTACCTTCTTATTCTCTTTGTCTAAGACCCTAGCAAGTCCAAATGTGTTAGCCTTAAAGGGGTAAATTATTTCTATTAAGTTCAGAACGCTTTAGAAATAAACTTGGTTGTCAAAGGAAAACTCGGTTAAATAAGTCAAAAGATGAGGGGGATGAAAGGTCAAAATCCCTGTGGTGAAATCCTGAAACCCTAGGAGATGGTGTCAGCAGGCGGGGTCTGCAGGAGGAGAGTAGGTCAGGAGGGTGGAGCCCCATGAACAGGATTAGCCCCATATAAAAGAGACCTCAGAGAGCCAGCAGGCCCTCTCCACCATGTGAGAACACCACACAAAAGGCAGCAACGTAAGCCTAAACATGGGCCCTAACCAACAGTCTGCTGGGGCCTTGATCTTGGACTTCTTAGTGCCCAGATCTGTGAGAAATAGATTTGTGTTATTTATAAATTACCCAGTCAATGGTATTTTTTATAGCAGGCTGAGCAGACTAAGACAAATGGTAATAAGCCACAAGCACATTATTAACCTTATCCTCACTGCTATCTGCCCAGCAACGCCTGTGAATGCAACAGTCAACAGCTGCTCAGGCTGAGAAGAGCTTCTCATTTTTGGCTCTCTGGATCTGATCTGCTTTGCTCTGGTGCCAACTTCCAATTTTTCCATTAAATGCCAGTTCTGCACCTGAATCCAGACCTCAGTGTTAACATCATGTCTGTCTGCATTGGTAAGACTTGACTGTGGTCTTCAACTTACATCTGGAGTGAATGACAGGTTCCCCCCCTGAGCAAGGTCCAAGGCCATGGTCACCCCAGCCAGGGCAGTTTTGTTGCCTTGTCCTTCCACAATTTTTCCTTGAACTCGTAGTCTTTTTCACCCTAGTAGTTGTCACCTGTCCTTGCCACATCTACCGTGCCTTCAAGATGATTTTCTAGCAGAGACGCCCCCTGTCTGTGAGAACTGCATTGACTTGTGCAAAGCTCTACAGTTTGTATTCATTCTTTAGAGGAACGTATGGTGTTGCAGAAATTGAATATAAAATTACATAACCAATAATGTTTTGAGAAAACTATTCTTTTTTACTTTATACCACTTTCACATAAATCAAAACAAAGAAAGCTTTAAACTTGAGCAACAGTATTTTATAAATAGTAAGCTGTTTTCCTGTGCATGACTCTAAAAGCAGTATTTACTCTAAAGTGTAATTGATATAGATTTTGCTAACTTTTTAGCTACAAACTGCTAAAATTATTTAACTACCAAGCAGCCTCATGTAACTGTATAAATGATCTATATTCCTTCATGAGGAGTCCCACATGAAACATTTCTTCTTTTGATACGGTCTTTACAAATATCATCCTGAGCATTTTATACCCAGGGCTTGATCTTACCATCAGAGTAAAGAAATTATGGTTAGAGCTCTTGCTTGCTAGCATGTTCAGAAGGTTTGAGAGAAAAAAGTCTAAAATCTTGCACAGTAGTACTAAGAAAAGCCTAATGGGGCTTATTTCTTCTGTGCATCAAGTATGTGTTTGCCATTTGCCAAAGTAAATAAATAGGTAAGCATAAATTAAAATAGATGGATTGATAAATAAAATATCTCAGAACCAGAAAATTGCCATCCACCAAGCTGAGATGCTGCACATGATACCCAGCTATTAGGGGAAACAAAGGGGAGAATTTGAAAGACGTGACCTGTTTAAAATGGGATCCTTTGAAAGAGGCTGGCAAAAGAAACAGAGCTCAGACATCAGCAGCTACTGTGCACTTGAAAAGATACGATGGGTCCCTAGAAGGTGATGCTCTGATCGCAAGACCCCGGGCTGCCTTCCCTGCCTGCCTGCCTCATGCTCACTCAGCCATCTCCGTGTACAAAACTTGGAAGTATCAAGAGGAGAGAGATGCTTCAGAGTCGCTGCAGTGAGTCAGCAGATGAATGCTGACTCCACAGTTATCTGTATTCCAGCCTCGGCTGTGACCTGGACTCCCCCTCTGCCCAATCCCAGCCACTGCAGAATGGCCAGCTGACCAGAGCCAGGCAGATCTGCCCTTCTGGCTTGCATTAATTCATGTATCAGTGGTCCATACAAAACCAGCCTCCCCCTTCTTCTGTCTTTGGTCATCCCAGAAATCATCAGAGAGAATTTGAAAACAGCAGCTTGCTAATATTCCACTAAAGAAAACCTCGGTTTGGGGCATTTTTGCTGGTATTATCCATCTAAGGGCCTGCTCTTTATGAATTTCAGTGAATTGTCAAAAACTCAGAGTTTAGAAGAAGTCACATTTTACCTGCTAAATATTTCCTAACTTTCCCTAGGGAACAAAATAAATATGGAAATTTCAAAGCATTTTCAAAGCAGGAAGGTAAATCTTTTAGGATATTATTGCCTAGAATTTCATGCAAAATAGGGAAATGTGAGATCCATATCTGAAACCCTTTCTAAGGATCAGTAGACAAAATGATTGTGTTTTTAAAAGACATCGACATGGACACCAGCTTGTTCTGGAGTCTCATATAGAAAGTATTTACTGCAGTGCCAGATACCTCCTGAGTGCTTACTAAATGTGAATATCTAGTTCTTCCTTTAAGAAGCCTTTGTGATTTCCAACTCGAAGTTAGCAAAACATAATATGTCAGACCAAGGGAAGCACTTTACCTCCAATGGTGGGCCTGAGACTCAGCCAGATAGAAAACATCTGTAGGTGACACTTCTGAAGATTATGGAGCCAACCCCATGTCACCAACAGGCAAGTAAAGTCAAAGACATAAAGAGGGCAGTGAGAGCCAACTGGTGTTCTGGGAATCTCTCATGAGCACCATAGACCATAGCAATGGTCCAGACCACCTCCTAACTGGCACATGTGACACTTGGCCTTTTCTGTTGGACTGAGGTCGCAGCACTTTGTATGGGAACTGTGGTTTTAAGAGAGGAATCCATATGTTTTCATTAAGCCAAAAGGGAAATGACCTTTGCCCGACACCATCCCTTTGCTCAGTCTTTCCAAGATCCATGAACAAAAAAGGAAGATCATCAACCACAATTTTTCAGGCACTACACAAAGAATTGGCAAGTTGAAGGGTGTTTTCAGTGACCCTACTTCTTCTCTGTTACCAACCCAACCTCCCACTCCCAACCCAAAGGCTCTGTTTCTTCCTCCACAGGAGAATGTGACAGTGCGAGTTTGGTGCTCAGAATCACCACTGAAGCCACTCTCCTCTGTGCCAGGACTTGTTGGCATCTGCTCTGCTGGCTTCCAACGCTCAGTCCTTACTTTGTCAAATCCATTAATTTATATGAAGTCATCTCATGGTTGCAGGCTCAGCACTCTGGATATTAAAGATGATAACTCTTACTTATTCATCTGGCTTTTAATTGTCTTCTGTTGGAGAATAAGCCTGTGTTCTACTTCTTGCTACCATGAGTACTGCAGTTGCCCTGATGGGTACATCAGCAGAGAGGAGCCACATATGAGGCCTTCCACGAAGGCTGCATTCTTCATTTGTGGTTCACTGTTGAAGGTGTTACTTACCTCCAGATGTACACATAGTGTTCACCTCAAGGTAATCAAAGACACCCCCCCACATACACAATATGCTGCTGGAAAAACATTCAGAAAAAGAGAATAAAAGGCCTACAAGAAGGTATCTATAATGCAATACTGAATTTCACAAACTTCACAGTCTCATGTTTTACTACATTTTACCATGACATTATTTTCTAATAAACCCTCTTTTGTTTTGCATTCTTTTGGCTGTATCATATCCAAAAAAGAAAAGAACAATGGCTGTAAATTCTGCCTGCGTGATTTGAAGGGCTCTCACTTGCATGCTGAGAAGTGTTATAATGAATATTTTTGGCATCAGCTGCTGATAGCAGCTTGGTACTAGCAGCACTTGATTCAAAATGTCATATGATACAATAATACACAAATTGAGTGCACAGAGGGGGAAAAATCTTGCAACCTGTCATAGGTACAGCCATTTTTCATGAGCATTCAGGGGTAGAAATGTAAATGTTGAAGCGTGAATTATGAAAATATAAACACATAAGATTCACAAATGCCAGGCAAAAATTATTAACAAATAGCAATTTTATGTAATCATAGCACAAGCGACTTCTTTAGGCAAAATCTTATGGCACAAATCTGTGAGTGATCCGATACAAGTACTCAAGTCAATGGGAAAACATTTATTCAACTTCCATCAAGTATCTTTCATATTGATTTGCCTAAGACAATAGTGGAATCCATTCTCCACAGTTTACCCTTGTCTTCCTTTGGTCTCCAGAATTTCTTTTTTTCTGCAGTGCTGGGGATTGAACCCAGGGCTTTGCACATGCTAGGCAAGCACTCTGCCACTGAGCCACATCCTAACCCACTAGAATATTTTTAAAACTATATATCATGAATGATTATTACTATTAGAATTGTCTTATTTAAAAATATTTTAATGTTAGCTATTAATTACCTCATATAATCATGAAAAATAAACATATCATAGCTACCAATTTCCAGGATGTGCCTTTGATCCCATGGGTTTCCCTGTCTTGTATTCTGTTATTCCTTATCTTCTTTACATCCTGTATTTTTCCAATTGCCAAAAGAGCTTTTTCTCCCTAATTCTAATATTGACATCTTTCTATTAGTCTTTCTTTAGCAGTGACAGCTAGGTTGCCCTTTTCCAGGTTCTGGTTCTGTCAATACCCACTGCGTGACTCCCATCAAATGCCATCTTCTTTCTAGGCCTCAGTTTCCTTTTCTATCTCTTCAGGTGCCTGTGAGGATAAGTGAGTGCACTCAGTGCTCAGAATCACGACTCATCCAGACTCAGCTGTGTTCCTGTTCTCACCTTGAAAGCTAAAGTAATTTCAACGTGAACATATTATATTCAAAATATTTTTAAAGACTATTTTCATTAATCTTTTTTCTCATTAGTCAATAGACTGCTTTAATTTAAGTAGTGGGTTTATTTTAAGTTGGTCATGTATATGACTTTTAAGATAGAAAGAACTCTAAAAATCATGCTATCTAACTTTCACACTTAATAGTTATAATTATTGTCATCAGGCATTGAACAATTAATTGTAATTCTCCTAGCTTCTGATACCACAGAAATGCATTTGGTTTTTTTTGTTTTTTTGGTTTTTTTTAAATTTTTTCTTAGTTGTAGATGGACACAATGTCTTTATTTTATTGCTTTGTATGTGGTGCTGAGGATTGAACCCAGGGCCTCATGCATGCGAGGCAAGCGCTCTACCGCTGAGCCACAATCCCAGCACCCCACAGAAGTGCATTTGAACCCAAGCCAGGGTGTGATAACATTCTCTACAGTAGCTACAAATTCACTCTGTTCTGTTTCTCTCATCTACTTTTTTTTGAACAGTATAGATCTTCACCTAACCCTACACTAAAAGTTTGTAGTGTAGGTAAAAGGGATTCCTGAATGCTGCAGATTTTCTTCATATCTTGGTAGCCTTAAATTCTTTCCCTTTGATTGGTACAGTACTGTGTGGTTTATAACAAATTTGCAAAATTATTACATAATGGACGTAAGACCAGTTTTCTAAATATAGACAAGGCAGTCATAATTGTCCCCACATTCTCCCTCAGGACAGTGAGTCGAAGGCAAGGATTTTGCCTAGTATCACAGAACTGAATTACAAAGGCCAGAGAGACATAAAGCTCAAGTCTTAGGATTACTTCTCTACAGTAACAAACAGCTGCTTCTCCCCAATCATGTTACTTCACACAACTATCAGTGGAAGCAAAAAACTCAGCAAAGGGCAGAGAACAAGACACCACCACAGAAACAATAAAATAATTTTGGAATTTTCAGAAAGTATTTCTAGCATTCTGGGGCTCCAGCTGAGGTTCACCCTGAGGATACATTCATGATGTTGACATTGAGGAAACAGATATACGACTCCCATAGTCATCCAAGATGGCGCTGGAAAATAAAGTTCTTCAGGGGCACAGAAGAAAAAAACAAAGAACTGGCCTTGTTTTTCTTTTATATTGATAATGTGGGATGACATTTAAACCATCAGGACTCTATTTCTGTTCCTTTGTGTTAGAAATCACTATTATTTAAGTAAGGTAAGTGAGCTTCAGTTCTAAAACAAAATGTTTTCATGTCCCCTTCACAAAAATACAGGTAAAAAGAAGTTGACGTAACATCCCATCATGTATCCCAGGCCTACAAAGACAACAGATGGACTCAGAGTTTTAGAGATATCTTTCTGTTCTATATTAAAATGTTTTCCAATAGATTGACATCATGTAGGAGTCTAGTTCTTTAATAGAAAAACATGTTTCTTAGGCTTTGTGCATCTTCTTCTGTAAAGTGGAAGATTATGAGCTCCTGGGATTTGCAGCTTGGTGCACAAAACCCCAATCTGCATCATATTGGAATCTCTTCCCATCTTAGGAATGGTCTGTAAGATGGGGCAATGGACATGGACATTAAATTGGCCTTGGTCATGTGTGGATGTGCTGCAAAGCAATTATCAAGTAAATTTTGCTAATTGTACTAAAGTGTAGTAAGAAAAATTAAATTGCCCTCAAAACGCTCACCCAGATTCAAATAAAACTGCACCAAGAAATAGCATAGTGTTGAAATCTTGAATCCCACACTGCAGAAGCTCACCTGTACTGAGTGCTTGCTCTGTTTTTCCTCCAAACTGCCAAAAGAACAACTTTGTAGCTTCTCTTCCCTTCAGCTAGATACTAAGGCTCAGGAAAAGTGAAATTCAATAGCAATAATAAGATGACATTAAGTGCACTTTTTCCAGCTATTCGCAAAATTTTTATAAAAAGTCCAAATCATTAAATTCTATCACCCAGAGAACATGGTTGAAAGAATTTACATGTTCCTATTTCAGTGCAGCAAGCCTTCCTTGTATAAAAAAATCACAAAAACAGCAGAAGTTCTCATGTCTGTGGTCTGCCTATGAGAATCATTTACCCAAAACCAAGGAAAAATTGGAGTTAAGTTTATAGTAGAGAAACATGGTACACTACCTCTATAGGATGATCAAGGTCAACATCAGCAGTGGTCACAGTACCACTAACATAAGATCCTCCTCCCCAGAAGTCAGAATCACATTATGAACATGAGGAAAATACCAGACAAACCATAAACAAGGCATCATCTCCAACACACTGAGCCAGTGTTCTCCAAGACCGTCAAGGCCATCAGAAACAAGAAAAGTTTGAAAAACTACCAGTCTAAATGCCCTATGGGGACAAATAACTAAAGTAAACTATAAACAACTGAAATATAAAACAGGATTATATAATCTTACATGAAATGTAAAATAACTAAATGTAATCTTATGCAGGATCCTGGGATGGAAAAAGATACTAAGTGAAAACTACTGGATCTCTACCAAAGCATACACTTCAGTTAGTTCTCTAGTTGGGACAAATGCAGCGTTCTTATGTAAGATACCAAGTGAGGGGGTACTGAGTGTGGGGTATAATAGTTTTCTGTACTATCTTTACAATGTTCCCATAAATCTAAAACTATTCTGAAATAAGAGGTTTGTTAAAATAAAGTTATTCCTTCTATTTTATTGATTTTGGTATAATCAGGATAATTCAGTTAACCAAAACTATTCTTGTTTCTTCTGTTTGAAACAGCAACATGGCTGTGCCCACAGAAGCTGCCACGCCAGCTGGGATGTCCTTGTAGACCGTCATTCACCAGCTCATATCCCAGTCATGTTTCTATAGGTTGCACTTGCTATTTTAATTTGGTGATCTAATTACTTTTGAAATTACAAATATAATTGCCAAAGAGAGTTTTTATTTCTACAAAAAATAGATTGTCTTGGGAAATTTTGATAAAGGCAAATGGAAAAAAAAAATGTTTATTTGAATGTGTGTGTTTTCATACCATAGAAGATTGGGAGAAAATGTCACGGAAATCAAGAAAGATCTGCACTTAGCAAGCTTACCTCTAAGTTCTGCTCCACTTAAAGGCACTGAAATTAGAAATCATAGGCCATGGGTGTGATTTCTGCAGGAATTCGAATCAGCTCACCCTCATCAAAGAACACACCATGGGGCTATCTCAATGTACTGGGAAATTTATATATTGAATATGAAATAAAATGTTTCAGGCACATGTGAATCGTTTTTAATAATAGCCTTTTTTTTTTTTTTACTCCCTTTATTGTTAACTTGTCTTTTCAATTAACAGAATGTAACTGATCCCAACAGACTAACCAAGACAGTCTGGAGAAGGGGGTTTTAGTTTTACCCCCATCCAGCCATGTTTTACACTATACCTTTCCCCAGCATTCCTTCACCTGTTAAGTCTCGATTTTTATTTGGCACTGTTTCATAATGAGTCGATTCTGTCCTCATTTTTCCCTGGTGGATTCTGGACACAAGGGCAATTGCCTAATTATACCAGGCTGCTTGTAAGAAGCAAATTCATTAAAATGACTTCTTGGATGAGGAGTGTAGGATGCTACATGAAAGCGGTAGGAAAACACACCCAAGGACAAAAGACCTGAAAAACTGTGTATGTGTGTGTGTGTGTGTGTGTGTTTAAATCCAGTGTCTAAGAAAACAACATAATTTCCTCAAAAGTACTCTAAGCAGGAGTGCAGAGGAGAACTGAGTAAATGCAATGTGCTTCTCTCTTGGCTTCTAGGTGATAAATTCTGCACCAGAAGGATTACACTCAATGTGAATCTGTTTCTTATTTCATGTTGAGAGCCAGATCTTTAAGACGTACTTGCCCTTCCCCAACAAAATCTATCTTTCTCAGTGATAGTGACAAAGCTGTTTCTTTCTACATGAGTAGAAAACTCAGCCTAATCAAAATTGAACTATACCAAGTTGCTAGAATTTTCTAAGCAAAAGAATAGCAAGATGCTCTAACAATACCATGGCTGGAATTAAATGGTTGTTTACAAGTTCAGCTGTTCATACCCTACCCTCCAAAAAAGTGCCCCACAAATGCTTTGGAGAAGTAATTTTTGAAATGGGGCATCATTTATAAAAATATACTTGAGAAACAAATCCTAGGAAGTGAAAATGAATGCTAGCTATCCCTTAGGAATATAAGGCAGTACAGAGAATCCAAACTCAATGTGTTTTAGGATTAAGCACAATCCATTTTTAAAGGTTACAAGAATTTTCAGCATGCACTCAGGTTTTGCTGGACTGTTCAATTTCCCTTTAGGGGCATCTTATTGCCAGGAATACAGGCTGGCAAGCAGGCAAGGGACCAAGAGGATAACCAAACAGGAAGAGAAATCCCAGGGCTGGCTAGATTTCTACCTGCACCTTGGCATTTCCCATCTCTCCCAACATAGGTGAGGGGACAAATGGAGAGCAGGAGGCAGGGAGGAAGGAAGATGGCCGGTGGGTGGCGGAGGGAAGGCATGCCTCAGGACTGTAAGGCTCCTCCTTTCTTTGTTTCCTCTAAGTATTTATTCTTGAGACTAAAAACCACAACATGAATAAAGAGATAAAGAAAATGGGGTGGGCAGAGAAAAGAAATTCCCTAAGGCCCAAGAAGGTTAGAGTCTGAGAAAACAATAAATACAAAATGCAATCTATGTGGGTAATACAAAATGTGAGTATTTCCCAGCCACATTTTAGGAACTGCAGGGAAAAAAAACAAAACACAAAAGTTGAATTAAACTTTTAAGATTCACTGACCCTAACTGTACGTGGTGGCATATGCCTGTAATCTCAGCTCAGGAGGCTGAGGCAGGAGGATTGCAAGGATTATAAATTCAATGTCAGCCTCAGCAATTTAGCAAGGCCCTAAGCAATTCAGTGAGACCCTGACTCTAAATAAAGTACAAAAAAGGTCTGAGAACGTGGCTCGGTGGTTAAGAGCCCCTGGGTCTAATCCCTGGTACCAAAAAATAAAAGTTCACTGACCTTATCCCCAAACAAACTTCTGTTCATACATGTATTCCATCTTTCATGCCTTTGAAATTAAATTTTATTTAACTGATACTTTAAAGCTACATGTTCTATGAAACTGAAATTTTATAATATATGTCTGTTTCCTACTATAATGTCATGTAATTTCAAATCTGCTTTGTGAAAAAATATAAACTTCTTATTCAAAAATGAGAATCAACTACATACATATATATAAAACATGATTGTTTCATAAATGAACAACAACCAGCATCCATCTCTTTACAACCTGGCTCCTTTCTCCCAACCACCTCTTCCAATCTTCCCTTTCTTCTACCTGAAAACCATAGTATCATCACATATATTTTCTGCCCTTTTATCATGCTTAATATCCTCTCTGCCTTTGTAATCCCATCTAATCCTATTGGTCAATTCCAAGCAAATGCCTGTGCAGACTCTTCCAGAAATCATTTAGCCAACCTCTAAAGCAGCGTCTCTCCAGATTGTACAGTCCTCTTGCTTTCTCTAAATGAATCATCATCAGTATCATTTTCTGTCACCCAGGATAAAACTTCTATATGACCTTCTATGATCTGCTCAGACCTCCACGTCTAATCAGTCACCACAGTGAGCTCCCACATCTCCACAAGGACTCTACTTTACAAACCCTTTGAGTTGAAATTCCATGATAGCAAGTATCCTATAGTTGTTTGTTTGTAGATCTGTTTTAATAACTGTCCCTGAATCCACCGCACCCAGCACAAGAAGAGATACAATACATATGTGTTGACTAAACTTATCACTGTATCTCAAGACAATTATTATAGTTGTGGGTCCTTTTTTTTTTTTTTTTGGTACCAGGGATTGAACTCAGGGGCACTCGACCACTGAGTCACATCCCCAACCCCATTTTGTGTTTTATGTAGAGACAGGGTCTCACTGAGTTGCTTAGCGCCTCGCCATTGCTGAGGCTGGCTTTGAACTCGCGATTCTCCTGTCTCAGCCTCCCAAAGTGCTGGGATTACAAGCGTGAGCCACCGCGCCCGGCTTAGTTGTGGGTCCTTTATGTTAAGCACAACCACACCCTGAAAGATATTTTTAAAGCCTCTTTTCCAATCACTGACCCTTGATCTAACTTGTTTTTTATATCCCATGTTCTCCTGACCCCATCAACTCCTTCGCACACCTACACATCCAACATTTCAAATTGACAGTCACTGTAAAGAAATAACTTTAAAGGAAAAAGGCAATTGCCATTTTTTATCTCTTAGCTTTCCTCAAAATAAAATGGAAAACTGGCAAGCATTAGGTCAATCTGATAAAATGTAAACAGTTAAATAGTTCAAGCCAAATCTTCTGTTGAAACACTTTGTTTCATCCATCTACTTAATTGACAAAATTGATCATATTGTTAAAAATTTAATTTACCTCAGCTTTGCAGATACATCTATAATCAAAAGTGGCATTTTGGAACAGAACAGTTCCTTATGCATATTTATATGGAGGTGACTTTTTAAAAAGAGTTTATAATAGAATTTCACATAATAGAACTGACGTAAAATGACTAAAAAAATATGAAAAAATTCAATTGACAGTTATTGATTTTTCTACTTTGGAGGAATAAAAAAATACCTGTTATCAAGTGTGCTGGGAATATCAAAGAATAAGACATGGGCTCGCGAGCAATTGGGGAAGATAGAGATAATTATAAATTGATAGAGAAAGCCAATTACAATCAATGACAAAATACAAAACCAGAAGCCTCTGACTTCTGAGCTCCCCTGGTCTCTCCCTGCCCCCTCACCTTGCCCCGCCCAATCCTGCTCTCACTATGATGAACAGCCAAGCCTACTGCACACCTGGACACAGATGAACATCAAGAGCATGGAGAGTGACTGGCACATCTCCCTAGAGTCCATGACGGCTCACCTTGAGTGGGCAATCTTACACTGTGCCTGGAGATTATTCTTCCTTTCTTCTCAAAACTCTAGTTCTTACATTCCCCAAGCCTCAGCTTTTACTCTCAGCCAACAACTTTAACTTGTGACTTTACTGTGAAAACAGAAGTCATCTGCTGATCACGGGTTCCCATCCCCGAATCTTACAGTCTGTGCCCAGGCCCCCTTCCTTCCTGTCGCTTTTTCCAAAATGGTGCAAACTTTTATATGCGGCCATCTCCTCCACCTGTGTCCACCCTAGACCCTACTCATGCTGCCTCTTCGAGAGCATTTGCCAGAGCAGTGCTCTCCCTGATTATTCTTTGTTTTCCTGCCAGCTCAAAGAAAATTGGAAAAGGTTTCAAAGTATTATATCAGCAATTTTAATTGCTTTCTGCAGAGCACCCTGTTCACCGTGTTGGACGTATATTAATGGTTGATCTCTGCCATCCTCTCATTTGATGTATCAGCAGCCTTTAATATAATTACTCTCCCTCTCTTTTTCTTCCTTGAGCACACTTCTTGCAAGTGGCTTCAGGAGTGGTGCTTTCTTTGTCTTCCCATCAGAAGTTTCTCCGGGTCCCTCCTCAAATCCTTGTGCTGCAAATCTTGGCAGATCCAATGACTCCTCTTCCCCAGCCTCACTGGTTCCCCAAGTGCCACTGTGAATTCAAGTACTAAGGATGCCCAAGTGTGTGCCTCCAACCCTTACCTTGTCCTCCAAATTCCAGACTCAAAAATCCAACTGCCAACTGCCTACTTCACATCTGCATTAAGATGTCTCTAAAAAACTTCTCCAAGTCAGCAAGTCTGAAACCAGACTTCTTTTGATGCCAAGGTTCAGATGTCTTCCCACAATCTTCCAGTAAGTGATAACTCTCTCTTTGTGATTAATCGGGCAACAACTAAAAGTTCTTATGTTAACTTTGATTTCAATACAGGTCCAGGTTCTGACCTCTTTCTACTGCCTCCACCAAAACCAGCCTGGCTCAGGGTGCCCGGACCATCTCCAAAGTATTCCATTTTGACTCTGGCCCCCACTAGCTATGCCAACAGTCTCCATAGCGATCCTTGCAAATGCGAGTCTGTTCATGTCACTCCTCTGCTCAAAATCTCCCAACATCTCCCTGTTCCTCAAGAGTCAGAGGTAAACTCCTCACTACCACCTACAAAACCCTAAATGACCCAATGGCCACAGCTTCTCCAACATCATCTCATGCCACCTTCTCCTCCGCTCATTCTGAGCCATCCAAAGGGGACTGACTCCTTGGTGTTCCTCAGCTGTGCCAGGCTCAGTCTAGTTCAGGACCTTTGCAGGTGCTGCTCGCTTTTCTAAGGCTGTCTTTCCCAGAAACCTATGTGACCCCTTCCATCACTTCCATTAGTCCTCTGGGTAAAGTAGTGAGGACTCCCTCCATCACCCTACACAAAGCAGCGCCTACCCCATAGCTTGTGCTCACCATTACCTGTTTTATTTTCTTCCCAGAATTGACCACCATCCTATACACTTGTATATCTTCAGTCTTTATGACTATAAACATCACATCATGAAGATGGAATCTGGATGCTGGTTCCAAGATCCCAAGAAATAATTGCCAAATCAATACATAATCGCCAAATAAATGAATGAATTTAAATTTTTTAAAAGGATAGTTATATGAATAATGAAAACAAACGTGTTGATGATAGGTAACTGTCTTACTAAACCTTACATCTTTAAAGGAGGTTCTTTTCCTCCCCAGTTTTGCAGATAAGGAAATTAATGTTGAGAGTGGTCACACGCTTTACCAAAAGTCCCACAGCCACAGCTGGTGCAAAGTGTACTTGGACAGATACCCAGTCTGTTTCCTCCCACAGCCCAATGTTTTTGACAACATATCTCATGATTGTGTTGCTATAATGGCCTTTATGTATCTTAGACACTTACTGAACATCTTCAATTAGTGTTATTAAAAACCGAACTACACACAGTAGGTAAAACTCTGAATGATAACTTAGATTAGAAAAGCAGCCATGTAGTTTGCAAGGCACCACATTTACCAATAGAGATTTGAACACTCAGTGTATCCTCATTCATTGCTTTGGCAAATGGAGGGCACCACTGTTGAAACATTGGAATTAACATAGCTTCAATTTAGCTCCAAAAAGATCCTTGGTGTTCACTGATGCTAATGTTTGAGTTGTTAAAATGCGTTTACCAAGCCACTGCTGAACCCAATTCACCATTATTATATGCACAAATCAGAAAAAAAATTAGATTAAATACCATTTCTGAGGATAAACAGCACTGGAACCCATTCCCTAAACAATGTCCATAAAAAAACCCACTTGCAACTGGACATGGTGGTTCATACCTATAATCACAGTAACTCAGCAGGCTGAAGCAAGAGGATGGCAAGTTTGTGGTCAACATTTGCAACAGAGAAAGACCTTGTTTCAAGATTAAAAACAAAACAGGCTGGGGATAAATTCCAGTGTTAGAAAGATCACCTTGAATGACTGAGGCCTGGGTTGGACCCCAGAATATTTGGGAAAAAAATAAATCTGAAGAAAGCACAAGCCCTTATTAGCCCTATAACAAAAGAAAATTGTGTAAACATTCAACTCAGAATTGAAAATATATTTGGTATATAAGAGATAAAACCAGAATGTGCTTTACAAAACAATTTTGACTATGGGTGTTTTTTCCCAATTTGCTCACTTTTTCTGACCTTCAGTAGACCCCTAAATATTAGCATTTCAATAAATTTGTGTGATCACACAAATATATAGCCTATACTGTAGCAAACAGAGCCCCAAAGACTTTGAACTTTAAACTCTAAACTCTGAAAAAACATCAAGAAGAGTAATTTTCTGCTGTTAAGGCAATAGTCCTGATTTAAAATGCAAAAATTACCTATCTAATGTGGTTTGTTTAGAACAGGAACAGATGTACAATACAGAATATGAAAGACAACAGCAGGCCATGATTATGAAGAGAAAAATAGCATGATCAGTACCAACACAGAAATATTTGTTGCCTTAAGGTGAAAAGCTTTGTGTGAGGATCAGAATGGCCACGTAATTAGATCTGAACTGTACTTTCTTATGTTAATGTAAGTTTGCTTTAGGAAACTCATCAGAAATCTGAACATAGCCATTCCACCATGAATTAAGCTCTTTCTTTTCTGACTTAAAGCATCCTCCTTGAAGTGGATGTGAGGAGATGACCCAAGCCAAGAGAATCCCAACCGTCAATCGCAGTCAGTCTTCAGATGTTCAAGTAAAGATGAAATTGACGTGCACCCAACTTACAGGGGCACCTAACATTGCTGGTATTTACTCTGGTCTTGATATACCACACATTTGAGGAATTAAGGGTTATGAATCTGAAATTGAAGACAGAGGCCTGAGAATAATATTTGGCTTTTCTTTTAAAGCTCTGGGGAAGCATTTAGGAGATAAAAGTAAACTAATTTCAATGGCCTGCTCTGTCCTCCAATAAAGCGGTCACCGTTCCTTTTCATGAGCGATGTGCTACTCGTTTTGTCAGAGATGTATTGCTTTTTGCTTCCCTAGAAATTAGGCTGTAAACCCCTAGGGGACTGGAACTGCATCTATTTATGGCTCTGCCTCTGGCTGTAAGTTTTGCATCCTGTGTTTGATCAATAGAAAACTGTTGAGTGACAGATGAGACAAATACTCGTTTTCTAACTAGCACACCAAAATACAACCAACACGCCTTGCACCTTCTATCAGGCACTGTGTTAGGCATTAAGGACACAAAGCAGTTTAAGAAATGACCCTGGCTGTGGAGGAACTCACAGACACACAAGCTTGTACCAAGACAAATGCAGTGCAGAGAAAATATGTCGTGATTGAAGAGAGACAGATGCTGGAAGGAAAGACAGAGATCAATACATTCTGGAAAAAAATTGGGGGACAGACAGACCAAAAGGAAACTACCAGAAAGGATTTCATGAAAGTGATGAGCTTTGAGCTTGGTCTTTAAGTAGAAGATCACCTGATGGACAAGGAAGAGAGAACTCTTACCACAAACCCTGAGCTTCCACAAAATAGACCTGTGCCAGAAATACTGCTAAGAGTAATCACCAAATAACTGTCTCCAGTGCCCAGAAGACCAGAAGCATAAGTAGAAAAAGTAGCAAATCTCTGGAGGCAGTCAAACCCTTTTACTTTTGGAACAATGAAATTTGAAGCTCATGTTAGAGTTAATTTGATCTATCCACAGTTTCATAAGCCAGAGTGAATTTTTGCATTCTCAATGTGGTAGACAGAATATTGCATACTCTCTGCAAAGATATCCACATCTTCATCCTCCAAACTTATGCATACATTAGCATCCATGGCCAAGAGACTTTGCAGGTATGATTAAGATTAAGGACCTTAAGAGGGGGAGAGTTCCCTGGCTGCATGACCCAGGTATGCCCAACCTAATCATATGAGGCCTTAAAAGCAGATAATATTCTCCAGCCATGGTCTAAGAAAAGCAGCATTAGCTGGGTTTGATGTCATTGCTGTCCTGAAGTGCAAGGGCCTACAGAAAGGAGAGAAGACAGGCTTCTAGGGGATGGACTGTGGGCAACTGACAACCGGCAAGGAAATGGAGACTTGGTCCTTCAACCACATGCAACTTCCTGCCAACATCCAAATGAGCAGAGAACAACCCTCCTCTAGAGCCCGCAGAAAGGATCACAGACTACCAGCACCTTGATTTTAGTCAGCTGGGCCCCATGGGAGACTTCTCATCTACAGAACTATAAGATAATAAATTTATGTTGTTTAATGCCACTAGATTTGTGGTAATTTGTTACAGCAGCAACAGACAATTAATAAATACACTGTGTTCTGTTTTTCTGATTTAAGAAGAAAGTATAAGAACAGACTTAGAACTTGAATTTATGCAACTAAATCCTGTACAAGATCTAGAAATGTTACTATAATGGTACCACTTTTATGGACAGTTCTTAAAGGGAGGAAAGAGTAAAAATAGTAAGAGCTACCATTTCTTGAGGAGATAACCACAGACAGGCTAATATACAAGTGCTTTACATAGCAGTATTGATCCTTGATATTTTTGAGCATATGTAAATGTATATTGTTATTTGATAAGCATTTCCTGAGGTCTTTTCACATAGTGATTCATTTAGTCTTCCTAACATCCTTAGGCAATAATGGCTATTATCATTCCCATTTTGCAGATGAGGAAACTGAGGCCCAGATGATCACTTAATCCCCCAGCAACTCTCTCACATAAGCAAGCATTTGTCAGGAGCACACAGTGCTCCAGGTACTAAACCAAGTACTTCCCATTCCCTAGTGCACTGATGGCCCGGTAGCACTCTATTTGGCAAATAAGGAATGCATAACCTAGAAAAATTTAATAACTTGCTCAGTGTCTCCCAGCAAGCCCAGAGGATAGCTAGGGTTAGAACTGACCACGCAACTGGCCACATCAACCATCCGGTGTGTTCTAGAGAAATCAGAAATGTATACCTGCATGAGTATATTGTTGTCTTAAGAGGAGCATTTTAATTAAAACTTGAGTCAAGACAGATCTCTTCCTCTGATACTCAAGATCCTTTCCATTGGCAGAGGAGGCTGCAGGTTAGCCAGTGGGCAACTCAGAATATGTGAGAATATGTGCATTTGACCACAGAGAGCTTCATTCACCTTCCCCTTCTCAAACACAGACCCGATTACAGGACTGACTCAACATTTATCAGACACCTACTATGTGCAAATCAACATGCTGAGCATTTAAGAATCTTCAAACAGGTATCCTTTCTCTAAGTGTATTGATTTTAACCTACAAGAAAAACTAAGAGAGCTTCAGTGACTATTGGGTAACCGTCATGGCTTTAAAGAAACCTAGCAAACATGGGCTAGGAGGTGAAAAATTCAATCAATGAATCAATGTATCAGAATGTTATACAAAAGTCTAATGCAGTGATTTCAGGAAAATGGATTGTGCTGAGTCTCAACAGACCCAGTTTCTAGCCCCAGCTTTGCCTGAATGACCTGCACAAGTCATTTTACTTGTCCGCCTCCACGTCTTCATTAGAAAAATAGGAAAATTAATCTATGAAATATCACCTATCTTCCTAGTTCTGACTTCTGTAATTCTGCCCTTTGAAATCAACCTATCTGCCCTTGCACCAGCACATGTTAGATTCAGGCAGTGTGGGGACAGATCCTGGGTGGCAGAACTGGTGGAGCTGCGTCCCTGGGGTGGAACCAAGGGCAGAAGATGGCAAATATCCAAATCCTGCCACTCGTAGGAAGATTTCATACATGTATATAGATATCAGACACTGAAAAAAGACACTGCAAAGAATCTGAAAAAATGTAGTGAATTTTCCAAGACCTGAATAAAAATGGGACACCAGAAATAGTAACCTTGCTAAGCAAGTAATGGCAGATGTACTTGACACTTGGTTAATGGGATTTAAAGGAAAGTAAACATGCGCCCACACAGATGCATACATGCATATAACACACACGCATCCCCTCGCACAGCAACAAGCCAGGGCTTCCCACTCCTTCCAGGGGAGCAGCGAGCCCATCAACACGGGCCAGACACGAGCTTGCTGCACTGCACCAAACTCAGCACACAACATGCTGAGCAATGCTGCCACAATTTTCTCTGAGCATAAGGGAGGCCCTGGAACTCTTCCAAGCCCCGATGCTTTTATCAGCTAGGTAAAGGCATTCTCTTAACCAGTTGAAATGATAGGACTCTCAGGCTGCACTAGTCAGCCAGGAAAAGGCCATTTTACAGCCCACTCTGCAGTACCAGAGAGCAGAGCGGATTCTGCCTAGATCCTGCCAGAAAAGAAAGAGACAAGAAAGTTGCATTTTATTTCCCACAAGTGATGTCTCTTACCTGAAAGGATCGTGCAGTTTGGACATATAGAATCTTGAGGAAGTAAAGTACACCAATAAAATGCAGAAATCAGGTGGACACAAAAATGGTCAGTCAATGGTATGCTGACAGTGGTTCAAGAGAAGGAACAGCTACAAACTCATCCATTAAAGAGTCTATACTAATGAAAACTACAAAATCAAACAGCAATCTTCTTAGAGCACACATCCTGATTCTTGGTCCCTCCTGTACACATGATGGCAGGGACCTCTCTGAATCTTCATCCTGGTTTAGTCTTTGAATCTCAGTTACTCTTAAACCAGTTAAATTTGAATCTAGCAAACACTGTGGATCAAAACCATTGTGAGCATCTCCATGACCTCTAGTGTTCCACCCCTGCATAAATACATCTCACAAAATATACAAGATGCTCACTGTCCACAAATGTCTCCGTGTGACTTTAAGTTGTCACTTGACCAGTTTATGATTCATTTTCTTGCCCTATAAAATGAAAAGGTTTGCTTCCCTCCAGCCCCAGGAACCTAGCATCAGTTTGCCTTTAGATGTGTGATTATGAATGGGAAACTTTGGAAGGACTTTAATTCTAACAAGTTCATAAGTTGAAAAGAAGGGAAAGTAAGAGTGTAGCTTTATTCTTGCCCTATTTGATGTTGGTTGAAGTGAAACATACACACAAATATTTCCCCCATTTCCTATTCAAAGTGAAAAAATTCTAACAGAATCCCAAGATTTGAAAAGTAGAAGTGACACTGAGGCACATAAAAATGAATGGAGCTGATAAACCTAAAAGGAGAAAGAGTTTGCTGAGCTAGAATGGACTCATCTCTCCTTAAGCATAAGCTGAGCTTCCATATGTATCTACTGCACCTGCCCTCACAGTCTGTGCCCAAGAGGGACTGAAGAGTCCTTCTGGGCCAAGAGCAAGAGGAAAGCAAGAAAGAAAACCTCCTTTCCTTTTCCTCTGTTTGTCTGTCTCTCTGTGCATTAAGTACCAGAAATCACTCCCTCCCTAGGTCCAGTTGAAGGAAGCTTGGCATGCATGAGGTCTGAAGTCCCTGCTCTCGGGAGTCAACCAATCACACGGGGCCAGATTCCAGACCAGATTGTTCCCCCCTGGGGGTGGGAAGTGACTGCCAGGGTCTCATCTTCAAGAGCTGAGAGCTGCATTCAGGGCATGACCTAATTCAAGCCTGTCCTTCCACCACGCCAACATCCCTCTGCTGATTTTACCAGCTGTGCCCTATATGGCCCACCTCAGTTCACATTTACACGCACTCATGCTCACGTGTGCACACACATGCATGCACACACACACACAAACACCACACACAGGACTCAGACACTAGGTCAGTCACGTGAGTTGGCTAGCTGCCCTGACAGCATCCTCATTCAATGTTCCTCCATTTACTGCACTCGGCGTGGTCCAAGGGAAGAGGTGATTTCTTAAGGGTGGGAGGAAAGATCCACCTGAAAAATGTATTCCTCAGGGAGAACCGAGATGTTCTTTTCTAAGAAGGTCACGAACAGGTAGCTAGCGTTGCATTAGGAGTTTCTCGTGCCCTGGTTTCTGGGCTCTGGAGAGTTAAGCATGATGATCTGCTAGGTGCAGCTACCAGATTAGTGCTGAAGAAAACATCTCCTCTGTGTGAGCTCTTTAAAGCAAAACTAAGGTCTGCAATGATGCTCCCAGGAAAGAACATGTCTCCAGTGTGAGCTAGAGTGGCCCTGCTGGTGAGCGTCTCTTCTTGCCATGACTGAACCTGGCTGATTTAAGATTCATCGCATGCATTGGGGACAGGTTGGAGGTATGGAAAAACACTACCATTACAACTCAGAAGTACTGTCATATAACAAATAACCAAAGCAGAGCTGTAGAAAAAGAAGAGGAAGGAAAAACCAAAGAGATTAAGGATCGGGCAAAACACCAAGGTTTCAGAAAACAACAGGATACAACCCAGGATGCAGTGTTAAAAATAAGCAAAGAACTAAACCCTCCTTAAGCATACCTATAAACGTTTCTCCAGTCCTTGTGGTCAAAGGTGTCCCCCTCTATATATATTTCCTATAAACAACAGAAGATACATCACACTTACCAAATAAAACAACAATAAATAGGAAACTTACTGATGCACTAAAAGATCTCTTGCAAACATTGAGGTCAACCAGACATGAGTATTTGAATATTATTAAGGATCTCATATTTTCCAACATTTGTTTAATCTAACTCACACATTTTGCTATTTAATATTTATGGGTTAATCAAATTTGAATTTAGGAACCAAGTGACCAGAGTTTGGGTTTGTCTATGTGTCTAGGAAATGTTTAGCGTTTGTTATGTACTCTTTCAGTTCCTAGAACTGAAATAAAGAACTACATTCTCTTTCAGTTTGTCTATGATTTACAGAACTCTCTCTTCTTTTGTACTCCCAAGTTCCCATTGTAGCACAAAATGAACAACATACAAACCCTGGACAAAGAAAGGTAAGCCCTGCTTTCTCATGTAAATGAAGTGGGAGAGAACTCATATCAGCAACCTCCACCTAGATAATACTCAAATTTTGTTTCCAAGGAGGTTCATCTACATATCTCACTGGATCCTTATAGCAGACTTTGAAGGCTCAGAGTCATGATTGTTTTACCATTGGGGAAATTTATTGATTATCCAAGGTCATCCAAATAATTTTCCTTAGAAGAATGGATAGGACAGACACTCTGGCCAATGGTTTAGAATGCTTATATTCTATAAGAAATAAAATCCCCTAGAAGTACTATTCCCCATGAACCCTCATTAGTGGCATTATGTCATCAATCCCATCACTGTGAGCAATTGCCCCTGAATGGCTTCAGGGGCTAAAGACACTCAGGGCTAACCCTAGGGGGAAAAAATAGTGATTATTTATAAGAGAAGGAGGTGCATTATTCTTTTCAGGCCACACGTCTGAAAGCTTCCCAAGCAGGAAGCTCTTTGGATTATTTTCTGCTACCAACCATGTCCTGAGAAACAAAGAAGACAAAGAAACTTGCCCTTACATCCAAGCACCAGCTTTAGTGTGCCCAGAACAGAAGGGATTCAGGAGCTGTGTGAAAAGCAGGTGGAGAGGACAGGGAAGCCTGTCCAAGACAGGGAGTCTCAGACCAGCCTGCCCCTTCCCAAACATCAGCCAAGGACAAAATCTAGTTCAAGGACAGGAGGGCACCTTCCCAGCATCCATAGACTTACAGTTCTCCTAGGAGAGGAGACCAAGGCTCCATTGCAAGGTCCACATTCGTCTATTCAATCAATTCAGCAATGACTTAAACCCTAACTCTGGACAGGGCACACTGCTTCGAAAGTACCACATACTATAAAACATGTTCCTGAGCCTGAAGGAACTCACGGGTGGGGGAGGCAAGTATATGAATAAAGTACAATTATGAGCTGAGGCTTTATAAACTAGAGCAAAAGTGAAGAACTCAGAAACTGAATCTAGACTGTAGCATTGGACTTTCATCTTGAAAAGGGAGCAGGAGTTCATCACTCGGTCAGGGGAAAGGTGTGCCAATCAGAAGGAGAGGGATGTAGTAGTGCATTGCACTTGAATTTTACAAGAAATGGCACTAAGGCCCATGTGAAGGTTGTAGTTTGTGGCCCAAAGAGACTTTGGGAGTTTTCTCAGAAATATGCCAGCTATATCTTGGAGTTAAGGGGGCTCGAAACAGTTCAAATTCTTGGCTTTAGTAGATTTTGAAGTTAATGACATTGAAAATGTCCATTTCTATCTCCAACCCAAAGAGAAATCAAATTTTACTTTAATACAAGGATATACTCAGTAGTCAACCCTATAACTTCTTCAATGGTCCAAATGAAAGAGTAACAATATTGCCCAAATATTTCCTAAACCCCTCTATAAAACACAAGGCAGTTCAAGATGGAGAAATAAGATAAGCTTTTAAAGCCAATACTAACACAATGGCTTACTGAATACCAGTTCTCTCAAATCACCAAACCTGTTTTCTATCACTCAGGCAGAAAGAGTAATCACAGGCCCACTCTGCCAGGTCAAGTTGGGAAGAACCAGCCCGCATGCAGACCACCAAGATACTCAGTCCATTTAAGAAAACTCATCTGAACACTCCATAGGTCACGAAGGCTACCTTCATGAACAATTATATATTGAGCAGTGACTCATCTGCTGAGAGGTCAATTGGAAAATAAGAGACAGAAATTTCTTTCTGCCGCTTGTACAATAATAAAAAATCAATCTTGGACCTAAGTGAGTCAGCAGCATTGTGATTTGCCCAGTGTGGTAGTTGCACACCTTGAAGCCATCAATAAAGTATATCCATGTTTAGACCATATATATATATCCTTGAATTAAAGTAAAATTTGATTTCTCTTTGGGTTGGAGATGGAAATGGACATTTTCAATGTCATCAATAAAGTATATCCATGTTTAGACCACCCTGTTTCACTAAGCTGGGACTGTCTCACTCTCCACCCATGGCCAAAAACATTTATTAAATGAACAAATCAAGCAACACATATCCCACACTGATCACCGACTCATTCCTTCTGAATATGTCCTCAATTGGGTTGTACCCATTTCCTGAACCGGAGGGACTATGCCCATATGACTTCACAGTACAGGTTACCTCAACCAACCAACCATATTTGTACGAGGATCTAACATTTAATAAGAAACCACTCCAGCCCTCAGAGACATGGCAGCCTAGTTTTATTATCACAGTAATTCGCAAAGCAATTATTCATAGTAAGCACTCTTTGGGATTTCCTAGTAGGCTCTGAAAGCAAGCCCTTGGTCACACCTGCCAGAGAGGTTAGCGAGCAGGGACAGGAATAGGAAAGAGAGTGGAATGAATCTGACATAGCTTTCCTATGTACATATATGAATACACCACAGTGAATCTGCACATCATGAACCACAAGACTAAATCCTAATTAGAATAGGATATACTCCATGTTTATATAAATATGTCAAAATATACTCTACTGTCATGTGTAACTAAAAAGAACAAATAAAAACTTTTTAAAGGTTAGGTATTTGTGGACACTGGAGTATACATAACATCTTATTGATGTCATTTGTATTACCTTTAGCTACACATTTATGTATGTTAGTATATATGTCTGTGCATGTTTTAGCGTATGGTATATATGTGCATTCTGTGTAGATATTATGTATTATACACACACATTCCTTTCTTAATAGGTCAAAGAAATGCATACCAAAGAGAAAATACTATAAAACCTGCTGCTCCTTTTCTGCAAAATAAATCTTTACAAAAAAGAAATAGATTGCTGTAAGAGTTAGGCACATTTACCAGACATAAGAGACCAGGTCCAAGGTCCCTCCCAGCCTGCATCCTGACTGAAAGGTCTAGGACCATCCCTGAAATGCTACCTAAAGTTCAAGAGCAAGTGCCTCCACAAGCTCTCTCCTCTCAGCAGTGTGTGTAACACTTCGCTGCCTCTTTTCAGGTCTGTTTTATTTGACTAAGCTCCCTGAGGGCTGGCACCTGTGAACCATTTGTCTCTAAATGGTGGGACTTAGTACAGTTGAGGTCAAACCTCATCACTGCAGAAAATGAACCTCAATGGCATCTATGAGTTTATTCTAGTAAATTGAAAATGTATTTCTGAGCTATTTTGTAATCCTCCTTGAAACAGTTGAAGATCCCCTAGCATATCCAAAACTAAAGTTGGAAACTTCTGTCTCAAATATCATTGCCTCTAAATACATTAGCTTGGTCCCTGTGTACCTTAGGGAGAACTCCTGGCCTAAGATAAACCAGGTAAGACCCCAAATAAAGGAAGACAGTCGGTCCTACATAGACTTATCAAATTATGCCCTTTTATAATATCCTAGGACATTAAAAACAATACCTCTACAGTATATCACATTATACCCTCTCATGAACATACCAGCACTGTGAAAGAGGGTTCATAGTAAATACCATGCAATCCCATAGCTACATTGTTTGGAGAAGACAAAGTATTAAAACTTGGGGGAAATATGACCTGCCAAGAGGTGAGGGCCTAAATTAGAAGACTCGGGGCCTCATCTTAAACCCAGAGGACCACAGCATATCAGAAAAAAAGCAGAAGGGTGAGTCTTGTGCCTGGAGAAAAGTTTAACTTTCTTAAACACTAACCTGTCCCTTTGGACATCATGTTCATCTCGTTTTTGTGACATGTTACTATGTTACAGTTGTGCAGTGTCAAAAGCCATTATTACCAATAATGGTTAAAATAGTAAAAAATCAGAAATAATGGGCTTTTAGCAAGTTAAACCAGACTCAAAGTCAGCTCCCCAACATTATCATCACCAGCATTTCCACAGGTATTCCTGCACCCGGGACAGGCGAGCAGCTTCCAATGGCACCCTCAGCACTCAGCATGCAAAATGGAGCACCCTGCACACAAACATCAGTCGCCATTCAAGTCACTACAAAATTCAACACATTAAAACACCGAGAAACACTCAGGACATAGCAAACCGCATACATTTACAAAGTGCCTGAAACAGCCCTCTTGAACTCTGTGCATCTAAGTGTAAAATATCGAAAATGTTGACATGCAATTTTTTAGCCATATTATAGAGCTTGAAGGGTTTTTGTTGTTGTTGTTCAGATGCCTAAAGCAGACCTCATTAAGAATTAGAATTTTTAAACTTTTTAAGTATATCTTTCTAAGTCTAACCATATATCCTAGGAGACATCTGCAAAATTATAGTAAAATTAATAATCCTTTCTCAGAGTAATCATAAGACCATAAGTAGCAGACACCAACATCTCTTGAGATGATAGGTGTGCAGAAAGGCAGCTGCCAAGTGTACTGGATCCATCTACTTGACCTCTTCCCATCACACGGCTACTTTGCATGATTTTTGTAGCTCACTCCCATTCATTAATTCATTTCATGCATTTGTCTTTGCAGATGTGCAATATACATAAAGCACTTTGCTGATGCCAGTCTGCCTTTAGTGAGGATGTACTTGTCCTGGTCTGAGCCCTTGCTACATCTAATCTACAACAGACCATGAAACAACACAACACAGCTCATCAGCATGACACAAAAGTAAGAGTAAGCAGTCCCCGTGAGTCTTAAGATCTTCCCTATCAATAGCATTGGAGCAACGTGTAAACATTGCCATGTCGGTCCAGCCGTCGATATTTCTTTGTTATTCTTTCATTCCTACCTGTGCTCTACAGAGCGGAAATAAATATTGGAAAAATGATCTCTAAAATCATCTCCAAATACAGGAGGGATGAAAATGCATATACAGATACTATAAACGGATTGACGCTCCCTGCTTTAATGTAAGAATCTGAGGTGGTCTCATCCTTTCCCCTAGTTCTCTGCTCCTTTTTCCCTGTTACAAATTACATCACCTCAATATAAGTGAATATATTTTCCCCTACAGCTTGTAGATGTGCTGGTTGCTAAACCTCCTTTGTTTCTTCTACACAGTTCCCAAAATATAGCCCCACTCTCTCGCTGTGCTCAGGAGCTTTGAGCATCACAGGAAGCGGGGAGCTGCACACTGCTATCCTCCTGGGCAGGACCTGCCACCTTGTTCACTATGGGGGAAACAGTCTCCCCCCTTCTACCAAATGTGACCACTTTCCTGCCTGGCATCTGCCCAGCCTTTGATTTCCTGCCCCACTCCCACACTCTGCCTGGGCAGCAGCCAGGCTCCAAATTTCAGTCTGACCAAGTGGAAACCTTTGCCTGGCTCCTGCCAGCTCCTCCCAATAAATTGCCCTATTTACAGTATCTTTTCTCGACTCATATAAATCCTCCCTCTCCAGTCTAGCCTTCTATAAAACCTGCAAGAGTACAAACTACGCCTATGTAAAAGTTGAATACCCTCAGGTACTCGAGCCCTCACCCTGGGTGTTTGGAAATCAATATTGGACCCAATCATGCTGGAATTTTGAGTTTTCAAAAGTTTCCCCATTATTTACCATCTACTGTACATAAAAAATTGTTAATAGCATTTGGCATTTTCTGGAAATGGAGGAAACTGGTAACCCAGGCCTCCCCTGGCTTCTGTGAAAGCTGAGAGGATGAACCCCTCAGCACTCAGCACTCCTGTGAGGCATTTAGGGACCAGAGGTGATGAAAATTTAAAACACTGGAAGGAGCCAGAATTCAGGTTAGACTCTGTCCGCAAAGGGAGCTCCCTGGGTTCTGTGTGAGCTGCTAGAGACAGAGGATCCTGACCCTAAATCTTCAGCTTCAGAATGTTCCACCCAACACAAACTGGATGTTCAGATGGATTGTTTGCTAAGGCCTCTGTAACAAAGTACCATCAGATGAGTAGCTTAGACAAAAGACACATGCTGTCCCATAGTTCTGCAGACTAGAAACCTAAGATCAAATTGTTGCCAGGGCAGGGCTGGTTCCTTCTGAGGGACAGTCTGACCTATGCCTTCTCCTAGCCTCCAGTGGTTTGTTTCTAATCTTTGACATTTCTTGACTTGTAGAATCACTGCCTTAATTTCTGCCTCTGTCTTCACATGGTGTTCCCCTGTGGGAGTCTGTGTGTCCAAATTTCCCCTTTGTATAAGGACACAGTCATATCAGATTAGTGGCCCACCTTAGTATGTCCTCATCTCAACTGATGACATCTGAATCTACCCGCTTTCCAAATAAATTCATATCCAGGTAAGGACTTTAACACATGAATTTTAAGGGAACACTAGCCAACCAATAACATCAAGAATGACATCTACAGCTACATATGGATTACCTGAAACAATGCCTGGCACCCAGTGGCTGGTTCTTAATACAAATAAAGGAATAGATGAATGAATAATTCTTTGTGAATGCCAATGAAGAAGTGCCTGGTTTGGGGTGTTTTGGTTTTGACGGTCACTACTGAACACGAACCACTACTGAAAAGAGAAGCCGATGCTGTGGAAAGCTTTCTGAGGCTGTTTCCTGAGAGATCGAGGCCTCCTTGCTGTCTGATCACAGCAGAAGGCTCTGAATTTGAAGTGCTATAAATAGCATTTTGTTTTATCCTTCCAAATGTCACATGTACTTTTAAAAAAAGATTTTAGTGTCATATAAGAGTCCCTGAGTAATTCGATTTATAGGAAAGGGAGACCAGAGAGAAGTAACTATATTATAATTAATTACATATGCAAATGGTAGACTAAATTTAGATGCACAAATGCATGTCTAATCACACTCTGCAAAGGTTGTAAATCGTATGCCTGGACGGAGGAATGAGCCTCCTGCTCAGCTCAGGTGCTCAGACACCATTGGTAGCCTCCTCAAGGCCACCTAGACCCTGCATGCCAAGGAGAGGCCTGGGAACACAGTCCTGGAAGCCCCCAGTCTCCCTGCCCAGGAGCTAGGTTATGCCACTGGGTCTCTCTGGGCCTCAGCCTCCCACAGACACGACACAGCAGGGCAGCTGTGTGGGGAAAACGGCCAGCAGGAGCAGCACCAGCAAGCACTTGTATCATGAAGCAGGGGATATAAAAACGACTTTGCTGTCACTGCTACAAGCCAAGTGTAACTGTGTTGGGGTATCATTGCTACTTCAGTGTAAGATAGTTCAGGAAAGTGGTAGATTTGGGGAGCTTTCTAAGTACTTGAGTCAAATAACAGATGCTGGGTCCTCCTGACAACTCTGAGACAGTTAGCTCTACGGACATATGCTGGATAGCCACTGCCCATCTTCTAGAGGGCACTAAGGACACTAGCTGAGGAGAGGGATTGATATATAAACGATGATGGTATAGATATAGATATAAAGAGATACAGAGAACCATACAGAGGTATAGATACAGATGTAGATGCTAAATGCTATATATTTCACACATGTATATATATTTGCATATATATATTTGGGTGTGTGTACGTGTCTGTCTATATAAATAGAATAACAGAAGCCACTTTGCTTATATCTCCAAATTGCCAATGAAATACAGCTTCCAAGTGTATGAAGCAGACTGTGGGGGTTGTTTTGAAGTGTACCTAACAAAGTACATCATTGGACAGACACACACTGTACCATTTTCATTTTCAAAATGTATGCATGCGCCTGTGTGTGTGTATGTGTGTGTGTGTGTGTGTGTGTGTGTGTGTGTGTGTGCGTGTACATACTTCCTAAGAAGCTGTAGAGCACCACAAACAATAATGGCTGGGGAGTTAATCAGAAATCCTTGGTTTGAGTCTCAGTCATACCATTAATAAAAAATGGATGGAATGATTTCTACTACCCAAAGTATGAGCATAAAAAGAAAGATGATGGGAAAGCACCTTGTAAACTATAAAAAAAATAAAATGACACTCATGAGCCTCACAGGTCAGCAAAGGTAACAAATGAGTGGTAAATGTTGCAGGCCACCTGTGTCCATCCAGGTGGAGATGTGACTGAGCCCAGACCCTGCAGACACTCTGGGCACAGCCCCAGCATGCATTCAGTTGGTGCTGCTCTGCAGCTGTCATGAAATTGCATTCTTGGCTGTGTCCTATCACATCTTCCTACAGAAAAGGTGACTAGATAAGTTCCTCATCAGTGCCCCATGCTTGACCTTTCTATACCATTTCCTCTTTAGAGCAGACTCATTCTCTCATGCAATATTCAAGGAAAGGGATTCGGTTTGTTTATTCACAATTAGAGGTTAGAGACAGAAAAGGCAGTGCCTCTGCCAGGCACAAGTGCTCTTCAAAAGGAAATCTGCAAGGACCAGAGCACAGGAGACTCTCCCCAGCATCTTCTACACACCCACTTGCCCATGCCCACATAACCACATCTCCTCTCCCCAAATGGGACTAAGGATGGTCCCTGCTATATAGAAATCTGGAAAGCAGCAACTTACAATATGATAAAGTAATTGGTGACTGTTCATCTTGAGACCCTTAAGGAGCAAGGCCTTCTCTCCTGTTCCCTTTGTCCACCCCTCCTCACCTTTAGCACTGAATTCTTCACCAACTCTACATGAAATAGACTCCCTATGGGCCCACTATGGCCACCCTATAAACAGCCTTTATAGAATAGGGGTTCAGTTTGTAATCTGGGTAGTTGGCATAGTTCAAATATACAGAAACTGTAAGTCATTCAAAAGTATCAGAATTTCTGATTCCTGGTCCACACATGATAGACCTAGAGCCACCAATTTGCACATTAGGAGGCCAAACTACAGTCTCTCCTTGAGTGCCAAAGAGCTACATGGCTGTGGACAAACCCCTTCATTGCTGTAGATCACAGTTTCTTAGCAATAAATAAACTGAATTAAAATATGTGTATATATGTATATACATAAACATATGAAAGAGAAAGTGTAATTCAAGTTGTATGTACTATTTCATTTCCATAGTATCAGATAAATAAGGTGGATAGTTTTACAGCTAACAATGTTACCATATAACTACATACATCATGCTACGCATAATTATGTTTTTCAAGAATCATGCAAAAAAACCCAGTTATTCAACAATGCAACTACACAGAATATGACATTTTAATGAATTTGAAATGCAATATCCCCCAAGCGTCATTAGAAACTAAAACTTTTCATTTACTAATTAATCTTAAAGTACTAGTAAATGGAAATCAGAAAAATTCTTGTTATTAGGCTTTTTGATACTTTATTTTTTAAAGTGTATGCATGCATGTGAGATTAAAAGTTAAGGCAGCTGAACATCTGAACACTGCCAAAATATGCTTACATTTCACTGATTTGGATTGGACTTTAACATATCTTCTAAACTTAGGTAGGGCGTACAAAACACCACAAAATTAAATTCCACATCTGGTTCACAAACAGTAGCATTAAGTTTATAAGGATTCTTTAAATTCTCAATGATTCATGATTATAAAACTAATAAAGAATTATGTCATCTGATTAATTGGTTTAGATTCATTACAGCCCCCCCCCAACAACCTCATATTTTAATTGTTTTCAAACTCAAAGTTTCAAAGTGACCTTTACATTTTTTCAGCCTAGACCTTCACAATGAAAAGACTAAATTTTCTAAGGCAACCTAGGCAAGATAGATCCAACCCAGACAGACTTCCCCTGGGTCTAGGAAGGACAGGACCAGAGAGAAGCTCTCAAACACTGGAACACAAAAGGATGGAAGCTTCCTTCCTTTAGCACCCACTGGAGTGAAGGTCTAATGGGTTGGAGACATGCCTTATGGAAGAATTTAAGCAGTACTTTACAAACACACCTATCCATTGCTCTGTAAAGGTCCTGCCAAGATATGCAGAGTATTGCCATGAACTCCTGGAGCAGGCAGCTCAGCAGCTTAATACTTGGAACTTAGTGATGTTAAACTATAATTATTGAAATGTCCTTTACCACAAAACGGAGGCTCACCACCACATTGGAGGAAGTCAATAATATATGCCCTGGCACAGAGTACAGGAACACATTTACTATAGTGGAAAAGACCTATTAAGCCTGTCCATCACAAGGCCAGTGGGGAATTTATCCCTGTGGCTTTCAAGGATCCCATAACTGCCATGATGTTAGAGGCTGGTGTTGAGTCAGGCATTTAGGACTCAGGAACTCAGAGGAGTTCACTGACTACCAATTGGACATAATCTTTAAAAAATTATCAAAACTTTACCTAAAATTGGAAGTCTTCTCATACTTATACATAAATTCTTTTAATATCTCATACCTTGACTCCTGAATAATTTCCTTTTGGTAAAATTACCATCATTAACTTTGCAAAAATAATGTCAAACACAAGCCAGCATGGAACTTTTGTAACAGCAGAAGATTTAATACATTTGTAGTTTCATACTGAAGTGTACATAAGTCATTCCTAAAACACACCTTGTAACATGTTCTAATTCCATATACCCATTAAAGAAATAAATATGCATTTATTCTCACTCTGTCAAATCTCTACCTCTTCCTAGTATATCACACTTAGAAGAAACTGTCACCATGTGATATTAAGAAGAAAAAAAGACAAAAGCTAGAGAAATGTTCTATGTTGACCTCTGGTCCTTGCCTTTTTCACAAATTTACCCTTTAAACAGCATTTCTTAAACTAGCAAATAGCACAAAAGTAAAGGAGAAGCCCTGTGCTTTCTGTCCATGACACACATTTGGTTGAAGTTGATTTCAATGATTTTTTTTCCTTCTTTTCCCCAAATGTAAGGTTTAAAAGTTGCTGCAGCCATACCAAGTGGGAGGCTGGAGCAGGAGGTCCACAAGTTTGAGGCCAGCATTGGCAACCGAGCAAGACCCTATTTTGAAATAAAAAATGAAAAGGGCTGTCTATAGCTTATGGGTAAAACGCCCCTGAGTTTGATCCCTAGTACCAAAAAAAAAAAAAAATGGTGCAATGTCAATTTAGAAATTGTTAAAACTGCATTAGCATTTGACATATTCCAATATATTTTTTTAAAAAACTAAGAAAATTTGTTCCACGTCAGTATGAGACCATTTGAGCTGCATTAGTCACAGATCTCCCTAAGAATACCTGAAAATCTGATTCAAATTAAACCAAGATAATATGTACCCAGGAAAGAATTATAAGAACATATTTCCATAGTTCATTAGCCACTTCTTTTGCTGTCTTGTCTTTGCTATTATGAATTAAGTAATTGGTATCACCAAAACCCTATTTCTTCATTTTCTTGTTATCCAACAAATAAATACATCAAAAGCTGGTTTCATCATTCAAAAGGAATTGACATGACGTTGGTAAAGATGAAGAGTTAGGCGTGCAGTGGCGTACATCTGTAATCCCAGCACTTTGGGAGGCTGAGACAGAAGAATCCCGAATTCAAAGCCAGCCTCAGCAACAGCAAGGCCCTAAGCAACTCAGTGAGACCCTGTCTCTACATAAAACACAAAATAGGGTGGGGATGTGGCTCAGTGGTTGAGTGCCCCCGAGTTCAATCCCCAGTACCAAAAAAAAAAAAAAAAAAAAACAGATTAAGAGTTAGAGTCCAATTGAAATCATATCATTAATAGAGTAATCCAGACTAAATTTTCCAAGAGTATTATCTTTTGAAAAACTTTATTGACTTCTTTGTGAAAAAAAACAGTAAGGCCTTAAAAGATTTTCCTCTATTCTTCTTAATTTTTTGAGCATCTAAAAAGATACGTAACCTACAATAACGAATATTCTGTCAATCAGGAAAAATTGGAATAAAACTAACCTCCTCAAAGCAATAAGATGTCATACCCTATGGGGATTTGAACACAGGTTCTGAGATTAACTCACTTCTCTTTCACTTGTTACGTAAAACTAATAGAAATCCATTTAGCTCTGATCAGTGATTCCTTCACTAAGCCTCAAACTGCTGCTTAATAGGATCTCAAGAAAGATGAAGATCAGATGCATCTTCAGAAGATCCCAGTGAGCAGCAGGCAGGTGTGTACACGTGCGGTGCCGTGTGTATGATGTTGAGTGGAGCACACACGCGTGTTCTCAGCCGTTGCCATGTGTCTCCTTTTCTGGTGTTGTGGGGAATAGACAAGACATGACAATGGTTTTCCAACCAGGGACAATAATCACAGCTAGGAGATTTCAGGGTACCCTCACTCTGAGATAAAAATAGAGAGGAGGAGCTGTAGACATATGGAATGGAAGGAGCAGACCCTCCCTCTAGCGCCACCGCAGTACACTGACAGGAGCCTGCCTGTGTCATGACTGACAGCCTAAGGGTCAGACTGCCTGGATTCAATTCTGCTCCACCATTTATGGGACATGTCCCTTTGGGTCATTTATATATCTCACCAAACTTCGATTTCTTCATCTGAAAAATGGGCATTTAAGTTCACTTATTCAACAAACATGCACTTGGTGCCTAACACATTCTCAGCACTGCACCCCATGCTAGCTTATGATGGTGACCCAAACTGAGATTTCTTCCCCTGTGGGTGCTCAAGCTGGTGATCCTGGTGAGGATCAGATCAGACCACGTAGGGTCCAAGCCTCTGGCACAGAGGCTGGGGCGGAGCAGGCCTTCAAGCAATGTCAGCTCGTTGCTATTCCTGGGTGCCTGGCACCATGAAGGGTGGATATACACATGACCTCCAATCCTCCCGACAACTGCATGCACCAGCTATCCACCCCGCATTACGTGTGAGGAAACTGAGGCCAACCGGGTGCAAGCATCTTGCCCCCTCCCGGCGATCTTTCTCTATTAAAGACACATATTGCATTTTTATATAAGAAACTGTGTTCTAAGCACAGGACAAATATTAACACATTTAAGTAATAACTCATTAAGACTCACTGTACCATACCGCTCGCTAACCACTTACTGGTATTTGTCACTTCCGTTGGTAATTTTAGAAATGCTAAAGGTGAATTTTTTTGAAACTTTACTGTAATTCTCAATCTAGTATCATAAACACAGAAACACAGCATAGCACAGTCATAAGACTAAAAAGTTAAAAAAGGAAAAGATTCTTGAAACCTTAGTACATCAAGGAGAAAATGCTCAAAGGAAATGGAAGAAACTTGAAAGCAAAAGATGGGGTCAGACCTCCACAAACAGCCACCAATCACCCCACAGGAACAAGGGAAAAAGGACCTTAAGGGAAAACTAAAAATATTATACTGACTTTTAATCAACGCTGGAAGTACCTGTTTTTTCCCAAAGAATTTGGAAAGAAGCAAAGTAACCGATCACAAATCAGATCAAAGTCAACAACAGAAGAAAACAATGCTGCTACGAAATTATATATCTTATTGATAAGAGAGAGTACTGGCTATCTTTGGGACACCAATTCAAAGGCAGGTTGTTCACTTTGGTGAATATTTCCTATCTGGTCCTGTCTCCTTCCATGGTATCACTTGAACATGCTCCAGATTGTGTCCTGTGTAATGCTCTGGCCTCCTTCAAGAGGCCTGTGCTGATTTTACCATTTATAGTTTAAATTTGCAAGCTCACTCAGCCCCCAACGTTCCTGATCCTTCCACTCTGCTTTATTCTTCTCCTAAGTCTACTCTCTACTATCTCTCTCTATATATGTATCTTGAGATGTATCTACATGCCTCTACTCTCCTCTATCACACTACTGTATTTTTTGTCTGTTTCCCCTGGCCTACCCCAGATTCATTGCAAACTCAATGAAGGCATAGATTGTTTTGGTTTTGTCTCATGTTCATTAATGTAACCTGAGTTACTGGAATAAAGAAAACAGTCACTGGAATAAATAAAAAGCTTTTTCTCAATAAATTTAAAATGCTAGTCATTTTCTCACACTTGCTCCAATAGACACAGGTGGTGCTTAAAAGCAAAACTGAACAAATGAAATGGCCTTTGTGCTTCCTGTAGGGCATTCTTAAAAGAAAACTTACAGTCTCTATTATTTATGGGATTGAAATGTGAGGAGAATCATCAACACTGTAAGTACTGTTCAGTTCAAGTTTCAAAGTGTAATCTCAAATAATAACTAAATGCAAACAGAATAAGCAGCTCAGGAACAATAATCCAAATGTCAAATTCAGGCAACTAGACAAAAGAAGTTTCTCCACTCAAACATGGCAGCCAATTTTTGTGTGTGTGCTGTTACATATGCTATAGCTACAAACCACACAATGCCAAATAAAACTATTGGTATAATTAGGTCAAACTTGGTAGAGAACTGTTTCACAGCCTACATTCCATTTAAATAAATCAAAACTAAAAGAATGCTAATGTCCTTCTTATGATTTCCTTGGCCTTGCAAATTATTTTCTAGGGACAGATTAATGATTAGTAAATACACAGTGAATAGAATAAATAGCTCCACTTCCTCCTCACTGAAAAAATACAAGTCTGTTCTTAAGTTGGTTTTGAGATAGAGTTGGGATGATAGAAGGAACATGTGCACAAGAAAGTGGCTCAAATGATTATAAGGCACTTTAAAATCTAGTATCCTACTTATCCCTACATTATCAAATAAATAGAGGAAAAGGAAAGACAAAGGAAAAAATGGCACATGTGAAGAAAATGAATATTTCACAGTCCCGGAGCTTGTGACTAGAAAGGCAGGACCATGAAGACTCCAATACATAAGCCACACATCAGTAGTATAGGAATGGCACAAAAAATCAAGAGAACTCAATTATTCCCTATAGAATGTGAACCCAAGAGGAAGGTTCTATTCAGCTCACAGGTCAAACCAGAATAGCCTGACCTAGTACAAGCACAGCAAAAACCCAAAAGCTCCAAAGCAAAGAGTTAAATGGATAACTCATTTCCCAGCATCTAAGCTCCTATTTCAAGGTACCTTCTTTGAAATACAGTTCAAAACTGCCAGGTAATGACATGCCAAGCCTAGCAATAGCTTTCTGGTCCTCCAGAACTTCATTAGCCATTTAAGTACCTATGTCTTTACTTTCAGTAACGTTGATATTGATGGAAACCTACGTGCATGCAAGCTCCTCGCATCTGGCTGCTTCGTGATACACCTGTGGAGGGACAAAGGATCAGACTGTGTAGAGAACAAAGAGGACAGAGGGGAGTCGCGGGACAAAGGACCACTAAAAATCAACAGAGGTAATGGTTGTCTTATACAAACTCTTGCATCAACTTCTATGCAGCAGAAAGCATCCATTCAATTACCAAGAGTTGCCTCCAACTCCAAATTAGTCACTTAAATCAAATAAACACATTTGGCCGGGTGTCCAAATCCCTCGCATAAGTCTCTTCTATCCAACAATAGATAACTGTAATATCCTGAAAACTGAAGAGATCAAGGATGGGCTCACTACTTGCAAAAAAACAAAAACAAAAAAAAAAAAACAACTTTATAAACAAAGAGTAGCATAAAGGGAATTGAAAGGATCAACCAAAATACTTAGAATAAATACTCGAATGTGATCTGAGGATCTGTAGACCAAGGGGAGCTCCTGTTTTCACTACCGTGAAACAATGAAGAAAGAAAACCAAAATTCTGGAGTCTCCTCAATTCTTTTCTAAAATAGGAGCACAAATGACCTCCTCTCCTCCATTCTCCTCTCTGGAGTCAACGGTAGTGAAGTCCAACTGTTCCATTTTGTACTTGAATTTTAACATGAACAAGAAATGTCTGTGATATAATCAAGTTAATATCTTAAAGAGTAAAGTTCTTCCTAAAGGGATTTATTATGCACCCACCCATCAATTCCTTTATTAATCAAAAATTTTGAACACACACCATGTATAAGCTGCGTGTTAAGTGCCATATAACTTCCCAGAAATCCAATTCTTCACAGGTGGCTGTAAAATTCTGTTAATGAGCTGACTCAAACGTGTGAAATTTATCCCCTCAATAGGATGTTCTATCTTCTATATTTCCAGGAAACTAACCCTACCTCCTCTATCCTTCTCCCTCCCCCATCCCAAAAGACCCCCAGCTCCTCAGTACTGTCTGTGAACAGACCATTCTCACTTCCTTAAAGCCATCACGGACCTGCCATTTATTGCAATCACAGTATCCATCATAGGCTTCTGTGTTCCTTGTAGTTGTTTGTTGGTATATTTTCCTGCTCCTTTAGACTATAAAATCCTCCACGCAAGGACTCTATCCATGCATGCCCTCCCTCCTCCTCCCTCATTTAAAGCACCAACACACTGCCTGATACATTATGGATGTTCAGACGGGCTACACACTGTGATACATGAAGGCACAGCAATAACACACTGGTAAGGGGAGAAATCCCTAGTTCCGTAGCTTAGCATTCTCACAAATAAAGGAGATGAGTTTCTAAGTATAAATATCTTGTATAATTTAAGATGTAACACTACACACATTCTAGGAGTTAGAAGAGCATTCCAGATATCTTGGTGCTCCTGGTGAAAGAGACACCATCATATGCAAGAAGCAAAATCCGGAAATCTATATGCTCTTGTCAAAACTCTCACCTTCCTCTGCCCTCAGGACACCCAGCTTTACCACCACTATCTGCCTGGAAACTACTGACGCTAAGTTGACTTACCATTTTTAAGGAGTCCCGGAGTTCCAGTTCATTCCTTGTTTCTCAGATTATCAACCCACACGGCTGCACACACCCTCTTCTCTGGCCCTGTCCATCACAGCCCAATCCTGCAGCTCCTCCACTGTGTCCACCAAAGCTCATCAGCTTCTTGTTCCAAGGCTGAGACTTAACATGGCTTTACTTTGAGGCCTCAGCTCTTCTTTGCCACCTGAGTGAAGGTTGCTCTTTTCCCCCAGACAACCCAAACTGTGTCCTCCTCATTGCTCTGTGCCAGACTGTTTTCCCTTCTCCTTCGGGAAAGACCCCCAGTTCTCAGTACTGCCTGTGAGCCATACTCATTGGAGCAGGCCATTCCTGTTCCTCTAAAACCCACCACCAATTTGCTACTCATTGAAATCTGCTGATCCCTTCTCTCCCTTGTGGAGTTAACAGCTCACCATCCACCTCCCCAAGAACACCCAAACGATTCTCAGTGATTTCTCTTTCTCATTAATAGTGGCCTTTCAGCTCCATGGACCCTTCCTCTTGTCCTCTGTTCCTCTGCTGTTCCAAATTATATACTCCCTGAATTACCTCATTATCGACCACCACCTCCTGGTTCCCACCTTGCTCTGTTTTGCTTGACCTACCATGATTTACCATCCACTGATCTTGTCACCCTTCAATGTCCCTCACCCCACCTCTTTATATCCTCACTTCCCAACTTCAGCTCAAATTTTATAATTGTCATCTCTTTATTATACTCTTTCAGCAAAAGCTCAAATTTTCCCCACCTACTTTGCACACCCCAAGCCTGACTTGAGCAGCATGTTCACACGCCTGAAATTGAACCCATGAGCACATTAGCCATCCTTACTCTGAACCCATGACAATCAACAAAAGTGGCCCCTTCATGCTGGCAGGCAAGAAAACTGCAGAGTGTGTTCTGGCCACCCTTCTGGAATGTAGACTCTACTCTCTTCAGATTGCTAACACAGACTCTGGCACCAGCACTGTCAGCTTAAGATCTGATTTTCCATTTTGAATGAGAACGTAGAAGCAATCAGAAAAGAATATCCACAAGTTCATCTTCACCTCCCAGCGCCTGTGTCCCTATCCTTTGTCTCTCCTCCTACTTTTATGAAACAGTTTTCTAACTTCCTAACACCCAAGTCCTCCACTTTGCACCTGGTCCCATCCCCATCATGCAGGAAGCATAATGGAGCGGAATCTGCTCAAGAACCCTGTGGGAGCAAGTCTGCCCTCCCTCTCTCGCTGCATCAAATTTCCTTCTCTAATATACCATTACCCTCTATTTACCAACTAATTGTGCTACCATGTCTCCAGCATTTAAAAATAAAGGATCCCATGCTTTCCTGATACAGGATCAATTTTAACCACCTGACTCCAAGGAGTAGTCTCTACTCCTCTATCTCCAATTTCTCTGATCCTACTTTTTGTTTTAATTTTTTTTTTTTTTTTTTTTTTTTTTTGCAGTGCTGAAGATTGAACCTAGGGCTAGGCAAGCAATCTACAACCGAGCCATATCACCAGCCCTCTATCTTTTGTTTTGTTTGCCTTTTCAATAGGGTTTTAGTCCCACCTACTCTCATTTCAATTCTGTCTGCTTATGCCTTTGCTCCAATGAGACCTTCTTGGCAATGCCTTCCTGATCACCCATGCAAAATTTCAAGCCTCTTTCCCTTGTCTGTCACCCCCTCACCTCTGAAGCTATCACCATGTGGCATCTCATACATTTTATTAATTTCTTCATGTACTGTCAACCCTATTAGTACAACAGCTCTATGAGATCAGGATTATTTGTGTATTTTATCCTCTGCTATTTTCCTGGCACCTAAAACAGTAATATGCCAATAAGTATCTGGTGAATGAATGACTGGATAGATCTGGGATAATGCTAACACACTGCCCTGCTGGCACTAGGGCTTTGGAACCCGGCAGTCCTCCGTGTGGATAGCAGCCGATAGGGTACGTCGTTTAACTCTCCACAACTCAGCTTCCACCACTGGAAAACGTGGATAATGAACTATGGCATAGAATTATTAAAATTATTTATTAAAATAATGACTCCAAATGCTCTATGTAAAGCAATGAGCAAATTCCTTGGAAGTAGCAAATGATCCACAAATGAATAGCCACTTTTACATTGTCCCACGTCAAAAGGTAAAAAGCAGTTTTAAGGATTACATCTCCAACTGCCCCATTTTCTAATATTTTAATATCCCAAGGACCCAAAAGACATAGTTCCAACTGAGATAATTAAACACACATATCAGTATAAACTCCATTTTGTCGACCCATATTGAAAACGTTGTTTTACTCCATCACATATGTGTACCATGGGCTTCCATTTGTTAGGTGAACTTTCACCTCATTACAGTGCCAGGCCACAAGGACAGTCGCTCAAAACGCTTCTAATGTGTGGATGCATACACCATGTGACAGAGTGCACACACACACAGTCACTACAATTGATGAAGACGCACAGATTTAAAAGATGGGCCCTGAGGAAAAGGTAATCATCCAATTAAAATAACTGAGCCCTTCGCTTAAGCCCTGCACCAAAGGGCTTTGTAGCCTTCTTTCTCGGGCTATCCTTTATAACAAAGCAAAAACAAAATAAAGACACGTGAGAAATGCAAGTTGCATGAGATGCAAAAGGAAGAATTTTCAGGGTTCAAATGCATTTTTCATGGCGGCGGGATGAAAGGATGCTAGAACTGTGGAAGTTTAGAACAGGTAATCAAGAATCCTCTCTTAGAGATGAGGTAGCTAAGGAAGTCCACTGAGCTTATGAGAACAGACTGACACTAAAAAAAACGTTCCCGTATGGAAAGTAGGCAACTTGCACAGAGCAAATCCCTGACAGCAGAGACAGGCAGGAAGCATAATGGAATGGAAAGGACACAGAAATAGCAACCAGTACGGCACCCCACACAATAAATATTTGTGCAAGAACAGAATTAGAAGGACAGTGATCTGAATTCTGGTCACAGGTCTGCAGAATCTCCTTGAGTAAATTACTTTGCTTTTCTGCTTTATTTTCCTCATTTTGTATTTAACAACAGAGCCAAGAGGCTCCAGTAATTTAAGGCATGGTAAGTGGCTGATTGTAATTTGTAAGGAAGGAAGAATGTAGATGTTTAAGACTTTTGTGCTAAGACTTGTAGGGCTTCCTAGGATATTGAGGCCTAAAGGTCACATTCTATCTCAATAAAGAGAAAATAACATTTGAAAAAAGGAGAAGTATGAACAGGGAGTTGACTGTCCATCTCCCCAAAGAAAATGTTTAATGAGATAGCAGAAGCAGCTCACTCATTTTTCTGGGATGCCATTATATGATAATATTTTTAAATGTATCTTGAATTTAAATAGGATTTTTAATCACATATTTTATTGACTATGTGTGTGTGTGTGTGTGTGTGTGTGTGTGTGAAACATTAATGAGAATCCAAAGATGCAAAATAATGAAAATCTCTTCTGCCACATTTGTAAAGCTGAGGGAAAATTCCATTTTCCCAGAATTTAAGGCTATAATCCATGATTTCTCCAAAAAGAGCTTTACCAATGTTTTTTAATAAATTCAACTTCTGTGCATCATGTCCTCAAATACATCATGCACGGATGATGACTAACTCACAGCAGACCTGTCTTCTCTCGAGGGCTGGTTGAAATGTTGCCATCTTTCTTGACAGGTCTAAGTATTTCCATTATTAATAATAACTTTTATTTACAAGTTTCTTAACATTTATAAAAGAAGCCCCTCTGAAGCCTTACAAGTTAGACAGCTTTATTTTACATATATATTTTTAATCATCAGCAAAGAAGCATGATAAGTGACTTTTCTCAAGAAAAAGCTCAGTCAAAATTAAATCAGAAAGAAGACCAGAAATCTAACTTTTAGTTGGTTGACCTGACCATCCTATGACACTTCTGGCTGACTAATGAGAATTAACCAGGAAAAAAAAAAAAAAAAAAAACACCACAGCAGAGTGCTCTCATGAAGGTATTTCTATACATGGTATTTCTAGAAACATTACAAATTCTATGTGGTAAGCTATGTAAAAGAGGAGTTAGATTACCATACTGCACTAAGTAAATCTTGGGATATCCAACATGCCACCCACAGGCCATATGAAACTTCCAAATTTGAAAAACCTCTTGAATATGAATATATATATATATACATATATATATATATTCATTCCAAAAAGTAAAATTTCCCTACCATCTTAACCCAACATGGCACTCACATATGTAAAATGTTTATTGTTTGAAAACACATCAGATGTCCGTGATTTATAATAGAAAAAGCAGTTTGAGTCTGTGAGAATATGAGTCCCAGATTTGTAAGCAAGGTAGCAGGGGGTCTTTACTTTATGTGAAAGGAAACTGGGTCATAAAGCAGTATCCAGGGTTAACCTGTTATTATTTGAAGGTTAAACAGGAGTTAAAGCTTATGCTGTTCATCCTGAATGGAGCCTCTTGCTATACAGTGTTTTTTGGAAGAGTCCAAGCAATGGGTGTTGCCCAAGAAGAGGGCCCTAAGCTTTTGGTACAATAGCAACACAGAGACATTGCCAGGGATACTCAACAGGGTTCTTGTTTATGGTTTCCTGTGTTCTCATGATGAGAGATGAAAACGGTTGCCAACCAGTTACCAAAAATACTGAACCCACCCGCAAAGGATGCAAAGCATCCCTGAGCAAATCACCAGGTTCCCTGTAAACCTGCTGCTGTGCATTCAGAGCCAACATGTGGTCCCTGACAGCACAAATAAATACAGTGGCCTCACTGAGGCATTCCTTGGTCATTTGTCCCATGAATCTCCAGCATGTGAAGGGCTCTTTCCAACAGAGAAATCACCCAACAGCTGCCACAGGATGTTTCTTATTTTGATGACTGAAAGGTACATGCTGGGTCTGGAGGAGGGAACCATTGATTTATTTTCGCCACTTTTCCCTGGCTGACAGCAATTTAAAAGAGAAAGAACAAGCCAGATCACTCATCTGCCTGCTTGGCATGCCTGGTAGTCATGGGAGCCCATATCGAGGCCATCTGTTCAGGTCCCAGCCTCTCTAAACACACACAGAAAGATGATGTCAAAGGGGTGTGTTCCAACCCCATTTGAGAGCCACCTGAGGTCAACCAGAAGACCCAGCAGGACCAGCCCACCCACTCAGCTTCTTTCTTAGCAGCCAGGTCCAATCAAGCCATGGATTGGTGCAGGCACAATCGTCTCTAAGTTGATTTCCCTAGGCAAATCTTACTTTGATTTGAATGTCTCTGGCTTAATCCTATCTGATAGTCAGGCAGGTATTGAAGCCAGTGACTCAATAGAAATGCACATTGCATACACCTGCTAAATGAAACTCGCCTCAGAAGACATCATGCTCAGCGCTTCCCTGATGGTATGGTATGTACCTTCAAACCCAGCTCTCAGATGCCCCTAAATTACTGCAGCCACAAAGGCTGTCTGCAGTAAAGCAAGCCAATGACAGCTGCTCTCCAGAAACAGCAGTGTCATGCAGCTCTACTTGGTGAAGGAAAGACAAAGAAGATGCTCTCCTCTGCCTCAACATCACCCTGTTGCACAGATTCATGATCCATTACAAAGAACTGCCAATAATGACAGGTTAGATTGAGATAAAGCCTAAGAATTAGTTCAAAGCTTTTGTGAATAGAATTCTAACTTCGTGTTACATGCACAGTATTTATGAACTCAACAGGAAATAATTTGACTAAGCTATTTTGAATTTTGCTGTTTGTCTTTTAAAATGCGCCTGGCTTTTTTGATTATCTTTATGTCTGATTTTGATTCCCATGTGCCCATCTGCCACCTTCCACCTCAGCCCACTTTCCCATCCGTGCATATCTAGATCCTATTCCTTCAGGGGCCTTGCTGTATCTCTCCACATGAGAAGCAGTTTGTGATGATTTGTTAATACTTTCCCTCTCTCAGTTTACATGTGTGCCTTTGCAGTTAGACTTCCTGTTCTCCTTGGCCCACTCTCTGAAGCTATTGGAGACAGAAAGAATAATCTTATAATAATCTTATAATAATAATAAGCACAGATACACTAACATATCTCATTAGTCTCATTTCATCATTTCTTGATAATTTCCATAGACTGGTTTGCTCCCTCCTGCTGCAACTCCTATTAGTTAGACATTGACCTCGTCATTTTTTCTAAATTACTTTTGGTAGAGCTATATCTGTATCTATGCACTGGTCTCTTCCATTTAATGCCATAAGCCTTCTCAATAAAAGCAATCTTTTAAGATTGAGTAATTTTAACCAACATAACCTGACCCCTATTCTCACCATGAAATCAAATATAGCTAAACACAAAGTAGAAGCGAGAAAGTTAAACGTAAGTACCTGTTGAAGGAGGTCACCAAAAGATGTGCTCTGATTTACCCTGAAGAACCTAAAAGAGCTCAAGAGTTGGAAGAACCAGAGACCAGTAAGGAAAGAGTATCCTGGAGTGAGAATATTGAAAACAGAGGTTTTTTTTTGGAAGTGTATATAAGCAATAAGTATTTCCCTATGTCCATACCTCTACCTCCAACATAACTTACTGTGTGACTGTTTTAGTCAGTGTTGCATTGCTGTGACCAAAAGACCTGACAAGAACAACTTAAAGGAGGAAAAGCTTATTTTGGCTCAGTTTCAGAAGTTCAGTTGATGGCCAGCCAACTCCATAGCTCTGGACCCAAGGTGAGGCAGAACATCATGGCGGAAGCGCATGACTGGAAAGCAGCATAGGATGCAGAAACCAGAAAGCAGAGAGTACTCTGCTTATCGGGAACAAAATATAATCCCCAAAGGCATGTCCCCAGTGACCAGTCTCCTCCTCCAGCCACGCTGTACCTCCCTATAGTTACCACCTAGTTAATCCATATCAGGGAATTCATTCCAGCTCTCACGAGGTAAAATTCTAATCATTTTACCTTTAAGCATTCTCACATTGTCTCACATATGAACTTTTGGTGGACACCTCCTATCTAAACCATAACAGTGACTACCCGTCTCATTTCCACAGAAGTGTTAAGAAATACTCTAGAGAATCTGAGTCTCAGACCCTCTGGACTCAAGGACATCAAGGGTATTACAAGTGAGGATGAGAGAATATGGAGACATCATGCCCCTCATCCTGCCCGGGAAATGAGCACATACTCACACTGGAGATTCCCCACCAAAAATGACCTGGCTAATTAACAAACAATGATAACTTCTTCCTGAATCTTCCCAACAGTGTTTAAGCATGAACATGAAGAAAATCAAAGATTACCACAAGTTTTAAAAAAGCTTCCAAATTAAAACAGAATAGGGAGTAACAGAAACAAGAAAATTCAAATAATCTGCATTTGATATCATCAGAGATATATTATATCCATGAATTAAGAACAAGATGTCATAAAATGGATTAATAAAAGAACAAGAAAGACTTCTTTGAAATTAAATACATGAACAGAAATGTTTGTAACCCAGTAAGAGGATTAGAAGATAAAAACAAGGAAATCTATCCTAAAGAGGAACAAAAAGACAAATGGCTTATAAACAAATAAGAAAAAAAGACAAAGTACTTATAAACGAAAATGTTCCTATTAGCTAGCATTTGTATATAATGCTAACTAGCAGGAGCTTGAGGCCAAACAAAATATGTATATGGAAATTACCACAGATATAATTAAAGAACATCTCTCATAAGTGAAAGAAGTGAGTCTCCAGATTGGGAAGTTGTTGAAAATGTTTGATCCACATCATGTACTTTAAAATTCCAAGGGTGCAGGGAGAGGGAGAAGGCCCCTTATAAAAAAAATAGGAAAAAGTAGCTTCAGAATTCTCAGCATTAACATTGGAACTAGAAAAAATGCCATGATGCCTTTGAAATTCTAGGGGAAAATGATCTTTATTCTTTCGATCTTCCAATCCAGTGTGAGGGTGGAAGAGAGACATTTTTAGACAAGCAATGTCACACATTTTTCCTTTCTCTAGAAATCACCATACTGAGAGATAAATGAGATCCTAGAAATAGAGGGTCCCACACAAAAAACATTGAAGAAATTTCCAACATGACAGCAAATTACCAAAGTCACAGTATACAAGAATCACAAAGGAACAAGCCGTGTACCCCTCACAAAGCCTTCTCCATTGTTCCTCGTTTGGTAGGAGGCTGCTGAGGTGAAAACTAGGGTTTCCGACTCCTAGATAAGGAAAGAATCTGCTTGGGTTTGGGTAAGAGGTTAATAGATTCCAAAGACTCTTGAATCTGTTTAATTCACTAAAAGAGGGAGGGGATAGTAGTAACAATGAGGATTCCCAGAATCCAGTAGACTCACAAAAATTCCACTGAACCCAGTCTATTGACAGTTCTGTCCAAGGGAGCCTGGCCCTGGATTTTGTGTCTATGGCATCGTTTTTATATTCGAATTGTCCTTCCACCTGCTTCTTTTTCCGCTTTGGCAAATGGCTTAGAGGGGAGCCATGGGATTTGGAAGTGGAAACAATTGTGTTTCACATCAAAAAATATCTTTCTCTGAGAGAATCTAAGAGAGGCAGGCACAAGAGCCAGTCATGGCCTTGCTTCTCCTTGAGACACGTCTAGAACTGAGAAGCCTCTGTCCTCATGTCCTCACCAGCACATGCACACGACACCCACCTGTGCACACACACACACCTCAAAGAAGAGTACTCATCAGCTCCAGAAATTTCGTGAGACATGTAAGCTTTTTACCCTGAATTGTGTGCGACATCCAAAATAGCTTAGAATTTACAACCAAGGATGCACAGTTACCCCACTGGTCCTTTCCTCTAACAACCATGTTTCCTAATTCTGAAACAATAACCTGCAGCAGCGAGGATGGCCTTTTATATGCGAAAAGGAATACAATCAAGCGTCTAACAAACCAGCCTCAAAGTCAAGACATGGATAGAGAAGGCAGTCATAAAGAGGCAAAGGGTTTCTTATTGTAATGGCAGTCACTTCTGCAAGAAGACAAGATAATCAATTAAATTACCGTGATGAATGTACTTCTATGTACATTCAGTCTGTAATAAAATGACAATCAGATTAACTCACAAGAGTGAGTCTCCCATTCGTATGTAATGGTGGGTCGATCAAGAAGTATTTATTAATTAACTGCTAGGTACTCAGTACTGAAGTAGATGCTAATGGTATTTAAAGTAAAATATGTGTTATTACATTGCTTTATGCTAAATATGCATTAAGCAGAAACAGCAACAAAGAACACCCAACAAGAAGCTTTGCAGAGGAGGTACGCTTTTGCTGTGCCTTTAGGCAAAATTAAGACAAGCCAAAGGGAAAAAAAGGAATAGCTCCCTGCACTTGGGGAGAAATGAAGCTGTATTTTCTGACACTGGTTAAAAAAAAAATCATCATACTTAGAGAAACCACCTGTTGATTATGAACAGCTATTAAGTGAATATTAAAAGCCACTTTGTCAGGGAGTATTGCTGTTTTCACTTTAAAATTAGGGATCCTCCTCCTCTATGAGTTCTATCTGACCTTCAGAGGATTAAGAAGGAAAGGAGAAAGGGAGGGAGGCAGTAGGGGTCTCCCATACCTTTAGGGAGCTGAGCACCACGGAGGAGAGATGGTCTGGCAGCATAGGGCCCCTGGGAAAGGGAGAGATTAGGAAGCTAGAGAGATAATTAGGATCCTAAAGAAGAAGGATGAGATGAAGAGGTTTACAAAAAAGAGACAATATTTTCATACTACACCAGAAAAGAATTAGAGGATAATTCTCTTACTTACGCAAATGGAAAAGGAAGAAAAAATATTCCATTATGAGGAGACATTTATTTTGGCAATCTGGTGTCATTCACAAAGTAGATGCACAACATCCATCCATCGTCCACCTATATAACTAGTCATTCAGCAAACACTTTAGAGTATAGGTTGTGACCAGACATAGTAGCACATGCCAGTAATCCCAGCAACTCTGGGAGGCTGAGGCAAAAGGATCACAAGTTTGAGGCCAGCCTCAGCAACTTATCAAGGCCCTCAGCAACTTAGCAAGACTCTGTCTCAAAATAAAAAATAAAAGGGGGATGGAGCTCAGTGATAATGTGTACTGGATTCAATATCCACTATCAAAAAAATAAAATAAGGTACAGATCATGTGTTTCAGACAATAGCAGGCCTTGAAGAATACAAACATATTTTGTTCCTTCACTCAAAATGCTACTGCTCTCTAATTTAAGGCTGTCCGCTCCCTTCTCCCACCTACCTGCTGGCCCTTGTATGAGCTCCAAGCTAGAAGGCTAAAAAGCCACTATTTGAAATTTTTCATGAGTGAGAGAGCTATCATCCTGCAAGATCTCCAAGACAGGACACTTTAAGAACTTATGATGTCCTTTTTACAATGAATAAAAGATAGAAAGCTGATGTACAAATATAGTATGGCTTTTTCTTTTTCTTTTCTTTTCTTTTTTTAACTTGAAATTGCAAAATGATTAAAGCCACCTGACCTGTTGAGGAAGAATACCAGATGGGCACCAGGTAGAAGCTGGTGTGTGGGTATACATACATGGACTCTCAAGATGATTTGCATTTTTCTCTGAGGCTATTTTCTCTCCCTTGCCTCTGCTGTTAGTTTATCCACAGCACCATGTTGTCATCCAAGCTGAACCTGTCCATAATCCTAGGAAAAGTACAGGCCTGCTTGTTAAGGGAAATCACTACAGATGGGAGTCTTCACTCACCAACTCAAAGTCTCTATTTTCAAGTAGAAACTCCATGTTTTCTGATAGTTTTAAGATACCACCTAAAACTTACAAAGCCTCAGCCTCTGAGTCTACTGAGGACTAATCAACCAAGTGGTGTTCTTTTGTAAGGGAACAATAAAAAGCAGTGGACAGTAAGCTATGGTGCAAGACCCAGCTTCAAACCCAGTGCCCTGAATAGTTCCTCCATTCATGTACCACTGGAATGAATGCCTTGAATACAAACGACAAAGGAGGCTTTGGTAAATGCTTTTCCTGGGGCTCCAGGCTTCTCTTTGCATTTGCCATGAAATCCTACATAAGTCCCTTAAAATTCTGGGCTTCCATCTTCTTAATTAATAAAAGGAAAAGGGAAGCTGGACAAAATTAACTCAGCAACACTCTGATTCTACCTACTTCCCATGAACAGCATCTAACACAGTAGTTACTCCTAAACCTGCACTATATATAATACCTACCTGCTAATGTATGACTTACATAGTTTAAATAAGTCAGAAATAGCATTACTCCAGAAATCAAGATGGCTTCAGGCAGAAAATAATATGAAATCAACCTACATATTCAAGAGAAGCTAACCTTAGGAACCTAGCTAAAAATGGCAATGATTTTCCTATATTTGTTACTCATGAAAAATCCTAAATCCAGACATCACCATCAATGCAGGGCAAGCAGGGTCAACAGGTACATTTTGGAAGACAGATTTTGATGGATTTAAAAAAAAAAAAAAAAAAGGTCAAAACTGAGAATTTTGCTTTCCTTGTTGGATGAAAGTATTTTCTTCTATGAAATTATAAGCATTTGAGTAAGAGTTGAAATTATACACCAAGCCTACTAATCTTCAATGTTTTCAACTAAAACCTTCATATAAAATCAGTAAGTATAACAACAAAGTTCCAGGGAAACATCCCAAAATGGAGGCAACTTACTTTGAAATGACCAGCCAAATTTTTGTGGAGAAGGATGTTTTCGAGAAAACAAACATCAGTGTGTCTCTCAGGTATTGGTCAATCCATCTATCAATCTATTCAACCAGGTGCCACTCAGGGCCTGTCATTAGATAAGGACTACACAGAAATAAGAACTAGGACTCTGAGAGGGAAGAAGGATTGAATATACAAACGGTTAAGAGTGGCATCAGAGAACAGGGATGTTGGGGGAATATGGGTGCAAAGGAGGGGGTAGTTGATTCCCAGGATGTTGGACAGAGACCATGAATTCCAGGCAGAGCTGGTTGCAAAATATTAAGAAGCAGCCAATGGCTGAGGTGTTCAGGGAGCCACGAGCTGCTCCTCAGAACACAAGAACAGATCACTGGGGCGGATGTTGCAAGGCCTGCTCAGGGAAGGCCTGGTCTGCCAAGCTCAGGAACTAAATTTCTCCACTACAGGGCTTTAAACAGATGAATCACATAATCAGATTTGCTTTTAGAAAGATAACCATACCAGCTGCATGGAAAATGGATTGCAGAGATGTGATATTAGAGATAGTCACGTGAGAACGTCGGCTTTCAACTAAATTTAAGTGACCTCTTTCCACAAACTCTATGGGTCAAACCTTCTAACTAAACATAGCTCTCATATTTATGTTGCCTCTTTAGGAGCAGAGCAGAATCTAAACATATTTCAAAGGTTAATGTGTTTTTTAATATCCTGTTAGATTTCCTTAGCAGGAAAAAAGAAAAGTCACTCAAGGCTGACATTAAAATGTATTTCTTGAGACGCTGTTTTGATCATTGTAACCCAATCTTTCTCTGACTATACTATTAAATACAACGTGGTTAAGCTTTTGTGGGAAAAAAATCTAATAACCATATTCTCTGCCTTGTGTTTTTCATACCCTGTCACAGAAAGAATATGGAGTGCTTTTTAAGCTGATTATATAATTCACAGCAAGATCTGTTCCATTCTTAGTTATCAGTAAAATTATTAAGTTAGCAGCAGCAATCCACATACCTTTATTCTACTGCTACCAAAGAGAAAGGAAAGAAATTCATCACTTATGAAAAGATCCTCCATGAATAAATTAGCCAATGGCTATAATATTTTAAAATCCCCTCATACCTAGTAGAAACTAAATTAATCAAATCACTTAGATGTCAAAATGTTTAAAAAGATAGATATTGTGAAAATGCTACCGTCCCTAATAAAGTCTCCACCAACCTCTTAAGGAATCAATTTAAATAGAAACAGTTCCCTAAAAAACAATCTTACTAAAGCCATTAGCCACTGACATCCTAACACATGTTGCTTATGCATAAAGAATACCCATGTTTGCTCACTTGGGCAAACCCTAATTAGATGTTTGACAACACAAACAATGTCTATTACTAGAGTAATTATTTGAAAACTGTACATATTTTCAGAAATCAAACTGAATCTCCTTCTAAATAAAATACTGCCTAAGAGTGTATTTGTGTATTGATAGAGGTGTGCTCCCACATCCTGTTTCACACAACCTGTCAGTTCAGCTCACTGTCACAATATTTGAGCACTCACTACATGCTAGGTTCTGGGTGTACGAAGAACACCCAGTAAAGCAACAGAGACACACACAAAGAAATCATGGCCACGTCAAGAATAATGTCAAATGTTTTAGAAAGGCAAGTATTAGGACAGCCGCCCAAATGAGGTTCGAAGAAGGCTTCTCGAGGGGAGGAAATTTTTGGTACATGAAGAATAATTTTTCAGTTGAAGAAATGCACAAAGAATATTTATTTGATGGATCTGTGTGGCCCAAGATAAGAAGGTGTGAAGCAGAAGTGACTGCTGGTGGCCCAAGGCCCCTGGAACAGGAGTTCTAGAGTAACGTGCTGTGGGAGAGGAGGCTGCTGAAGCAGGTAGGGCTGGATCCTTGGTGTTCCAGGAGCAGGGCATGACCAGGCTCACTCTCCTAGAATAGGATAAAGAGTTGAACTGAGTTACGGATGAGGATCCCCATAACCACCTCTGTTTTGTGGCCTTAACTCTGCTTCTTCTTGCAGCAAATCTCTAGGAAAGATCATTTAGTCTCTTCATGTCTCTTCCCTTTTAAGAGATACTCAATTAACCAACTGGGTGTATTAAAGACCCAAAAGAGATAATAAGTAAGACAGTGTTTTGAAGAGCATAACCACAGTGTTATGTAAAAGTATTGTTATTTTATAATAATAGCTGTTAAGAAGAGTAAAGCAGGAGGCATCACAATACCAAACCTTAAACTATACTACAAAGCTATAATAACAAAAACAGCATGGTATTGGCACCAATATAGACGTGTAGACCAATGGTACAGAATAGAAGACACAGAGACAAACCCACATAAATACAGTTATCTCATACTAGACAAAGGTGCCAAAAACATATATTGGAAAAAGCCTCTTCAACAAATGGTTCTGGGAAAATTGGAAATCCATATGCAGCAAAATGAAACTAAAATCATTTCTCTCACCATGCAAAAAACTCAACTCAAAGTGGATCAAGGACCTAGGAATTAGACCAGAGACCCTGCACCAAATTGAGGAGAAAGTAGGCCCAAATCTTCATTAGTCGGATTAGGCCCTGACTTCCTTAACAAGACCCCTAAAGCACAAGAAATAAAATCAAGAATCAATAAATGGGATGGATTCAAACTGAAAAGCTTCTTCTCAATAAAAGAAACAATCAATGAGGTGAAGAGAGAGCCTACATTCTGGGAGCAAATTTTTGCCACACGCACATCAGATAGCCTTGATCTCCAGGATATATGAAGAACTCAAAAAACTTAACACCAAAAAAAAAAAAAAACCCTAATCAGTAATGGGCTAAGGAGCTGAACAGACACTTCTCAGAAGAATAAATACAATTGATCAACAAATACATGAAAAAATATTCAACATCTGTAGTAATTAGAGAAATGCAAATCTAGTCAGAATGGCAGTTATCAAGAATACAAGCAATAATAAGTGTTGGCAAGGATGTGGGGAAAAAGGCACACTCATACATTGCTGGTGGGACTGCAAATAGGTGCAACCAATCTGGAAAGCAGTATGGAGATTCCTTAGAAAACTTGGAATAGAACCACCATTTAATCCAGCTATCCCACTCCTCGGTCTATACCCTAAAGACTTAAAAGCAACATACTACGGTAACGCAGCCACTTCAATGTTTATAGCAGCTCAATTCACAATAGCTAAACTGTGGAAGCAACCTAGATGCCCTTCAATAGATGAATGGATAAAGAAACTGTGGTATATATACACAATGGAATATTACTCAGCATTAAAAGAGAATAAAATCATGGCATTTGCAGGTAAATGGATGGAGTCAGAGAATACCATGCTAAGTGAAGTAAGCCAATCCCAAAAAACCAAGGTCCTAACATTTTCTCTGATTAGCAGATGCTGATCCATAATGGGGGTGGGGAGTGGGGAGCATGGGAGAAATGGAGGAACTTAGGATAGGGCAAAGGGGAGGAAGAGAAGGGATGGGGTATGGGGTTGGGAAAGATGGTAGAATGAGATGGACATCACTACCCTAGGTATAGGTATGAAGACACTAAAGGTGTGACTCTACCTTGTGTACAACCAGAGAAATGAAGAATTGTGCTCCATATGTGTGCTGTGAATTGAAATGCATTCTGTTTTAAATATATATAATTAAATTAAAATATCTAATAAAATTGAAAAAATAATAGAACTATTATACATAGAGGGAACTACTTCAAGTGAACAGAAAATGGTGGGCATACATCACACAGTATGCATGGGCAGATGGGCAGAATGGACTCATGTTATAATGGCTTTATTAAACATGGCACTACTTCACTATGGCCCTCTCTTCCTTTTTTCTTTTTCTTTTTTTTTCTTTTTGGAGACCCAGGACTGTCCCAAGGGAAAAATAATGAAGCAAATAAAAACTCTCTCTCCATCTTCCCAATGTATCTTTTTCCCTTCATTCTTTTCTTTCTTCCTGGAAAGCATACCTCTCTCCTCATCCTATTTAAAGTAAAACATATTTGAAACATATTTAAAAATCATTCCAAAGCCTGAAACATTGGGTTGAAATCAACAAGATAAGATTTAACGTGTATAAAAATACAAAATTCAGCTTTAGAATTCAAAAATTAAAATGTAGAATGGGGAAGACCTAATTTAAAGATACTATAAACTGGTATACTCATAAAATAGACTATTATGTGGCTATAGAAAGTATATAGATATTTAAATATGATAACTAACTCTATGCAATAAATACTTATAAACTATTAATTATATGTAAATACATAATTATAGTTTAGAAAGGGTAAGTAACATATCCCAGGTTAGATAGCTAGTAATTGCCAGGATAGAGAGAATCCAGGTCCATTTGAATACAATTCCTGAATTCTTTTATTTATTTATCTTTTTCTTGGTACTAGGGATTGACAGGGGCACTTGACCATTGAGCCACATTCCCAGCCCTTTTTATACTCCATTTTGAGACAAGGTTTTGCTAAGTTGCTTACAGCCTTGCTAAGTTGCTGAGGCTGGCTTCAAACCTGCAATCCTTTCTACCTCAGCCTCCTGAGCCACTGGGATTACAGGCATGACTCACCACATCCAGCCTAGCCATTCCTGAATTCTTAACCACTATAGTACATTGCCTCCTAAGGCAGAATAGAACTATGCCTACTTGCAGAAAGAAACAATGTACAGAGCCATGTATATATTGAGAGAGAGCATGTGTATATAAGCTTGTGATACACATACATAAACACATGCATACACATGTTTCATGTTACATATGCACACACATGCACACATACCAATATAGATGGCTTACATGAGAAGTCTTTAAGGTTATAAAATTTTAACACTAGATGTTTCTGGGTGATGGGTGGCATTATGAAGTGATTTTAAATGATTTTTCATCTATACTTTCTGGTTTTGTTGTAATGTATTGTTTGTAAAGTTAAAATGTATTGTGCCAATAGCTGAGACATTGCAGTCATCAGAATTCCAGCATTAGTCAGCAGTGACTCAGGTGCTAAAATCATTAGAGTCCTGAGGCATCCTAGAGAGGGACCACACTCAAAAAGAGGAAGAGAATATTTCCCCATGTTTTATACTGATACTCAAACACTGTGCTCAACAGAACGTCGATCGTGGCTGTCAAGGAGGGTATGAACCTGGAGACAAGTCCGACGCACAAACACCGAGGAAGAAGCAAGCAGAGTTTAGAGAATTCAATACTTCGGGATAAAAAAAAGGAGAGACATGTGGTCATGGCTGGTCAACATGGGAAAGTTTAAAGCTGGGGACTTTTTTTTTTTTTATGTTACCCAAGAAAACAGGATAAGCGGAGCCACCAGTCGTTAAATATTGAGGTCCTTCTAGGCACCAGGCCCCATGCTTGATACCAGGGATCTATAGTGGCCCAAGAAACAGTCACTGTCCTCAGAGAAATCAAGGGTGAGTGAGTGACTCATCACATTATTAAAGATGATTAATTACAGTGTCCCAAAGGACAAGAGCACTTGGTGTGGTGGCTTGGCGGGGTGTCACAGAAGACCCGCTGCTGTTGATGTGCACAAGTTGATACCTGAAGGAGGGCCAGGAGCTGGTTGGCTAGGAGGGCACTGAGTTTGTAAAGGCAGAAGGTGACTTAGAAGGTGTGCAGAGAGGGAGCGAGGCCTGGGCAGAAATCAACGGAGCCCACGCTCACTGCTGCTAACGGCGTGGGTTCCTAACAGTGTTTACAGTGCAAACCTCCCTGGCTACGAAACACACCTAAAATGAGTGACAGCTTCACAGTGATCCCCAAGGGTCAGCTACTTAAACATAATTGGGCCCAGGAAAACCAGGTGGCCCAAGAGCGGAAAGAGTCTACTTTGGGCCCCAAATTGGAATAGGATCACATGATTCTGTTTTGTCCTGGACAGTGAGTACTTTAGTTCATGAAAACATGAGCACATGAACACTGGTGGTCTCCCAAGAGTCAATCTATATCTATTTGAAAATAAAATTTTTTTTAATGACTAAGAAAGAATAGGACATGGCAATCTCAAAGAATGAACCTGATCTTGGGTAGGTTTTTCTGGATAATGAAACACAATCTGATAAGGACACCTCATGAGGATGTGTGAGTGGGCAATAAATTCACAGATAAGCTTTGATGTGGGCAAGTGTAAAATTACACATTTCTGTTAAATATTCAAATGTCCCCTGTAGAAAGATGAGCTCCAAGGAACCAGATACAGCTCAGAAAACAATCTAAATGTCAGACATTTCCCCAAAATGTGTTACTATAGTCAAAACAGCCCATAAAACGCTAAATAACCCTCGGTTCCTGACAACTACGGGGTGTGTATGGAGCCCACCCTCAAGGAGCAAGTTTCCTCCAGACAGCCAGCGGTGGGAGATGGTGCAGCAGCAGGAAAACTTGGTCCCACAGAGTTTGAAGCAAAGAAACTTTACACCCAGTGAGCGAACAAAAGAAAGAGGAGGCATGTTTGAATCCACCACTGCACTCCATATAAGACACTCCATCAGAATTGACCTATCTATCCATCTTCTCAGCACTTTGGGAGGCTGAGACAGGAGGATTGCGAGTTCAAAGCCAGCCTCAGCAATGGCGAGGCGCTAAGCAACTCAGTGAGACCCTGTCTCTACATAAAACACAAAATAGGGCTGGGGACGTGGCTCAGTGGTCGAGTGCCCCTGAGTTCAATCCCCGGTACCAAAAAAAAAAAAGATAGCTCCTAAGTGACTAAGTGTGAATTAAGAAAGACAATTAAGGAACAGAGGATGCAAGCAACACAAATGTGAAGTAGAAAGAAAACAGGCAAGAACAACTCAGGGGGGCCAGCCTGGCCCAGAAGGAATCTTAAAGATAACGAAGAGAGGGGCAGCACCAGACAGCACCACGGAGGTTGATTTTAGAGCAACGGTTTGCAAAACATGGTCTCCTTGAGATGCACCAGTATCACTTGGGAACCCACCGGAAACACAAAATCTTTTACAGGTCCTACCTCAGGTCTCTAGGATCAGAAACTCTGTGTGCCAAAAATCTGTGGTTTGGTGAGTTCTCCAGGTGATTGATTTTTAAGCACACTCAAGTCTGGGAATCATTACTCTAGAAGACAGCTAAGGAGACGCAATGAAACTGAAGGAGGCCGGAGTAGTTACCTGGGAAGGCTGGTCCAGAGAAGGCCTCATCAAACAAATGGCCCCTCTTCTCTCCACCTGTTTTACATCCCTTGAGCAGAAAGGCATTTCTCACTCAGCAAACTTAAACACAGTTTGCTTAAACACAATGCTTCTCAATGGCTTGATCTCCACCATTGGCTCTCAACTCAAGCCACTTTGTCCTCAGGGAGCAAATGACAAAATGTGAGAGATTTTTTAAGAATCAACAAATGGGATGGATTCAAACTAAAAAGCTTCTTCTCAGCAAAAGAAATAATCAATGAAGTAAACAGAGAGCCGACATTCTGGGAACAAATTTTTGCCACACACACATCCAATAGAGTGCTCATCTCCAGGATATATAAAGAACTCAAAAAACTTAATACCAAAAAAACTAACAACCCAATCAATAAATGGGCCAAAGAGCTGAACACAAACTTCACAGAAGAAGATATACAATCAATCAACAGACATATGAAAAAATGTTCAACATCTTTAGCAATCAGAGAAATGCAAATCAAAACTACCCTAAGATTCCATCTCATGCCAGTCAGAATGGCAATTATCAAGAATACAAACAACAATAAGTGTTGGCGAGGTTGTGGGGAAAAAGGCACGCTCATACATTGCTGGTGGAACTACAAATTGGTGCAATCAATCTGGAAAGCCGTATGGAGATTCCTTAGAAACTTGGAATGGAACCACCATTTGAGCCTGCTATCCCTCTCCTTGGTCTATACTCAGAAGACTTAAAAACAGCATACTAAAGGGGCTGGGATTGTAGCTCACATGCGTGAGGCACTGAGTTCGATCCTCAGCACCACATAAAAATAAATAAATAAAGATATTGTGTCCAACTACAACTAAAAAAATATTTTTTAAAAAAAAACAGCATACTACAGTGACACAGCCACTTGGATGTTTATAGCAGCTCAATTCACAATGGCTAAACTGTGGAATCAACCTAGATGCCCTTCGATAGATGACTGGATAAAGAAACTGTGGTATATATACACAATGGAATATTACTCAGCAATAAGAGAGAATAAAATTATGGCATTTTCAGGTAAATGAATAGAGTTGGAGAATATCATGCTAAGTGAAGTAAGCCAATCTCAGAAAATTAAATGCCAAATGTACTCATTGATAAGTGGATGCTGATCCATAATGTGGGGAAGGACATGAGAACAATGATGGATCTTTATTCACAGGGGTGTAAGGGGGGAGGGGGCATGGAGACAGCAAAGGTAGTGGAATATGATGGTCATAATAACCCTAACTTTATGTATGACTGCATATATGTTATGATTCTATACAACTTACAACTAGAGAATTGATATGTTATCCTCTATCTATGTACAATGAATCAATTTGCACTGTTAACATGTAAGCCTAAATAAAACAAATAAAAAAAACTGGGGGAGGGGTAGCACCATCAGCATCTGTTGTTCAAGGGCAGGGATGCCTCTCAACTTTCTACTTTCACAGCACATCTCCCCACAGTGAAGAACTCTCCAGCCCAAAATGTCAATAGTGCTGCCCTTGGGAGACCATGATCCACATGTTTGCCCTGAGAAATAAATTCACACCAAACACTATCTCTAGGCTTCTCCATTTCTCCAGCCAAACCTGGTACCACCAAACCTTGTGAAATCCTGGTTCCATTGATAAAATCAAGTCCTCTTTGTACCTTTCCATACCCGCCCTCCATCTACTCTACTTAATTATCCATGGCTTTTCAGGGTGATACAACCCTCTCAGCCACATTCTCCATGTCAACAGCGAGTATAACATTCATTTTATCACTTAAAAATCCCCTAAGAGAATTGATGTCATGTTCCTAGCAGCTCATCTTTTCTAGCATGAACATGGTGAAGAAACATAGCAAGATAGTTTCCATAATAATGCCACCTGATTTGGGAGTCCTAAAATCTGCAAATTTTCATTCCATAAAGACAATAAAATGTATATCTCTACAGAAACAACTTTCACTTTTCTATCAATCAAAACTTCAAAACCAGGAAGCTGAGTCAAATTTTTCTAGCAAGGAAGTTTAAAACCCTGATGATGTTTGGGTCCTTGGTTTCATCTAATATAACAATTTATAAAACCATGGGTTTGGGTTAGAGTAGGATAAACTCTGAGAACTAGATGGAAATCATGAGGCAACAAATTTTTAAAGTATTTTAAAGTACTACTTTCACTGGTAATCAGTCTCAGAATTGATGGACCCTGTTTTTCTTCTTCAGAGTAAAACTTAATAGTAAGAAGAAAAAAAGACAAAACAAAGCACACACACACAGAATTAGGCCCTGCTCTTTTCAAATACAAACTTGAGAAGGGAAAGGCACTAAGAGGATATAGGTGATGGTCACCTATTGGAAACACATACATGGACACATTCATAAATGCACACTCAGCTTATCTGAGCTTTCTACAGGTGCATGGTCAGTGGCCACTGCCTTCCATCACCACCTTAAATTCAAGGTCATTCCACCTCAATGTCCTCAAGAAGTGACAGATTCTTCTCTTGTGAGGGCGAAGAATCTCCACCAACAGTGCCTCTATTCCTTTGTGGACAAGTTGCCCTCTTCTCCCCTCCCCTATTCCCACCCCATTACTGACTGCCAAGTGCCTTTCAACCTTCTTTCTCAGACTTGTGTTTAACTTCTTCCTTCCTCCTTTCTTCCAACTCTTGCCTCAAGAAAACCATTCTTTCTCACTTCTAAGTCTCTCATTACATTTCTTTAATACAAGAGTCAAAAAGGACCATGGTTTAGAAAACTAATTAGAGTGTCCCCCTTGTCTGTAAGGATATGTTCCAAGACCTTCAGTGGATACCTGAACCATGAAAAGCACTGAACCCTGTTTATACTCATTTTCCTATCCATGCATATCTATGATAAAGTTTAAAACTTAGGCACAATTAACTGAAGCTTTTTAAAGCTCCTCTTTGCTATATACAAATTGCCAGCATTGCTACTTGTGTATTTTGGGGACATTATTGAGTGAAATAAGAGTTACTTGAACACAAGCATTACAACACCAGGACAGTTGATCTGATAATCAAGATAGCTCCTGAGCTGGGCGCGGTGGTGCACGCCTATAATCCCAGCACTTTGGGAGGCTGAGACAGGAGGATCACGAGTTCAAAGTCAGTCTCAGCAACGGTGAGGCACTAAGCAACTCAGTGAGATCCTGTCTCTACATAAAACACAAAATATGGCTGGGGATGTGGCTCAGAGGTCGAGAACCCCCGAGTTCAATCCTCAGTATCAAAAAAAAAAAAAAAGATAACTCTTAAGTGACTAACAGGCAGGTAGCATATATGCTGTGGATACACTGGACAAAGGGATGATTAATATCCAAAGCAGGATAGAGCTGGACACTAAGAGAACACATCATGTTACTGTGAATGACACACAATTTAAAACTTATGAATTATCTATTTCTGGAATTTTCCACTTAATATTTTAGACTGAAGTTGACCTCAGATAACTAAAACCACAAGAAGCAAAACTACATATAACAGGGGACTATGGTACAGTCCTAAGTGTAATGAAATTATGCCCAAGTATAGCCAAGCACAGTATTATGCCAAGTATTATGCCAAGCATAGACAAGTCACTTTGAAAGCCCCCCAAATTCTCCTTAAGAGTCATAAAACAAAATCAAATAAAGCCTCATCTTCTATGAGTGCGAAATTCCAGAGCTGCCAGACTGAGCGGTTCTGCCTCAATCTGTTGAGGGTGCTGTGGGTTATCCGCTGGGACAGCAGTCTTCTCCAGGCTCAACAGGGAATGGGGCATCTACCACCAGGGCTCATCGCACAACTGTTGGCAGGAGGCCTCTGGTCCCCACCATGTGGGCCTGGGAGTCCTCAGGACATGGCAGCTGGTTTCTGCTGGTGCCAATGAGTCAGGAGAGGACAAAGGGAAGCCGAGGCGCCTCTTGTGATCTAGTCTCTGAAGCCATGCTCAGTCACTTCTGTTTTTTCCCCTCATTTGTTAGAAGTCAGTCACTAAATGCAGCCCACACTGAAAGAATAATTTGCTCCACCATTTGAAGGATGTGTCAAAGAATTTCTGGACACATTTCAAATCACCACAGTGAGAGAGGTTTGAATGCAAGTTCCACTTATGACATTATTTCCATAGCAAAAAGAATGTTCTGTGATCTTCCTACAAGCAAATGTTGAAAATGTAGCATTTTCGTAAGGGAGCCACTAAATTAAAATAGCTAGGAAGCTGCTAAATACATGCTATTGAGACTTTAACCTTGTTGAAAGCCACAAGTTTATAGGTTTGACCTTTATAAGACACTCCATCAGAATTGACCTACCTATCCATCTTCTATGTATACACACACACATACCTCCAACTAATTTGAAGATTAAAATATCTGCAAAATAACCATGGGGTTCTACAGAAAACAGTAGGATTAGATGACTCATCAATGAAAATATGAGGGAATTTTAACTACTAAAGACAAGTTGTTTAATGACTTATAAGCTCTATCTACTTTTTCTTTTTTTTTGATACTGGGGTTTAAATGCACTAAGCTACATCCCCAGTCCTTGTTATTTTTTTTCTTTTGAAACAGAGTTTCAGTAAGTTGCTGAGGCTGGCCTGGAACTTGGCAACGCTCCTGCCTCAGCCTCTGGAGTAACTGGGATTATGAGTGTGTGCCATCTTGCCAGGCGACCTTATCTACATGTGTTCATATGGTAGGACAAGTCCAAAATCAGCCATCAGAAATCACATAATCTAGAGCTTCTTTAAGATACAGTCAGTAAGATAACAATGAGTCTTTAGGAGATGAAACTTTCCTCTCAAAACACCTTTTCTTATAATAAATTGCTCTAATCCCCGTTCCTCCTTCCTGTTCCTTTTGTGCATCTCTGTCCTGAGAGAAAGGAAGATGCCTTGAACCAGAAGAATCTAGATTTACTTTCCTCCTGTAAAAATACCACATGAATGTATACAGTCTAAACTCTAAAGTGTCTCATGTAAGAGAATTGGAATCCGGTATCTAGCTCACAAGGAACTGAAATCCTACATCTAACAATAAACTCAATACACCCAGTAAGAGGGTCTATTTGACTCATATGAAAAATATCAGATGCAGCCCATGAAAGCAGAACGGCGTGAGAAAGGACACAACGTGGGGTTTGCTAATAGGCTGCTCCTTCTTCTGTCTCTCTCTGCCCTTGTCCTCTGCCTGTCTGCTAGTTCCCCTTTCTCACAAGTCTGGCTATTTTCAAGGTCTTCCCTTCTCCTCTGAGATGCCCTCCAGGTGCTCTCGTCCACTCCCAGGCCTCCAGCACTGGCTCTCTGTCATCACGGCAACGCTGTCCCCGCCAGGCCCCTCCTACAGGTTTCCAGCTGAAGACCATGACCTTGCATCCCCAGAGGGCCTTCACACTCCAAATGTCCTAAACTGGGAACATCATCTCCTCCACAAACCTTCCCCCTCAGGCTCCTCCGGGTACAATTCCACCAAATTCAAGCAGCTCTTTCACACCTCCACTCTCCCCACTTTGAACCAATCATCGATACTCTCCAGTCAGCTTTCCTGCAAAGCAGTTGCTTCTCTTCAATCCATCCCCTTCCCAGGACCCACCATCTCCCACTTGGACTATTGATTCCAAAGGTCACTTCATTAACTGGCCCCTTCCTACACTCTTGACCCCTCGAATCCCATGCAGAGAGAGTGTTTTTCCTGATTTTATTAACCATCTATTTCAAATCCACTTCAACCACAAAATGGAACCTAAATTCATTTTCCCTAGCTGGCAGGGTCTACTCTGACTTTATTCTACTTTAACATCATTCTAACTTCTTCCCTGTGGCAGCTTCCCACTCTCCTCCCCAAACCCCAATTATGTGTGGTGTTCACACTTCCTTGATGTTGTTGAAAGAAACATTTGCAGTTCCCCTCATATAATGGGTTAGTACACCCCATCCGCTTCCCATTTGGATAGAAAGTCTTTTCCTTATCACTTATTCGGTAAAACCTGCTCGTCCTTCAAGGTCCAGCTCAGAATCCTCTTATCTGTCCACTTGCTTGGCTTCCTCTCACACCCTAGCCACCGCTGACAGTGCCCATCTGGGGGCACCCTGACTTATGTGCCTTGCTGCATTTTCTCACCATAAGACCACTTTAAACAGAACAATTTTTATACCTTTGTATTCTCTGCATCTGAGACCTAATAAATGTTCACCAGAGACCAAATAAATGCTTGCAAATGCTTGACATAGCCAGTTGTGGTGGCACACACCTGTAATTCCAGTGGCTTGGGAGGCTGATGCTGGAAGATGACAAGTTGGAAGCCAGTCTCAGCAACTTAGCAAGAACCTGTTGCAAAATTTTTAAAAACTTGAAAAAAAATGAGAGGTGAATGATGGAAATAGAAAAATGCAGTAATAATAACAGAACAATGGACTAATATGTTTTCTAACAGATTCTAACATAGCATGGCTTACACAGATCATAACAAAGTGGCATTTTAGATCCCTCTAGCACGATGTTCAGTGAGATTTGCACAACCATTATATCCATGGATTCTCAATACGAAAGGCCCCTGTGTCCAGTTGCTTAGATTCTAGTGACACATTCCAAAGAATGAGTCAGTGGGATAACTTTAAACTCCACAGAGGTTGCTGTGCTACTAAGACCCCCTGCAGTGGTGACTTGGAAAACCAAGTTCTTGTGGCTGGCTAGAAATTGAAAGGCTTCATAAGGAGATAATGCTTGCCTGGGGCCACTTTAGGCCCCACCCCCTGGTAAGAGATAGAATGTGTGACATCATTAACATAATTCACACACCCCACCGAACAACACAACCATGAATTACTCTAAAGAGGGAATGGACTTGTAAGTAGTTCTATTCTGTTACAAAATTATAATTTTTGACAATATTTTTTTGTTTTCATAATCTAAAAATCTTCTGCAATGTACTTGGATTATCAGGTATATGAATATATTTATACCAAATCTTTCTTAAGAATAATTTTTTATGAAAGTTACAGAAAGTTCTCATACAAATTCAATAAAATAATGCAATGAGGGGCTGGGATTGTGGCTCAGCGGTAGAGCGCTCGCCTCGCATGCGTGAGGCCCTGGGTTCGATCCTCAGCACCACATACAAAGCAATAAAATAAAGACACTGTGTCCATCTACAACTAAAAAAAAAATATTTAAAAAAAATAATGCAATGATACATTATTTAGGACTAATTCAGTCCTAAGATTTTTGTTTCTTCTCTGAAAACATTCTATGCTGTTAAGGCCTCATGCCATTTTGCAGAGAAAGAGTAATAGTTGATTTAGTTCAAAGTTGCCATCCCTCCTTGACATCAATAATCATGTCACTTGGAATTCACTTGCTCAGGATTATTATTTTTAGAACTTTTCACAAAATAGTTTTGCTACCTGACGTTGGGTCGTAACAGACGTTTAAATGGAAAACTGAAGAGAAACAAAGTGATGAATATTTCAACAAAAGTCAAAGAAAGGAGACTTTAGTGAGGCTTTGTTGAGAAGCAATTGAAATGTTTCAACATCCCAGCTGAATGCCCAGCCCTATCCAGAAAGCACCTCCTCTTCCTTAATTCAACTCTTTACTCTGAAAATGAAATGTTTTTTACACTCAACCATCAGCTTTGAACAAGATGAGAGTTTCTCTCAAGACAAGAACCATTCTGAAGCCCTTATACAGAAACGTAGGACTTCAGGTCCACATTATTCAGATAGGGAAGTCCTGCCTTTTCCTGACAAAGGCACAGTGAGCCTCAATGAATGTCAACCACATGGAGTGCTTTAAGCTCCCCTACCACAAAGCTGTATGCTACATAAAAGCCATCACTCTCAATGGGAAACCTTGAATATTTGCTAAAGGGACAAAGATCAGGAATTGTGTCAAGAAATGCAACAGTCTCAACACCTAAAGGCAAGATTATCCCTCTTTGTTCAGAAGGTCCCAAGTCCCACTGTCCACTGTCCCACTGGGCCATACAACTAGGACGTAGCCTCATTTCCAATAGGAGGGGATCAGCTAAATAAATTATTGCATTACTTTCAGTGACATTTATTTTATTATTTATATGAAATAGATTCGTATAACGGAATACTCAAGAAGTCTTTTTTAAATGAGCTAATTCTCAGTATACTGACACAGACTTCTGAAATAAAAGATAATTACAATTTATTCAGTGAAAAAAATAAAATGCCAGAACAGCATGTAAAGAATGACTTCAGTCTATAAACTGCATATACATAGAGACAGAAAAAGAGACAGAGCTTTATATCCACATATCTTAAATTCTGAAAGCTGCATTTTAAGAGTTAAAAGTAACAGTTATCTCGAGCAAGTAGTGGCGGAGCAGGACCCAGTATATGCTTCGGATCACAAAACTCAAGCTGTTTGAGGCCAACATGGACTACTTCCATCGTGACATTTTTACAAGGTAAGTGCCCTAAATCTTAGTCATGGTAAATTCTTCACATGTCATTAAGGTGACATGGAGTGTGGGTCATAGATCACACTTAGGTACCATGTGGCCCTCTGCTGTGTACACATCAGACCTCCTCCAGGAAGGGAGAGGTGGCACCCACACACACACTTCAGCACCCTGGGAGAGCCTGGGAACACGGATCACATGCCTTTTGGGATATAGAAAAGTCCCAGCAATTGCAGTAGTCAAGGTCCAGAAATAAACAGATACATACTTTAATTCTGGAATTCTTATTCTCCCTGTAAATAAGGCAACTCCATCTTGTAGCAGTTAAAACAGCATGTTCTGCTCTCAGACTGCGCACATTCAAATCCAGCATCCACCAGCTATTGCTTGGGGACTTGGAGCAAGTTATTTCTTAGTGCTTCAATTTCATAGCTTATAAAATGTGAGAAGTTCCACAGACATTGTGGGTTTCAAATGAGTTAGTGCTGCTAACAGTGCTTGGAACATAATAAGTGTTTAATAAATGTCTTCTTGCTTTTTGCTGCTGTTCTCGTCTCTACATTGGTAGACATACGTGGGGATGTTTTATTGAAAATAAGTTTGTTGATTTTACCCACTTTATAAATGTCTCCTGCCAGCCAATTTCAGAAAGAAACATTCACACAAGGACTGGTATACCACATTCCAAAGAAAGATGTCATATCTGTGGGCACACAGTGATCACACCAGCAACAGTATGCCAAACAGCTGGATGAGTGAAGATATCAGAAAGACAAGTTCTCACCAATCACTTCCATTTGGACAGGAGAATCTCACATCAGGAAAATTTCATTTCTAATGGGCAAAAACTTGAACTTCATATAAAAAAAATTAGAGTGGTTATTTGCCCTTACATTAAAATGATAATGTAGCATAATTTAAAAGCTTCTGATTTGCTCTAAATAGCACCTGCTTATAAAACAGTAGAAATATGAGTGATTAATAAAAATTTGATTCATGTATATATTTTCAGGAATACATTAATTACAGATGCTCTTCAACTTATGATGGGTTCATATTCTAACAAACATAAGATGAAACTATTGAAAGCTAAAAACATACTGAATACACATGACCTCCTAAATGCCACAGCCCAGCAGCACAGTGCACCGCCACAATGGTCATTTCCCCTCCGGACCACATGGCTACCTGGGAGCTGCTGCCCAGCAACCTGAGCGCAGCCCACTGCATCCCACAGGTGGGTGAAGACCCAAATGCAAAATTCAAAGTATGGTTTCTACTGAAAACATGTCGCTTTCACACCATCATAAAGCCAAAAAGTCATTCAGTCAAACCATGGCAAGCCAGGGACCATCTGTATGTGAAGAGAATTCTTCTATTATTATTGTCTGTGACGTTCACTAAGAACTTTTTTTTTAACTAGTTTTTGACATGTAGTAGACATGAACATCATCATGGGCTGGGGATGTAGCTCAGCTGGTAGAGTGCTAGCCTTGCATGCACAAGGCCCTGGATTCTAATCGCCAGCACCACACACACACACACACACACACACACACACACAACATCATCATAATTACAAGGATTTCATATCTCAGTCAGATGTATATCCCAATGAACCTAAGGAGTTTCCCCACATGTGGCCTTTTAACTGTGCACCATCTCGCCAGGAGGGTTGAATACAGTCTGAAACTGACAAACTGAGGGCAGGGGCAGTGGGACCTGTGTGTGAGCTGTCAGGGTCCAATTACTGCACAACTTGAAGTCACCCTCCGATCTGCTGGTAGCACAGCGTGCGTGTGCAGGTATGTGTCATATATGTGTGCGCTTACCTCCTCCCCTTGCGAATGCAATAGGTGGATGTTGGTGAACATTTGTGATTACTTCTCTGATATGAAAACTTTCTCTGAATGGACCACAAAAATATATTTCTTAATGCAAATTAGAGTTGTGCAATAGCTGTGGTTTGAATAAGTATACCTAGGAGGCCCATGTGTTAAAGGCTTGGTTCCCAGCCCTAGCCACTATCAGGAGGTAGTGGAACCTTTAGGAGACAGGGCCTAATGGAAGTCAGGTCACTGGGGCATGCCCTTGCAGGGATATTGGGACTCCAGCCCTTCCTCTATGTCTCCTACTTTCTAGATGCAAAGAGGTAAGCAGCTTTGCTCTACCACATGCTCCCTGTCATGATATACTGCTTTGCCACAGACCCAAGGTCAACCAGTCAGAGATTGAAACCTCTGAAACCATGAGCCAAAATAAACCTTTCATCTTTTCGGATTGATTGTTTCAGGTATTTTGTTATAGTAATGGAAAGCTGACTAACAAAATAATAAAGGTTTTGAAAAGGATTCAGGTGATGAAATTTTCTTTTTCAAATGTAAATGTTCATTTGAAATACAACTATAATGAGTTCCACCTGAACCTTAGAAAATCTTTATTAGTCAGATTCAGATATGATTGTAACCACCTGGTATATGCCAGATATAAAGAAAATATGCATTATACACACACAGACAAGCATAGAAACTATTGTTGTACCTTAATCTTCTCCATATCTCATCATTTTTAACACAGTTCTTTCTATATTCTAATGACTTAATCCTTACACCACAGAAATCTGCATTCCTATACCTCTAGGTAATGTTTCTTTCTTCTAATACCAGGTAAAAGGCAGCCCTTTCATCACCTAGTTTCTCTCAGGCAAATCATCTGATGAATTTGGAAGGTAGCAACAGTCCTCCTGAAAATGCACAGTGGTTTTTATTAAAGTAACAAGCTTCTGTTCCAAATAAAAGATTCATTTTTAGTCTTTCATACCTCAGTGAAATTCTCCTATGAAATGAAACTTTTGCATTAGGTAGAAGAGGAAAAAGAAAATTCACTACCTTTATATGATAACTTTTTGAAAGTTGAAACATTATTGCATTGGAAACTGCTATAGAGATATAAAAGAGAAATAAACCAAAATCAGCTTTATTTTTAAAACATAAGCTATCCTCAGGGGGAACAATTTGCTTTCTATATTTGCAGTTTTTCTGAGCCCTAAATATAATGGGGAAAATGTTACAGGATATAGAATTCACATAGAATGAGTAGACTGGATTTTGAATAAAAATAATCATGTAGGCCAAAAATATGATTATGTCTTTAAAGCAAAGTTAAGGATCCATAAGTATTAGAAGTAGCTAAAACACATAAAAAGATGGATTACCATTTTCCCCTTTAGTAATACTAATAACTTTCACTAAGCAATAATTAATACTATTTAAAGCACTATCTTAGAGTCCCCAAAAAAGGCATGTGCTAGGCACAATATCTCATTGAATGAGGTCAGCATCGTGTCTCTTGCCAGCTTGTGGTGATTTTATAACTACGGCATAACATACAATTTCAAGAAGATTTTGTTAGGAACATTTTACAGATTTAAAAAGTAACCTGCAAAATAAACTAATTACCTCCTCCTCAAATGAACATTTGGTGCTTGTAAATGTTCTCTGGGTTTTCTTGTCTCAGCTAGCCAGTTCCTATTGTATACTATACTCTAAACACTGTACACAGTATACACACACACACACACACACACACACATGCCATAACTGGAAAGCAAAGAAGACATTATATTGCTGTTTCATTTGAAGGCAATTCTAAAATATTTCCCAGTCAAATTATATCATTGTCTGATTTAGGGAACTTATAATGACAAATAGAGAAAGACCAAGTGGGTTAAGACATCTCCTTAAAAATTACTAAATAAATAGTATCTAGGCATCTGAGCTGTAAGTGAAGAAGTTATAAAACACTGCAACATTAATTGATATGCATTTCATTTCAAGATAGGCCCCCAAATCACAGCAGTCTCAAAGAAAAGCAAAGGTCAAAATGTCATTGTTGACAGCATGTCAAACACTCAGTACTTCCCTCTGCTGAGGAGGGAATTTTCAGTGGCTAGGGAAGGAGATGAATCCATAATGGACAGAACTCAGTTCACTTAGAGGACATAGGGTCTGGAAAGACAGCATGGAGAAGGCAGTAAATTAACCTGGCTTCCAAGGCTGATATCCAAAATTGTCTATGGTTGATGAGTTACAAAATGGCTTAGGATATGGTGCCAGTAGACACAGGCTGGCTACTGAAATTTTAGGCCTCAGACTTGAGCAGAGCTGGGTAGTGCTTGGGAGATATATTTTAAGACACACCTAGAGACAAGCACCACAGGAATATGTAAGAGAATCTACTTCCAGAAAAGAAAGGAGTGGCAAGACCTGGACATGACATCAGGTATGAGCGAGACAGGTGGGTTTCAGGACGAGGCACTCCTCTTACATGAGAACTTGAGGCAACTGCACAATGGGGATAAGAGTGGGCAAGGGAAGAGTGAATGAAAACGGACAGCAGAGAGGGCTGGGAGCCAGGGCAATGTGGTCCTTCCTGATGCCTTAGGTTCTGAGTCTTCCTGCAGCACACCTGGGGGGCGGGGGGAGGGGAGGCTGAAGGGCCTGGCCTGGGCTCAGCAAGTAAGGGCCATTATCAGACCCGGCCGCAGCAGCCATGGAGGGCACAGGCAGGAAAACTGAGGCAAGAATACATGAAAAGGGGAAGACCTTTGAGGGCTGCCCATGCTCTAAGGCTTATTATTAATCCAACTCATTTCTCAACTAAACACAAAAGCTCCATTGCAGATAATGGAAAAGATGCTGGAATCAGATTGACAGTTTGATTTTGAATGCTGCTCTGAGGCTTGAAGTAATATCCCTTATTTGAGCTTCAGGTCCCTCATCTCCAGAGATAAATAGAAATAAACTAGTGAAGTAAATGGAGAGATCCAGTTCACGGAGGTCACGATTTGTTTCTAGGCTCTGTAAACCCTTGGAGCACTTCTCCAGGGAGTCAGACGCATCCTAGAAATTAAAGGGAACTTTAAGACAATTGACTGATGAGACTGGACTTCTTTCACTGACGATAGGCTTTAGTTGTAGAGAGTAACTTGAAGCATTCAGGGAACAACAGTATTGGGCTCTCTAGACCAGACTTGTAAATATTAAACAGTTCAGCTCAGGTTTCCGCTGCTTGCTTAGGGCTCTGAGTGGGAATCACGACATGTTTGAACTTCTCTGAAATCATTACTTTTTGTAATGGTGAAGCATTTTAAAATAAATGATAGACTTCAGGACATTCTACCTCTAAACGTTTTGATATTCATTTTTATTAAGATTTTCCTAGTCAAATTAGCATTATCATAGTTAGAAATAATTAATTTTCTTGTTATCATCGAATGGCCAATCCATATTCTAATCTCTTCGAATTGTCCCTAAAATGTCTTCCATGGCTGGCTTGCTCAAACCAGGAACCAATCTAAGATCTCACACTTCATGTGGTTAGCATGGTCCAGAAGTTTCCTTTAGTCTAAACACCATGGCATGGCAGCACTCTTTCTCTTTGCAATCAAACCTCTTACTTCATATTTACTCTGCAGTGACTCATGATGAACTTACCAAAGCCATGCCCTCTGAGATTTGTGTTCTCTAGGTTCCCAAATCCAGTGGCCTCTTCACCAACATTCCTCTCGAGCATCCTTCAGCAACCCGACCGTTCTTTCTCTCCACCCTTTCCTGCTCCCCCATTGTTCATCTCTCCTTTAAATGCTGCTGTACCTCCATCATTTAGTCTTCTGTCCTTGTAGCTTGAATATTTCCTCCCACTTCTTACTCTCATGACTTCCACCTTAATTAACGTGGAATTTATTTCTACAATTCTACCTGTCTTTGATCACAATTTTTTTTTCTCTTTAATGACAGCTGGCAATGGATCCAACTGACCACGGACCGAAACCTCTGAAACTGTGAGTAACATTGAACCTTTCCTCCCTTAAGTTGATTTTATCAGGTATTTTGTCACAGTGATGGAAAGCTGGCTAACACTAATATTGAGATAAAGAAGAGTTCAGGGCTGGGATTGTGGCTCAGCGGTAGAGCGCTTGCCTCGCATGCCTGAGGCCCTGGGTTCGATCCTCTGCACCACATACAAAGCAATAAAATAAAGACATTGTGTCCATCTACAACTAAGAAAAAATGTTTTAAAAAAAAAAAAAAAAAAAAGAAGAGTTCAGCTGCCCTAGGAAGCTAAATAGCTAACAGATGAGGAGGAGGCTCTGCTCATTAGAACACAGCAGTGTCAAGGGGATGATTACAACATGAAGGGGATGGTCTTTGGTCACTCAATGACAAAAGAGGGAAGGAAACAATTTCATTGTGACACTCACTTCTAAAGTCAACACAAGTATAGGAAACAAAATAAAATTTTAAGTGACTATTTCAGTACAAAAAATTTTAAGTCAGATAAAACAATACATAAATATATGTATTGTAGTATATTTAATTACACTACAAAATAAAGAAAAACTTACATGTTAATTAAAATCCATGTGGAAAGATTCCCTTTTTGAAGTGATAGAAAATTACATACTTTCCACCAGAAAAAAATAATTAGAAATAATGGATATATTAAGAAAATTAAACCATTAAGGCATAATACTTTAAAATCCACAAACTAATTTGACTTTTAATAATATTCACTGTGATAACATGAAATACAATAAAGATGATTGTCTTAAAAGAGACAGAAGAGAGAGAGAGATGAAGAAAAATATTTAGAAGTCAGAGTTCTTTTAATCATAGGTAAAATTGACACACTCCAAAATTCAAACTAAATGGTTAGCTGGCTTAATATTTATACCAGCTGATTGTGACCATTGGTTATTGTGGTTGCCAGTTTCTTTATAAAGAGAATATGATGTTATTTTCTCATTTCACAAGAAAAAGAAAGTGATTCTGGGAAGGCTTAGCAATTTTCTACATTTCACATGGTCAACTGGGAAATCATAAATAGGACTCCAGCCTATTTGGATGAGATAATAAATGTTAAAAGAGCTTTGTGAACTGCATGGAGCTATAAAAGGGTAAGTTCTGTACATGCTTGATTAGAACACTGAGTGTTCAAAAACTTCTCCACTAAATCCCACTACAAACGACTTCTTTTACCATAGTGTGACACTTCCATTAAGATTGATGTTTATTATTATTCCAAAGGAAAAACTAGAGGCATTCCCTTGAATTGAAGAAAATATATTATACTTTTTGTACATATGATGTCTCTATCATCTGCTTGTGACAGCTTTAGGGAGTTCTTTATTTGTCCTTCTGCCATTTTGAACAGTTTGATTGATTTCCTCTCTATCCACCCTACAGATTTATAGACAAAATTCCTTACTCTGGTATTTAGCATTAAACAGAGAGATACTTCCATTTTCAGGGCAATGGAACTCAGTGCCCTGCGGGATCCTGACAAGAGCCTCTTAGTGGGTCTTTCTTAAAGAAAGGTTTTGACTATAATTTGGGGTGTGTGAATATCTCATCCCCATTCTTTGTCTGCAACTGCGATGAAGGCACAAATGATTTCAGATTGTTTGGGTACTCAAGTTTATGACAGCAGATCCAAAGGAAATTGTATTATTGCTACTTTGTTGTAATAGGGAAGGTGGCCCAGGGAAGGAAATGAATCCATAATAGGCCAAATGGGTGAGTGCCACTGGATTTTTCTCCCAACTTCTAAAATTATGTGGCAACAGCATCCATGTCCACATCTGTAATGATCTGATAACTCTGATTTCCTTACTAAACACTCAAACACAGTTGTGCTATAAAACAATTTTGGGGCACCATGCTGAAAGTTGAGAGTAATTATGGATGTTTTACCAGACCATTTTCTTGGTGAATTGTTTTTCTGGTTTCAAAACTGTCCTAACAGATCAGACAGAACCTCATGGTGGACTCAACTCAACATAAGAAAGTCACAGCCTATTCAGTTACTCTCAACACCAGGTGCCCACCCTTCAGTGAAACTATCGCAGGGGAACCACAGCCAGTGGTCAGAACCCACAGACTCTCCCAACTTCTCCATTCAGTTCCTCTGCAGTTGGCCATCAGCACGCAGTAGGGAAGAAAATCAACTACAGCAGAAATATCTGAATAATCTAGCAAACTTATGCACATGGTGAGTTGTGTGTCCTCTGCTCAGGTGTAATGTTTGTATGGCCTAAGCTCTTAAGTCTGCCTGTGTTCCTGACTGAAATGCTGAGCTAGCCCAGCCCTAAGTAAAAAGTCACCTAAATTCCAACCTCTGCCCCTTTTTCTTTGTTCTACAATCAGGATTCTTCACACCACCAGGTCCTCCACTTGGGGAAAGCACTTTTGTGTGTTCTGATTATTAAGCAGGGCCATCTCTTCCACCTCATCATCCTGAGTTAGGATGGTCAGTTCCTAAGCTCTGTGACTTGGAAATCTCAGTCTGGGTCCCCCATTCAGGAAAGCTCACATATATGCAGAAGTATCCATGACATTTTAATGCTTCATGGATCCCAGAAGGCAATGTGTGGATACCCCAGCAGAGGAATCTCTGGAAATGGGAAAATCCCTAATTATGTCTAGAACTGAATCTCTCAGGTTTAAACTGCAGTTTTGTCCTTTACTGTTAAACCTCTGCAAATCAATTAAAATGATTTGAACCAATTTTCTCATTTATTTTTTAATGGCAATCATAATTCCTATACTAGATACCCTTCTCAGTTCTATCAATAAAAAAATGCTATGTATATCAAATTTTTGTAATTATATTTCCTTAGGTAGGTTAAAGTATGCCTCTTAATTAGAAACTTTGATTTTTTTGTTTTCCTTTGTTTCCTAAAATCTGTTAAATGTTCCTTTAATGTGTTCATCTGTTCTAAAGGGCTCCCCATCTGGCCAGGCTCCTTCTGTCTAAATTTCAGTCTTCCTTGGAAACTCCCTACCTCCAAACTGTCATAAACATATATTGTCATAAACAGAAATATATCTATGTCTATATTTTGTATATGTAAATGTACAAAATTTGCATATGTAAATATGATATATATCATTATTGCCCCTGACTTGGCTTTGTTTCTATGAGAAAACCGTGTTCCTAACAATAATATACTGTTTGACTTAAAAGATGTTATATCATTTGCCCCCTGCAAAAAATCAGCCAGGATGGAACATTAGGAGTATATACGATGTAAACAGTATGTGCTTATAGGGGAAGGGAGCATGTGGGCATCAGTAGCCAATGAGAAGCCTTCTGCTAAGAAAATTTTATCTCATCCTATATAGCAAAGGTTTTAAAATAGAGATATTAGGAAATGTTAAGTAGAATAGAAATAATATCCTATTGCCTTTTACCAGAATTCGTAGACATCTATCTCTGGCAATAGCTTGTTTGAATCCTACCCTCTCCCTCCTAGTACCCTGGGAAATCCAAGAATCCCCAGCTTAGAGCCCGTATCTGAAACATTGGGCAATATCGAAGAGTTAAGCATGAGTAGTTTAAAAACTTCTAATATACATCCAACTAGTAGTGTTCAGGACACTGAATTATAAAACTTCATTAAAATCATTATATCTGTAAATATAGCATGTTGTTTGTTTGTAATCTAAGTATCAGCAGTGGATCATCACACAGTGCTGAGAGCTGGCATCCAGGACATAGTTAGGTCTGTGATCCATGTGTGAACACTTGGGTCTATTGGTGGTGCCAGGATGGTGAGGCTCCCTATGGCAGTCTGTCCTCCACTGCAAGATTCTGCTTTGGATACAGCCTGTCCTCCTTCTGCCTTAGCAATAAACACCAAAACACTGAAAATGCTTCTCCTGGCCAAGAAGCAAGCAGTTACTTCTATATTCTGTCTTCCTTCTGACAATAAACCACTAATAAAAATGTCCTTGGCTTTCTCTTTCCCAAAACATCACGATGTAATTTAAAATACAAAATAAATATAATTTAAAACAGGTAAAACCTTAAAGCAGAAAAATACACATGTTTTTGGAAAACAAATTTCAAATATTGCCTCTTCTGAACTAGTAGAATATGTAATTTTTTAAAATATGCGCATTCACACAGCTTGCTTAGAACTACTAGATTAAAGTGAGTAGGGTCTACTCAACTAAAATTTGCTAACATATTCCAGGTGATCCTTGACTTATAATGGTTCACTTCAGGATTTTTCCAACTTCATGGTGGTGTGAAAGTATACCCATATAACCATTCTGTTTTCATATTCAGAAGATCATTCAATAAATTCCATGAGAAACTCAATACTTTATTATAAAGTAGGTTCTGTGTTAGATGATTGTGCCCAACTGTGGGGTAATCTTGGTGTTCTAAACCCATGTAAAGTAAGCTAAGGTATGATGTTTAGTCTGGTGTATTACATGCATTTTCAACTTATGGCATTTTCAATTTATGATGGGCATATGCAACTCCATTGCAAGTCAAGGAGTATTTATACTATATGGAAATCACTGTGAAATATACTAACTTATACTTCATCTCATATTAAAACTCACTGTCATAAATAGGAGGAGTCCCAGAGCAGAGGGAAAAACACAGTGAAAGAAAGTAATCCAGAAAGGTCTGTATAGTTATCCATTATCATACAAGTTAGTTTTCTGTCACTATAACAAATACCTGACATAATCAACTTATAAAGCTAAAAGGTTTATTTGGCTCACATTTTTGGAGGCTTCAGTCTATGACTGATAGGTCCTGATCTTTTTGGGCCAGTAGTGAGGCAGCACATCATGGCAGGAACATGCTGCAGAGCAAAGTTGTTCATCTTATGGCCAAAAAAATGAGAGAGAGGAAGATGAAGGTGCTAGGGTCCCATTATCTCCTTCAGTGGAATTCTTCCCATGGCCTGAAAACCCCCTACTAGACCACTTCTTGAAGGTTTCACTGCCCCTTAATAGCACTTCCCTGAGGACCATGCATTTAACTCACGGGCTTGGGGGGACACTTAATATCCAACCTAGAGCACCACAAGATAAATTGCCCCCAAACTTATCAACTTATAATGTCAAGAACTTTGTCATTTCACACAGTTTCTGGGGGTTAAGAATGATTTAGGAGCAGCTCAGGTGAGTGGCTGTGGCAAGCTCTCTCAGAGATGGCTGTCGGGTGTTGGCCTGGGCTCATTCATCTGAGGGCTGATGTGGTTGATATTTCTGCTTTCAAGATGACTCACTCTTGCAAATGCCATGTTGGCTTGGCTGTTGGCAAGAGGCCTCAGTTCCTTGCCATGGGAGAGCTCCACAGAGCTGCTCTAGTGTCCTCACAATGGCAGCTGGCTTTCCCCAGAACTAGTGATCCAACAGAGAGAAAGGCAGAAACCACTCTCTTTTGTGACCTAGTCTCAGAAGCTACACTGTCATTTCTGTAATACCATATCAACTACAGAGCTCAGCCCACTGATTGTAGGATAGAATTACCAGGAGGTCACCATCATGGAAGCCATCTTGAAAGCTGGCTAGCAGAAATCCAATGCAACTTGAAACCACACAAATGCTCAGAGTGTGTGTGTGCGTGCTGGGGGATGGAAGATAAAAGAGCTTCCTTAGACTCAGAGAGACCTACTTGCAAGAATTAAGTCTACTAATTACTAAGCAACATGATTAACCTCTCTGAACTTCAGTCCTCTCAATTTTAAAGCAAGGATTACAATATTTCTGTGCCAGCTGTGTTCACCACTCTCCATTTGTCCCTCACAGTTCTCATTTTACTTACAACAAAGTATGTCCACATGACTAGAGGTCTGGCCCAGAGACTGTGAAGGAACATGACATGTGGGACTTCCAGGCTGAGACCCTACAAACCCTTGCACCATGACATTTCCCTGAGCAACAAACAAGGAGCTTGTGTTCTAAGCATTGTAACCAGAGTATGATAGGACTTCCCTCGACCTCCACTGCCAAATAACCACAGGGAGGAACTGCCTTGGAAAACTAGCGGACACCACAATGAACATGGTATGAGCAAGAAATAAACCTTTATGTTATTAGGCCATGGAAGTGTGGGGTCTGTTTGTTAGTTTAGTACAGCCTCACTGATTCTAACTTGCATACGGAAAAAGAATATTTGTTTTGAGAATTAAAATGAAAAGCCTATGTAACATTCCTAACACACGTCCTAACACATGATAAATCATGACAGTCGATCATCAGTTTCTGATAATGTCCCTTCTGAGCTCATTTCCTCATTACCAAAAACTGAAATGATACTCAGTTCACGGAATTGCTTTCAAAAATAAAGGAAGCTGGGCGCAGTGGCGCAAGCCTGTAATCCCAGCACTTAGGGAGGCTGAGACAGGAGAATTGCGAGTTCAAAGCCAGCCTCAGCAACGGTGAGGCGCTAAGAACTCAGTGAGACCCTGTCTCTACATAAAACACAAAATAGGGCTGGGGATGTGGCTCAGTGGCCGAGTGCCCCTGAGTTAAAGCCCTGGTACCAAATAAATAAATAAATAAATAAATAAATAAATAAATAAATAAATAAAATATGCGAAGATTTTTATCACATAGTAAGGAGTTAATAAATATTGGAGGTTTTTTTTTTTAAATTCCTTTCTCTCCCCAAATTGTTACCATAAGTGGTCCAGAGGTCTTTTTCCTCCTTTTAAACTCTACTTCCTCTCCACTCAAAGCTCAGTGTCCCTGGGAAGCTAACAGTTTTTTGACAGTCCCAACAAAAATAATTATATTTTCTACTTAAGACATAAAACACAGCTGAATGTCAAGCATGATAATAGTTTCATTAAAAGATTTACCAGTCCTGACAATAATTCAGTGACTTCATTTCAGGATTTCTCTAAATTAGCCATTGTTTTCTTATGTGTAAAGAAAAGGCAGCCCTCCATTTAATGGAGGCCCTTAAATGCCACCTCATTCTACCAGGTCTTTCATCACTCAAACAGAACTATGTAAGATGTGAAGGCCCACCTTGTCTCTAAATTCAATAACATGAAAAGCTGAACTATAATTGGATCCTTTAAATGACTATGAGTAAAAGACAAGAAGAAGAAACATTTTCTTTAAGAGAATCCAGTTGTTTGAGCACCAGCAGTGATCACACTGTTCCACAGGACATGCTCCAGGGAGACTTCACCACCAATGCATTATGAGCTTTCAGTGAACAGACTAGTACAAAACTTGTCTGTTAGCTCATTGAAGAACTAGTCATGTGTGTCTTTTCAATGTCGGCCATGGCCCAGGTCACACAGCCTATGCTAGCATGCTGGTGTCAACAGAATAGGACCTTTCAGCCACAGGGGGCTCCTGACAATGAGTTCCTCTGTCATTGTCCTTCATTAAAGGGCTCCCAGCAATGGCCAAGATGCCCACTGCAGCACAGAAAAAGTTGAACAGCATGCATTTTCCTGCACTCTCTCTTCAACAGAAGTGAGAAAATAAATAGCCTCGATCCACGCTGCTCTCTCCTGCTGTATCCATAGATTAAGGGGAACGAGAGGCCTGCACTGCTGACAATACAGGTGCAGTGTCTCCAGCTGATCGCCATTGGACTGACCAGCTCTGCTCTCCTGTGTGTTTGCTGTGCTGCAGAATCGATGTGTGAGTGGTGCTGAGTCATGGTGACACAGTCTCCTGCTGCAGACATTATCCAACTGCATATTGCAATGTCACACTCCCTCCCTACTCTGTGGCCATGTGGCTCTTTACCTGTTCAAGGTTAAGCACTGCTGCCTTAGAGGCTGGGTGTGTTGGAAGACCTCACACAGGACCTCAGCTGGTGTGCCTACCTTAATGCACCCATGCAAAACTGAACTCACAACCAAACAGCACTTTAAGTCAGCATTAAATGTCATGAAAGTAAAAGATAAGCCATGCAGAAAAAATGAAGTGCAAAAGCATAATAATTCATGTAATAACAAATAGCACATTAATTGTCATACATATAAAGTGATACCCTTCTTGGAACATAAAAATCCTCCTGTTAGTATCCCCGCTTGTTATTTCTTTGTCTCAGCTTTTATGATACAAGCACTGAGCTACAAAGCTATGATCATGAACTCAAGGTCCACAATTAGATCTCTCTCAGACTTCCCTAGCATTGAATTCTTTAACTGTAAAACAGAAGAACAGTTCTGTCAACATAATAATAAAAAAAGAACTTTAGACAATTACATTTTAAAGTAAATAAATGATAATCACAAGGCAGAAGTTATTAAAGAGAAAGTTTAATTTGATAATATCATTATACATCAAACCCCTGGATTATTTTACTTAACTAAGTGAGATGGAAAATGGATTTGTCACTCTGTGTCCTGTGTTATTCCTGCAATATCTAATGGATGTATCAAAATAATAATAAATTACATACAAATTGTGATGGTTTGGATCATAAATGTCCCCAAACACTCATGGGCTGAAGGTGTGGTCCCTGGCTGCTAGTGTTATTGTGAGGCGGTGGAAATATTAGGAGATGGGACCTACTGGAAGGAAGATAGGTCTTGGGGATGCGCCCTTGATGGCACCTAGACCCTCCCAGCTGCTATGAGGCGAGTGGCTTTGCTCCACCAGGTGCTCTCTGCTATGATGTTCAGCCTCATACCAGCCCAAAAGCAATGGAGTCAGCTGACCATCGACTGAAACCTCTGGAACCATGAACCAAATTCAACCTTCCTTCTTCTATGTTGTTGTTTCTCAGGTATTTTATCATAGCAATGCAAGCTAACTCATAGACATTTTCTGTTTCTTGTTTAAACTTAAGAACTTACCGAGCATTGTTTGTTGAGAGAGGGTTCCTGCCTCCAATGACCGTAAGGCCTTGGGGAAATAACACACATGAACATAAATGAACATAAGTACACACACACACACACACAATCCATCCTTGTCTTTCATATCCAAACTGTCTGCTCCATATGAGACAGAGAGGGAGAAAGGAAAATGCATTGAACTTCCATTACGTCTAACTTGTAAATGTCTCCCACACAAGATCGTTGCCCTTCTGGTCAACTAGTCTAACCCTCTTGTCATCATGTACCCCATCAATGACTCCAACAATGTCTGGCCACCTGTCTCTCCAAATTCCTGATATATTCCTAAAACAAGCAATTAGTTCTAACTGACTTAAAATCTCCGTCTTACGTGAAACCCAATTGAGTTGATGATATAATAAAATCAGAACCATTACCTGATAGAAACCGTTCTTTAGAGGCTCCTCTTATCTGCATTTTAATCTCATCCCTCACTCCAAACACTCCACTCTTTCCCGAGTGCCCCTCCACCTGCCATCTGCTTTGCTACTTTCAAGTCAAACCAGTTTCCTTCACAGGCTGCACTGCTGGGGTGAGAGTGTTTGGTGAAGTGCATGGAATTCGCTCTGATTGCATTTTCATTCTCTCTGCTCTCCTGCTGAAAAGGCCTTAACTCTCTTCTTGTCCAGCAAACTTCTATTCATCCTACAAAACCCAGTTTCAATTCTACCTCTTCAGTGAAGCTTCCTTCAGGCTACTTTTCCTGGATTTAGAAGCAACTCATTTCATTGTTACAACTTTTGTCACATTGCATTTTATTATATTCTGTCTCCAGTGTAGAATATAAGCTCCACATGGAAAGAAATTAATTCTGTCTCACTATTTTTACATTGACAGCATCAAGCACAATATTTGGCACATGGAAGACGCTTAGTTAATGTTAATAAATGGATACCAAAGAAGTGTATTCAGAGTTGAAGGAAGAATTCAATGTGTTGTACAATATTCAGAAATTGCTACATTAAATTATGTGTAAATATATATATAAATGAAATGCTTGCACATAGCATGCTTTAATTATAATGAAGTAGAATAATCACACTTCAGACTTTCTTAAAATAGAATACACTTATGTTATCATGTACTCTTTAATGTGCCCTAAGGCTGTAGGGCAGACCCTTATGTTCACAATTCACATAAGTTATCAAGAGAAAAGAAGGACATGTTTTAGCTGGATATATACTATCTGATTTTGGTTATTAGTATTAATTTGCAACAATTAAATATTTCAACAAGTAAAGCCAGTTTAATGCTATAACTTAAACTTTTCCCATATTTAAGCAGTATTTATTTCATTCAAAAGTAATATTAGTTTAGGATAAAATCTGCCTAACATGTAACCCAAAATATTAGCACGGAGGTAGGATTGTCAGACTTAGAAAAGGTAAAATAAAATAAAAAATATACACAATTTTCATTTAAATTCAAATTTCAGGTAAATAATGAATAAATTTCAGTATAGCTATATTGCATGCAATGTTTGGAGCATACTTATGTTTAAAAATACTTATTTTTTTTTATTTTTATTTTTTAGTTGTTGATGGACCTTTATTTTTTATTTATTTATATGTGGTGCTGAGGATCGAACCCAGTGCCTCACGCATGCTAGGCAAGCGCTCTACCACTGAGCCACCACCTCAGCCCTAAAAATACTTATTTATCTGAAATTCAATTTAAATGGATTTTCTGTTTTATCTGGCAACTTCACATGTAGTTGACTTCACAACAAGATAACTAGCAATAAAGAGATGCTAGGAAGGACTTAGCTGACCCAAGTCACCTTTCAGAGCTAGTTTTCCTGGTACCCAAGAGGAAATCCAGGGCCTCAACTATGCTGGATGCTCCATAGCCTTTAAAAGACCCTTCCCTGTTCCTGTTTGTTAAAATTCTCAATTGGGGAAAGTACAATCCGAGGTCATATCTGAGAATCATTTTTTTCATAAAGGAGAATGAAGATGATGTTCTCAACAGCAGTAACCTCCAAATTTTGTCTTTCTACTATTTTAAAATATCTTACTGTATAATTATCATAAATCTGCCTAGTAATGCTAATCTTATGCTAATGGAGAATTTAAGTTTCTGAGCACTTCCTGTAACCCAGGAGCTATTGAGATTTTATAAGCATTATTGCTACCAATCCTCATAACACCCTTACAAGATGCATGTTATTATCCTCACTTTACAAGTACAGAAACTGAGGTTTAGATAAATTAATAATTTTGTTCAAGATCACACAATGAGAAGAGATGGAAGTGAAAATTGAACCTAGCTTTGTCTAACTCTGGACCTAAAGTGTTTAGGTATACTAAAGAAATGCAAAACTGCTCAAGAGAGTTGACATGGAGGTCTCAGGACAGACCATATCCTAAGCAAGAATTTGGGTTCATGTGTCCACGTGTGGTCTATGTGGTCTATAGAGCTTTCTCTAAAAAGTCTTCTCTAAAATCAAGGAGCTGTATAAAACCAAGCCTTCATCATTACCCTAAGTTCTTTGGAGTACATTTGACATTTCCTACATTGTATGTTACTTTCCTAGGAAGCTGGCACATTTCAGAAAATTCTAACTAACTTCTAACTACAAAAGTTGTGAGTTAAATCAGTAAGGTACAGGTTAAACACAACAACAAAAACAATTTGGCCATCACTTCTCTGTTTCCTCAGGTCCTGAAAAATGAAATGATCATAATACTCTAAGGTAGAGCAAAATGTTCATCTGAGTCACACCCAATAATTTGATTATTGCTAAAGCAAAATTTGAAAATGATTGAAGTGACTTTTATGATCAGACTTTTGGAAGTCATTCAAAAGTGCTGCAATACTACTTCAAAGAAGAGAATTCAAATTTAAATGCAACTCTTCAGTGTTGTCAACAGCAGAGTATTAAATTAATAAGCTTGGTTTATTTTATGTAAACCATGTAAGATTTACAAATTAAACACTCTTATAGGTAAGTTGTTATTTTAATAAATGGGGTAAACATAAGACTAAATTTAGTAGGAAGAGGCCATCTTTACCTCAATCAAACCAGACAAATATTTTGTAGGGATTTTATAGAATGACAACTCCACCTTGACTGCACTGTGGAATCACCTGTGTCTCCTGAGGAGTTATGAAAAATACCAATGCCTGGGTCTTCTCCTTAAAGATTCTTACATGACTGGACCAGAGTAAGGCTTGAGTGCAGGGTTTTTTTGAACTTTCCAAGACATTCTAATATAGAGCAAAGGTTAAAACCTTCTGCTATAGAAGGAAGTCAGACATTGGAATGAAAGTTGGGCTGAATGCCATTTCAGGGCACTTCTAACTCCAAGAGTCTGTGTAATTGTCCATGGGACCCTTGCTACAACACTGCACTAAACCACACCTGAAATTTACTTAGACATGCAAGTTAGGAATAAATTGAAGATATTAAAGTAGAACAATTCAATCAGTTCAATTAGTAAATGTCTCCTGAGCATCTACTACTTTCAAAATACTCCCCCTGTACTGAGAAGTTAGCCAGAGCCTCAGATTGTATTGGACCTTGCGATGTGATAGGCACATGTGGTGTAAAACTAGAGTAAAGGGAATATGTTTGAAGTTCAAGTGTAGAGGGTTCATTTGGAAGATTTGTCCAGTGGTAAAGAAGGTGAATGCAGGAAGACATAGTTTTTTTTTATCAGTGTAAAAGGACATACATTATGTATTTTATTAAAAAAGAATAGAATGAATTTCTAAGTTGTAAAATGTGTGTGTGTGTGTGTGTGAGAGAGAGAGAGACCGAGAGAGAGAATAGCAGGTGTTTCAGATTATCTAGCCTCATTCAACATTTACTGAAAGGAATTTTGCTATGTAAAACCAAACCAACCCCTTTTAGAGATTTTTTCATCAAGGACTAAACTGAAATGTTCTAAAGTAACTCGAGATATTTTGGGAGTTTGTGCAATTTTAACAAAATTCCCAATAACTTGAAAGAATCCCCCCAAATACAAGTTGCTAATGAATTACATTAATCCTGTAGGTTCAATAATATTTCAAATATGAAAGAATGTTGATTAATAAGCATACATTGGCTAAATTTTATTTCAGACAACCAAAATTTTGTTTGGTTAATCTAAGCAACACCACTGAGAGAGGCTGAGTAATGTACCAGAACCAGAGTTAAAGGAAGACTTTGGTTAAATGAGCCAAAACATCTGGCCAGCCATTTCTGCTGACGATACCAAATGGAACTGGAAACGCCAAGTGATACAAAAGTTCACTCGTGCTGACAAAAAGTAATACCCCTGCTGCCACCGTTATGCTCCACAGATGAAATCCACATTCGTGGTGACTTTAATCATCACCACTGGATGTGAGATTGATCCACAGGCAGGTGCTAAGCAGAGCCAGGATTAAATTGTTTTTGTGTTCCCTGTCCCCTAATTCTAGTACAGTGTACACATCAGAGCTGTGATCAAATCAGAGTCAGCCTATAGAGTAAGACAAATAATAAAATGTTAGCTGAAGGTATAACACTGTAGACATGTTAATGTCTAGAAAGTTAACTGTTTGACACAACTTATAATTATTTTAATGATAATTATGCAGAATAGTAGACAAGGCTTTGTAAATGAAAACCAAATTAATTCTGTTGAATAAAACCTACCTTCTAAGTGAAGTAAAATAAATACTTTAAGTTCAGAGAGTAAGACTACTTATATGGGAAGCTTCATTTTTAAGTATTAACCTTAGTTTCTGTTTTAGTAATTTCAGTAATGAGAAACATTCACCTGAGTTTCTTTCATACAAGCTAAACAATTCTCAAATCTTTCAGGAAACCACCCTCAGAGAGCAAATAAAATGTCCATAAAAGTCATCTGCCTTTATACAAAAATCTTGCTCCTTAAAAAGATCAACTGCAAATTAAAATCTATACACATAAAACCAAAAATCATGACCAGAACAGAAATACTAATGTATCTTTTATAAAGATAAACATAAAAAGATAAACATAAAAAGAACAGATATGCTAATGTATCTTTTATAGAAATGATCTTTTATTTATTTATTTTAATTTAAACCTGGTTGACATAGGAAAAGGAAGAAGAAAAATGTATTAATTTAGAATCTGCAGTGTCTGGAGTCTGTTTCTCACAATGCTATCCACATTCTAAGGAATAAGTCAGTTGATTCTACTATCAATAAAAATGCCTTGCTAGTCTTATTAATGCATTAAATATTCCAAGACCTGTTCTGGGTTTTTTCCCTCTAACTTGCCCCCCATCTATTCCTGTGTTCTTTCCTAAGTTTTCAGTTTCCAATGATGCACTGGAGGTACCACCATGCCTCTGCCAGCCCAAAGCTCTCTGCCCAGCAGTGTGAACTACTGCCTTGTCTACAACCCTCTTGAGGTATTTCTCCCACCCACAGCCTCTCTGGGAGGAAAAAATACCCAATACTATAAAATTATAAATAAGTAACTGATATTCAAAGAAGTACAGAGTAATTTAAGATGAAATTTAATGCACTCTAAAGTCTTACATCTCTAGCTAAAACACTTATTTAATATTCAATAGAAAATCAATTATTTAATTAGATGACTGACAATTCGAATCAGACCATCCTCACTTGCAAGGTTCTCTGAATTGTATTTTCTGAGTTTATTGGAATTGCAGGTTTTCTGATGTTATCCCCAGAAAAAGGGAATTTTTTATTATTATCATTATTTATTGTAATATCATCATCACCATCATCATCCATTGTCACTCCTAAGAAATAAGCACCCATCACAAGCCCAGTGGTGCCAGCTGATACCTGAAGCCTGGAGAGGGAAGTGTGCTCATTGAGTCTAACCTCCCCCTACTCCAGACTGAATGCTCATTTATGCAACAGCTTACTTCCCATGAAGCCTTTGAAAGAGGCAAGTTCAAGATAGACTTCAAATGTCTAGGTTGCTTTTTTCCTGTAAAGAAATGAATGATAGAGCCAAAGCACTCAAGGAAGAAACAAAGGGCTACAATTTGCATGAATAATGAAAAACTGATAGCCAGTGTTCAGGTACGAGCAGAATCACCAACAGCACAACAAAGACAGGAGGCAGGGAGGAAGCTGTGAAAGGAAATAAAAAGCCCAACTGCAAAATAAAGAGTTCAAAGCAGCAAATGAGATCCTTTTAAATCTAAAGGAGCAGGAAATCTCTTAGCAGAGCAATGATATGAAAAGTTGCTTTAAAGTGTGATTCCTTCATTTATAACTAGCGTAAAAACATCAGAGAGTAGGAAAGATCCATGGAGTTTACCTCAAAGCTCTTCGGGTAATTATCATAAGCAATTAATGAAGATAATAAAAATGAAGCAAAATACACATAAGAGCCTAGAAAATGCTTTTAAATATTTATTTAGGAATGTATACATGAGTAATACTCAGCGCTACAATATGTGTAAGAAAAGCATACATACTTACATTATAGCTCAGGTATTAGACAATGTTCTTTAGAAACTCAAGAGCAATATAAGGAAAATTGCTTGCAGTTTGTCCCACTGGGGCCAAGCCAAAATTAAAAATTTCTAAAAAAAAATGTTAGGTTCTAAAGGTTTACAAAAGTAGAAAAAAGTTAGGTCTATGAAGTACAGAATGAGATTTAGTGAGAAAACAAGTGAGACAGGAGAATTGCAAGTTCAAAGCCAGCCTCAGCAACAGCGAGACACTAAGCAACTCAGTGAGACCCTGTCTCTACATGAAAAAAAAAAAAAATAGGGCTGGAGATGTGGCTCAGTGGTTGAGTACCCTTGAGTTCAATCCCTGGTGCCAAAAAAAAAAAGAGAGAGAAAACAAGCCCTTTTCTGGGCCTCTACTCTAAATATGCCTACCTGCAACCTTTACTTGGACACTTGTGTTTAAAACACACAAGAATTTCTAGGGCTATGAACATACTCTTCTGATATTCTACTTGTTCTGGAGATCATTTTCTGTTAAAGGGAAATATTTAAGCAAATCAAAACTCGGATTTTTAAATATTTTATTTTTCAATGTTATAACAATATTATCAAAATATTATCATAGTACAGATATTATCATTACACATTTGTACAAACCCATAGTACACACAGCACCAAGAATGAACCCCAGTGTAAATTATGGACCTTGAATGATAATGAAGTATCAACAGAGGTTCATCAGTTGTGACGAATGGACCACTCTGGTGGAGTTACTGATAATGGCAGAGGCCATGCATGTGTTGGGGAAATCTCTTTACTGTCCTCTCAATTTTGCAGTGAACTTAAAACTGCTTTTAAAACTAAATTATTTAAACATGAAAAATGTATTTAGTAACCCTATAGCACTAGCTTCAGGTAAAAGCTTTAAAATATTATTTTAATTATAAAAACTATGAATTTTAGCATGTGTCATTTGCCAGAGAACACAGAGAAAAAACTAACATTGTTTCTGACAAGGAAATAGGGTAAAAAGAACAAATTAATAAATATCTGCAAGCTAGGTATTACATTAGGTGTGCTAGTATATGTTGTCTTCTTTAATACAAATATATCAAGAGGTATATCCTCACTTGGCACCAAAAACAAAACAAATAAAAACAATCTGGAGGTACAGACAAATTACAACTAGGATTTGAATCTTGAACTGCAAAGTTCATACATATGCTGCTGCCTTTATCAGTTTATAAAAAGCAATAAAAATTAATTTAAAAATATACAACTACCTAACAGTAAATATAGCAAAGGAAGACAAAAAGGCAGGCATTTAGTGACCTTCAGGCAGGACTACACAAGACCGGCCCACCTAGATCAGCAAGAGTGGGGACACTTGGGTCAGCCCCAGAAAAAAGAAGATGTAAGCATCTGGCCAGAAGTTTGACTGAAAAACCCCTCTGCAATATAAAAGAAGACATACAATATTGAGATTTTTACTTGTTCTGGAGATCATTTTCTGTTAAAAAGAAATATTTAAGCAAATCAAAACTTGGATTTTTAAATATTTTATTTTTCAATGTTATAACAATATCATCAAAACCCCTATTAAAACAGTGAGTTGTACTAAGAGCTCAAACCCTAAGTTTAGGTTGGAGATATGTGAATTAATAAAAATATCATCATTATTTTCATAGAAATCAAACTTTTCTAACATTCAACACAATCCACTAGATGTCAAAAAGTAGGCCTAATACTAAATAAAAAAATACATAGATATCTCTGCTTGGTTTACCTATATACCCACCTAATATGGATTCCCTCTCTCTCTCTCTCTCTCTCTCTCTCTCTCTCTCTCTCTCTCACACACACACACACACACACACACACCTGTATACACATACACACAGAATTACATGATGAAACAGCTGCTATGTTCCCAGATGTTAAATGTGTATATGTGTTAAAGCAACAAGAAAACCATCGCGCTAACACCGCATGTTCACAATCCTATCCAGTTCGAAGGTTTGGAAGCTAATTTGTGTACTTGTCTAAGAAGTAAACAAGCTAGAACAGCAAAACAAAAGTCATCTAGCATAATGATACTCAAATCTGGCAATTCAATTGAAAAATTCAATTCAATTGAATTTTTTCTTTGATGTCATCAAAGAAAAAATTCACCTCAGAGAAAAACTGTTGTATTTTATAAGAAAATAAAACAAGATCCTATCAAGTTTTCACTAGAAAGTCAGGTAGGCCTCTCCCATCCTATTCACACCTGAGATTCATCTTCCCCTTTGGTACCTCACCAACGATGGCTTCAGAAGAACAACACTGAAACTGCTCTGAATTTAATACTCTGGCTCAAGCACAGATAAATTTCTCTTGTCTTAAACCCCTAGAGCTCAGCCAAGGAAAGGCCACAATATTTAAATAAAAGGTAATGAAATATTTGCATATAACACAAAAGAAATCAACATAGAATGGAATGAAACTGGATAATCTAGCACATAGTTTCTTTACTTTCAACTTAAATTTCAGTATATGGATGCTTCCCCATTCAGCTCTCAACTTGCCTAAAATGCTCAATTATATTTAACAACTTAAATATCCAAACTCAAGGGAAGTATCAGAGAGGGCATGAAGTCAACTCCTGCTTTCAGGGGTCAAGTTCATGTCTGCATCTTCCTCAGATGATTGGCCCTAAGCATGTCCTCCTGCTCTAGGAGAGGCTCTACCTATTTTAAAAGACAGAGCTATAATCTCCTAGATAACGAAGTGGTTTTTCTTTTAACAAAACACAGCAAACTGTAGCAGGAGTGCTTGTTTTACTACAACTTCAGATGACATTCATATCAAGGAGAGTCTAAATTTTGCATGAGATATTTAATAAGTGAATTAGAATGAATTTAAATAAAAGAAGCATAATTTACACAATGAATCCTGACCTTCATCACATTACCTTTAAAACTAAGCAAACTAACTATAAATATAGTGTCATATTGTCATTATTCTAATGAAATGGCATATATTGAAAATAAACATAGAAGAGCCAGAATAATCTTGAAATAAAGCTAAAGATATAAAATTTGTTCATTCTGAGTCCATTATCTACAAGTAGTCCAAGCGTTCACTCTGGTCTCAGTGTTTGTGTTCTCTCAAAATTCATATGTTTAAACTAATCCTCAATGTAATGTACTGAGAGGTGGGGCCTTTAGGAAGTAATTAGGCCATAAGGACTCTGCCCCCAGCAATGGGATCAGTGCCCTCATAAAGGAGGCTTGAAGGAATGTGTTCTTCCCTTCCACCGTGTGAGATACAGCAAGAAGGCACCATCTCTCAATCAGAGAGCAAGCTTTCACTAGACACTGAATCCTGGGGCTTTTTGAACTTGGACTTTTCAGCCTCCAGAACTATGAGAAATAAACTTCTATTGTTTATGAAGATCCAGTGTAAGGTACTTTTCATAGTACCCTGAATGGACTTACACTTGTTCTACCTTAATTTCTTGAAAGTTCTTATGTACTGCACAAGAATGTTGAATTTTAATGTGCTTAGTGTGTATAAACTAAGCTACAGTAAAAGGAAGCATATGTTGCTACCACAAATTTCAAAGTATCCCTACTTTAGTTTCATGTAATATAAACTAATTTATTTGTTTGAAATACCAAGACATTGTTAAATCATTGTTCCATAAAACAAATTAAGATGGTAAAAAGGCCTTTTGGTTATATATTCATTCAAAAATAGATTTCTATGTGTCATAAAATTTTATAATGTTCCTTGAAAGATTATCTACATGCAAAAGATAAAGTTAGACCCATCCATGCCTCACGTCATACACAAAAACTAACTCACAATGGATCATAGACAGAAGTTTAAGGGTCAAAACCCTCAGAAGAACATTTAGGATGAAATCTTTATGATCTTAAGAAATGGTTTCTTAGATATAATACTGAATACTTAAGTTAGAAAGAAATATAAATGGGACTTCAACAAATTTAAAACTTTGTGCTTTAAAGGATACCATTAAGAAAATGAAAAGATAATCAACAGAATAGAAACCAAGAACTTTAAAATCACAAACTTGATAAAAGACTTGTATACAAAATATATAAGACTCATGATTAAAAAATAAAGGGACAAACACCTCAATTAAAAATGCGCAAAGAATTTGGATATTTTTCCAAAGAACACACACAAATGGTCAATTTGAACTTGAAAAGATACTCCATATCATTAGTCATTAGAGAAATGCAAATCAAAATCACAATGATACTACACCAGTTCATATCCACTAGAGTGACTAGTCAGACAGACAATAGCAAGTGTTGACAAAGGATATGGAGAAATGGGAACCTTAATGCATTGCTAGAGGAAATGTTATATGGTGTGACTCCTTCGGGAAACAGCTTGGTGATCTCTCAAATTGTTAAAAATAGAATTATAATCTGACCCAGAAATTCCACTGCCAGTTGTATACCCCAGAGAACTGAAATATATATCCACACACGAAAGCTTATACACAAATGCTCATAGCAGCATAATCTATAGTGGGAACTAATGGAAACAATCCAAGTGTCTATCAACTGAAAAATAGATAAACACAATGTGATATATCCATACAATGGAATACTATTTTATAATAAAACAAAGTGAAGCATCAATCATACTTCAACACACATAAACTTTGAAAACATTATGCTAAGTAAAAGAACCCACATATTGTATGATTTAATTTATATAATGTATACAGAAGAAGCATATCCATAGAGACAGAAAATACATTAGTGGTTGCCAGGGTACAGGGAAGGGGAAAATGGGAAGTGACTGCTGATACATGTGGAGTGTCTTTTTAAGTTAATGAAAATGTTCTAAAATTAAATAGTACTAATGATTACACAACTATGGGCCCTTCAGCACCAGAGTAACAGGAATGAAAGATCACCATATGATATCACTGCACCCTATGATATTAATCAGAAAAAATAGCTAAATGCTGTCACAGATATATATCATCCATTTTGTTTGTTTTTATTAAAGCACCACTTCTAATCAAATTGGAGATCAGCCTCCAAAGTGATCACAAGGTGATGAATTTTAAGGGTGTCTTGGAATTGGGCCTGTTATCTTCTTGCTCCTGATCAAGTGAGGCACCTAAAGAAAACTAAAAACCAATAAAATAAACAAAAAAAATCAGCACAACATCAAAGCAGGGTTTTTCACCCTTTGTTCCATGAAATAGGTTAATAAGGAGATTTGAAATAGTCATAGCAGTCCTTAAGAGACAATATAATACAAAAGAAACAGCAACTATTGCGAAGTATGTCTACCACATTCAGTGAGAATCAACGACACAGTATATCTTAAAGGCCCTGCAAGGACTATCCAGAGACAAGAGCCAACAAAAGTTGTTCAGAATGCTCTTCATTTCTTCTAGTAAGTTTTAAATAACTTTAAGCACTATTGACCACATATTTTTATTTCATGTCTTATTTTCAGCTTTTCATCTCGTACTACCTGTTGGTATGTAAGAGAAATCATAGTAGCAGACAACACTAAAACCTATAGTAGAAACTAGAATGTGATTTAAATATACCACATGCCTGGAGATTCCAACTCTTTCTTCCACATTATTTATATAGCCTATTTATTTGTAAGGAGTTTAAAGTGCTGCTTATGTGGTAGTAACCTCTAAATACCAATAACCAAGACACTGACTAGTGAACAACAGAGGAATAGACATACTTAAAAGTGTCTTGTTCAGTTATTACATCCCATGCTGCAGATCTCTACATCTAAATTTTAATTAAAAATAATTCCAACAAAAGTTGCTTGAAAGCCAAGAAATTAACTGGTATAAATATTAAATATTGTTTTTTACTTCAAAATCAAAATTTTTAAAACACAAAATATTAATTATTTTGGTGCCAAACATACTTCTGAACTTTTTCTTTCTGCTTTCACATTATCATTAATATGAACCCTTCCTCAATAACTCTCTTGGGTAAAAGATTCTAACAGCTAACAGATAGGGTAAGAACACAAATGTCCAAGATTTAGCCACAAGCTAAAAGTCTAGCATATATCCACACCCATTAATATACTTGACTGACTTAGTGTTTGCCCTTAAGATTGGAAAAGCTCAAACCACATTTTAACCTGTGAGATACTCTGTTAAAGCAGTATTTCACTATTTAGCAGCTCAAAATATGGACATTTTGCAAAAAATCAGGAAATAATTACAATGTATTTACCTGAAAATCATTTTTCTGTATGTTTTGAAGTTCCCTGTACCTGTATTGATGTATTTATTAGCAGTACCCACTTCTATGATTTTTCCTTAATTTTCTTATAATTCTACAGTAGAAAGAGGTAAGAATATCTCCTAACAAAATATTCAAAAATATTTCTACCAATTATAGAGTACAAGAAAGGAATAGTCAAAGATTTGTCTTACATTAAAACTGTAATACAGAAATGAAAAGAATTCTCAGACAAAAGCTGTTATTAAGGTTCACAGAGATAGATAATGTGTCCTTCTACTTTGAATAATAAAAATAAAAGAATAAGGTTGCAAGTCAGCTGGAATTGAATGACCCTAACTTCCTTTCCTCAGGCTCTTAGAAATACTAGTGAGCATCAGAGACAGTGAGAAAGTACATATGTATCCAAATGACACAGAGTGGACCAGGATTCCAAAGTGGAACCTTTCTGTGCAAAGGGTATCCATTTTACTTTTTTATTCAAAGACATGCTAATGCACAACATTCAGACCCTTTAACACTACAGCATTCATTCTCTTGGTATAGTGCAACTGTCTATTGCCTTTACCCAAAGTTGCAAAATGTTTGACTAAGTCACCACTCACTCATTGAAATGACAGAATTTATGCTTAAGCTGTCAATCTGCTCCCTCCACAGTATTTCCACTATTGCAATCACCACCTAAAATGAACCCCTTCCCCTTATGTGAATTGTACTTGTGGTCCTATAAATGTCGGTTCTAGAAACTATAATCTCTAATAAGGAACCCAGCTCTAAATCAAAGAAATTGCAACTAATGATTATAAGACATTATTAGCTACTTTATGGTAAAGTTTGAATAACCATTGATAATTTAATTTTTTGATATATTATACATAATAGTGGGGTTCACTTTGACATATTAAAAAATGCAAATAACAGTTATCTCCATTTCAATTGCCAGTACTTCCTCCCCTCCTGCCTCTCCCGGATTACCTTCCTCTATTGGTCTTTACTAATTCAATTGTTCTTGTTTTAATAAAAGATATCTTCCTTAAAATATTATTTCATAAATGTTATGGCATTAAAACATCCAGAGCACAGACACTGAACCCCTGAAACACAAATCAAATTAGAAGAGAATAGAAAAGCAAAATTCATTTCCAAAAGTTGTGCTGTTAGCAAACTGTTCTTTAAGGCATGACTCCACTAAACAATGATTATCAAGGACCACTAAAACATATGACACTCCTGGAGCCAGACAAGCACCTTAGAACTCCTACAGGAAAAAAACATGGACAAAGTTGGTGAAAAATTCCTTGTATTCAAATAGGCTATGACATTTGTATCCCTTCCCCCTTGTGGCATGACACTAGGAAACATCATCTTGCAAGGAAATAAATGGTGCCTATAAGTACTACACAGTATCTAGAACTACACCTTGAAGAAAATATCAAAAGCCATTCTTTCCTTATTTAGAAAGTCACCAGAGCTAGAAAAGTGGTCTCAAATTATATAAGAGAATAGATAACATAAGTTCACCTAACTATCCACTGTACCTATCAAGGACATAAATGTAGCCACTCACTACATTTCCTGTCTCACGTTCTCAATAAATCACCTGTGACTTCAAAGAGTAGATTGAGGTCACCTTCTTGTGAGCCTCCTCAAAGGTGACTCCAGTGTCAAACATGCACACTTTTTACTTCACCCATCCTTAAGTTCAAAGAAGCATGGTCCTTCATGCCCCACAACCTCTTGGCGTAGGTCTTCAATTAATCTATTCCTGATTGGTGAGTGATTCTCCTCCTGCTCATGTTACACACCCAGAACCATCCTTTCGATCAAGTCCCAGTTCCCATCTTTAACTGACAGAAAGACATTTTATTTGATTGCTTTCTAATCACACAAATCACTCCTTCCTCCCAATACTACCCCCTTCCCACACTCAGCTGCATCCATTACACTTTCTGCCCTAATCTTGCAATTCTCAATCATCTTACTCCCCTTTTCAGAAACATTCTTGAGTTCACTAATTTTAATACCTCCAGTCTAACTCTTCCACCAGGCTTTCAGACTTCAAACTGTGATTCCACTAATCCTCAAAAACACCATTCCATTAACTTTCCCACAAATCCCCAATTGCATACCTCTCACTCTATCCATAAATAATTCTAGCCTTTGACTTTTACACAAATTACACCTTCCCCTTGCCAAGAACATGCTTATCTCCCCTGCCAATTGAAACATGCCTTCAGGAGTCACATCAGGTCACACTTCTATAAAAGATTTCCCTTTCTTTTCCTTTCATCCTAGATGGGTCTTCTGCCAGAATTCTATCTCATATCTATTATTCTGTGTGTGTGTCGCTGAAGAACTTATGGGTCAAGGACTAAATACTCACATTTTAAATCTTCTTCAGTAACTAAGTATAAATTTGAATATTTATAAGTTCATCATAGGGTATTACATATTTAGACATTAAGTGCAGGTAGGTTTATCACATAATATTTTATATTGTCCATCTTCTCAAAACTTCATGATCATTTTTAAGTTAATTTCCACCTAAAGTATTTCTCTAGACAAAGAGCATTATTAAAAACAATAAGAATAGCCTGGCACTACTGAGACACACAGAAAGGGAAGAAAGAGTTGTCTTGCAGACATAGATTTAAATGACAACTTATCCATGGCATTTCTACGTGTCCTAGCTTTTGCACCGGACCATCTTCGCAAGGGTATTTGCATATCAAACAGCCTTGGAATCTAGGGATAGGATCTCCCTCCAGATTAGAGGACACATTTATTTCCCGACCAGAATAATAAACATACTATCTCTCTGAAGGGTAAAAGTTAGGCAGCTTTGCTAGAAGCCCCTTAAGAGTGGGGATTTCCTAAAGTCCAAGTTCCTCAGCTGTGACACAAATCCATTGTACAAACATCTACTGCGCCACTCAGCACTGCCCAAATCCCAGTTTGGGTGACAAGGGGACTGCTGAAAACTTGAAGCTCATACTATCTGTTATGCACTGAGTCCTAAGCACTTCTTCTCTGATCCAAAAGTTTCCCGTCTTTCACCAACATCTACTCTGTAAACTCTGACCCTTGGTAGTTCCTGACAACTTCTGCATGTTAACTAAAAGTCTGTTCAATTAGGAGATTCTAGCTTACAAAATAAAACAGAAGCTACCACATCAGTTCTACACGTCTATCATGCAATGACCTGAACATCAAATATAAGAACTCAAAAGTTCAAGGACTTCAAGATCTAATGAAGCCATGCCAAACTAAAGCAAGAGAAATCAGAGCAGTGGTTGCCTCTCAGGTTGTGGGCAGAACAGTAATGGAAATGCAGAGTTTCCTGGGGTATGGGAATAATCTTTAAATTCATTCGAGTCCTGGTTACAATGATACCCACAATTGTCAAAATACATCCATCTGTAAAGTTCATAACTATGTATTTCAATATATGTAAGTCATATCTCCATAAGAAAGCATTAAAATTCTAGACATTTAAACACTGAATACACTGCATCTCTTTTAAGTTTCAGGTTGAAATGATTCACAGAAACAAATTTTTGGTCACTTTCACCTAATGCTGTGGAACATCCTTTTTAGGGGGCAGCTGCAACATAAGGACCTAAGAGTATGAATTCTGGGGCTGAATTCTGGGGCTAGGGAGTTGTGGCTCAGTGGTAGAGCACTTGCCTGGCACATGTGAGACCCTGGGTCAGAACCAGGAGCTAAGTCAACCTTTATTCATTATTGATTACTTGGTCTCAGGTATTGTTATAGCAGTAGAAAACAGACTATGATACCCTATATAAAATCTGTTACTGCATCTGTAAAATATTTCTCATATTTAGTATCTTTCAATTAAAAGTATTTCCTGTATTATTATACATATATACATGTATAAAAGCTTCATATGGAAACTCATCAAATTGTATAATTTTTATGGTTTTATGTATCAGTTAAATAAAGAAAAATTTTAAAGTATTGCCTGTATTTCATATCCATTATTATGTCTGAGATATAAGAAATTCCCTTAATTGCTATGAATAATATTTTTAATGTAACAGAAAAAAATAATTAAGTTAATTAAAAATCTAAATTCCCAGAAAACCAATCATTTAAGAATGTGGAGAATATTCAAGCATACTGGGTTCCTGCTTTTAATCTGCCCCAATTAAAAAAAAAAACTTGAAGCAGAATGATGGTGACTACTGTGTTTAATTTCTTTGCTTAACAATTACAACACCTGCTGCACAATAGTAATACAACTAATGAAGATGAGCTGCAAGTTTTAAGCGGCTGTCTCAAAAAAATCACAATTAAGGGATATTATTTTTCTTTTAGTCTTTAAGTCTTTTTATTTTCACATTTCTTATGTCTTAGAATACAACAACAGTATATCATTTGCTGCACACAGGAAGTAGAAAGAACATAGAGAATAATCCCTCCCAAGCTACACTAACAAAGTATTACCAAAAAGGTTACACATATTTCAATGAGCCACTATAACTGTGCAGACCAGATGTTACAGAGGGGGAAAAGGCATTTTAATTACAACTATATTCATTTCTATCTAAAAAGCAGGTGCATACACTTACATATGTAAATTCAACAAAGTTCACACTTCCTTCTCTTCTTGCCAGATCTGAATAGTTAATCTGAAAACTTAGCTTGTAAAGCACTGCTTGACTCAAACACAACAAAGTAAAAAGAACTGTAAAGAATCACTAAAAATCATTGTGAGTTATCTTTATTGTAAATTATTTTTTCCATTCCTAAGAATTTTCACAGATTTGAAGTCAAGACAAATGAATTCTTCATCTGGGGCAACTCTCCCAAAACTGACAACCTGAATTTTAACTTAGAAATTTGTCGAAGTTTCTGACTTGCCATTAAGTTTCCTCAGCTCCTCAACATGGAGTCAGGAAAGGTTTTACTATGTTTCAAGGAGGGGGGATGCATTATTGACAAATGGCCAGAGGATTGTGGCATCAACACCGGTCCAATCAAAACCTGTAGGCAGAAATTCTAGACTCTTCTTTCATGTTACATCCCAAATTCAAACCCGCCACTTTGATGGGATCCACTTCCTTTCCTGCACCTTAGTTTGGACTGTATCATGACTGGTTACCTTAGTTGCTTCATTTACAGTCTCTCCACCTTCAATCTCGCCTGACTGAAAAACACTTTCCACCCTGTGGCCATAACGGATTTATAAAGGTTAAGTGTGATTATGTGACACAGAACACATTGAACATATGTTCTTGAACCTTCTAACCCCACCACCTGCCAATTCCTACACCCTCTGATTCCCCAGTAGTAGTATAATTTCTGGCACACACCACTCTCCCTCATGCCCCAGGGCTTAAAGTGTGCTCTTCTCTCTTCTTTGACAGCCTACCCAGTGCCTTTCCCAGGAGACTAACTCCCAGTGGGTCTTCCACCTGAGTTTTATCCCCTCCAGTAGGCTTTCCAGAACCTCTTCTTTGGCCCTAAAACTACCTCATCTGCCTACAGCTCACAGTATCTATCACACCATCAGAACTGATCCAGCTCTTCATCTCTCCTGCAGATTCCTTGAGGGAAGAACTCTTCTTCACCCCTTCACTTCCAGCATGAAGTTGGAACATAGCGACACTTTTTAAATGTTCATGAAGTTTTAAAGGGATATCATAATTACTACTCAGTAAAAGACTTCATATATTTCAGAGTTGAAATAGGCCCTGAAAATAATTTTTCCCAACTTCTTCATTTACGAATGGAGGTTTTAAAACAGAGGTAACCGCAGAGTGATTCCTCCCAATAACCCAAAGATGACAGAAAGAAAAACAAGCCAGTGTCAATGGCCACCCCACCCCTCGAGGATGTTTAGAAGTCTTTAAGGAAAGGACATCAGGAGATGCAATGGATATGGTGGGATGCCATCAATTTTAGCACCAACCACACCACTCTGAAATGCAGGAGGAGCTTTCCAGAGTGTCCCCAGTAGAGCAAGTGTCTCTGCACCCAAGGCGCCTGCGGCTCCATGCCTAGCTCACTTCCCGCCCTGGCAGGGTTGCCACCCTTGTAGGAGCGGTTGTTCCTGATCCTCACCGGGCTTTGTCTGACATAGTCCGATTCTGGAATCTGACTGACACACACGGTCCAGGAGAGGTACCGGGAGACAGGGCAATGGGACTGGGTGTAAAAACCCAGGTTGACGGGAACCCAGAACGGAGTAACGAGCTGGGGCTGGGCTGAGCGTCGTCAGCGCCAATTTCCGGCCGCAGAGACCACAAGCCACCTCACCCCGGCCGCCCCGGCCTTGGGCACAAGTCCGCACACTCCGCTCGCGTCCTCCATTCACATCTGGGAGCGAGCCGGCGGACGCGGCCACCTGTGGGTGGGGACAGGACTTCCTTCCAGCGTTCAGGCCGCCAGGGGCACAGGGACACCCTGTCCGGCGCGAGAGAGGACCCACAGCTCGGCCAGAGCGCCCAGAGGTTCCAGCGCAGCGGCTTCCGGCCGCCGCGGTTTCCATAGCAACGGCTGCGCCAGCCGTAGAAGACGCTCCCGGGGTCAGAGGTCATCTCCGTGGCAACGGAAACTTCCCGCGCTACGGCAGCTCCAGCGGGCCGCTTCCGCCGCATTGCGTAGCGGAGTCCCCGGCGCTCCGAGGCAGGGCCCCTGCTGCTGAGCGGTCCCGAGAGCAGAGGGCGGCGCTGGGGACGCTGGCTGCCCGGCACGCCCAGAGCAGGCCCGCGCTCCAGGGCTGCGCTGGTCCACTGCGGAGGCCAGCCTGCCGAGGGGCTCCTAGTGTGGGAACAGACACCGGAGAGCTGCAGCGTTGGCCCGCTCAAGGCTTGGCAGAAACACCCTGACAGTTCCTGCCCAGAGCCCGGGCTTCCGCCAAACTTTCCTGTCCCGGACACAAACTCCAGGCCTCTGAGCCCGAGGCCACAGTGGCCCAGCGACCTTCTAAAGTGGCTCCAAGAGGAGGAGGAGAAACAGACGCTGTAGTGTTTGGAAGAGCAGGGCGCTCTCGAGTTTGAAGATGAATGCTTTTAAAACTGAAAAAACAAAACAAAATGATGGGGGTTGGGGGGGTGACCACGTCCAAGACAATGGAACTAGAGGGGTTCTTTAGGTGCTGTTCCCTCAAGAGCAAAACAAGCCACAAGGAGGATCCCAGTGTCTGTCTCCAGAGGAAGGAGAGCACAAGAGAAAAGAACAATGCATTCAACTTTTGCAGAAAAGAAAAGGAGATGGACGTGAAAGTTCAGAAGAGAAAATGAAGCCAGAACCCAATGGTGTCCCAATCTTTTGAGAGTTTAAGGCTGAGCATGCCTGCAGGCAAGAATACGATTGGCTCCTTAGGTTTATTTTCCAGAAAGGCTGTAGTGTGAGGAATAGATTACAGGCCTCAAGTTTTGAAAGTTAGAAGGAAGAGTCTTATAACTGGCCAGGGCATGTTTCTGCACACCATGTTCCAGGTGGCCTGCCCTAGCTGATCAAGAGCCTGATGCTAAGACCACTGACATCTTTTTCCGTGTTTTTTGTTTCTTATCATTTAGAAGCCTAATTCTTGGTGAGCCCTATAGGAAAGAAGCAAGCACAAGCACCACCAGGTATAGTCCCAGAGTTCACTTTTTCAGGTACCCCTGTTTTGCACTATTTTTTTTACTGAACTATATTAAGAACCTGCCTCCTGTCATAAGCAGAGTTTTTGCCAAGAGACCAGGATTAAGACAGTATAGCCCAACAGTTGTTGGGTAGACTTTCTTAGATGATATTAGTCAAGCAGACAAACTAACTTAAATGTTTTCCATAAAACATGTATTTGTTATCCCTCCTGTTGTCCTCCTAACAGGAGAGTTAGGGTTTAGGTAGCCCTAAGAATTCCTCCTTTTCTTTTCCCTTCATCATCCTACCTTTTACATTCTGACTTAAGAAATTAGTTCATAGCAACTAGAGAAATATGCAGGGAAAATATCAGGAAATAGTTGGTCCTTCAAAAGCACAATAGCAAAAATATGTTTGCATCTCTAGAAGTATATTAAGGAACTGAGAAGTCTCCCCCAGGAAATTCCTGGCCCTTCAGTGCCCAGGTTCAACTCATAACTAAATCTGGTGCATGGTATACAAATTAAAAACCTCATGAAAAACCACACAGACTACAGCACTGGATAGGTGGATATGTAATTAGATATAAGCCCCACAGTCCCCACTAAAGGGGGTAAAGTTTTTACCAGTTAGGGTAAAAGCTTTTATTGAAAATGTAAGCACATTGCAATGAGTGGTTTAAAACTTAATAAAGGAGATCCTGCTGTACTGTTCAAACCTCCCAACTGTTTCTTCTTAAAGAAACTATGAATAAATGCTTCCATTTTGAGATGTCTACACAGTATTTATAGAAAACTTATGAGTCAATTTGAGTGAGGTATGAAGCCAAAATGTGCAAGAGTGAAAACATTGGTTGTTGTCCTTGTTACCATAATATAAGAACATTTCACAAAAGTCTCCAGTGTTTGTGTTGCTAAAACATGGAAGACTGGGTTCGAACATTTAAAAGTAGTGGTTCAGTGAGAGAAATGTGAAGAATAGTATAGAATTAGCTTAAGTACCTTCTGAAAGCAAAGCTTCATTGGAGCGAATTAAGGATGCTAAGAACAGAACAGGGCTGTATGTGGGTACAGCCAAAGTCACCTTTATTATTAAAACTAAGTTTAGATTATTAGGCATTGAATTTTATACCTTTTAACTTGGAGATAAATTTCAAAAAAGAAAAATCCACTCTTCCAGCAAGTCAGTACTTGGAAACCTATCTGAATGCCATCCTTTGGTTTGCAAAGTGGCACAGCTCTGCACAATCCATTTTGCTCCTTCAGCAACTAAAGCTTCCTGGGTGCAGTGCAAGGACAACTCATCATACATGGAACCCCACTCCAAAGCCAAACATGCTTTAAGAACCACTTTATACCTGTTTGTTCTTCTGGCATGCAGTCTGAATTTTATGTCTTCATTTGTCACATATTTAGTGTGTAGAAATGCAGAAGCTGTAGCCCATTTGTGGTTCACCCTATTCTACAGAACCCAGAATGAGTCGGCAAGCTGAAGAGTAAAAAGTGCTTACTCTTTTGACTTCCCTCTCTCCATATTTTCTTACTTTAAAATTCCATGACAGCAATAGATATAAAGCAGGTAGCTTTAAAAAACAATGTATATCTAAGTGAATAACAGTGGCATACCAGGTGTCTTAGGTACGTTTGGTACTTAAAACAGCTTATTGAAAGACAAAAGCAAAGCTGAAAGGTACCCAAACAAACAGGAAATAGAAAGTGCTAATGGGTAATACCAAGCCCTGCTGGTTGCATTGCAGTTACATGGCAGAGAAAGAGACTGAACTCAGTAAAAGAAACACACAGAGCCATTGGTTTGTGGATATTCTCAGGTACTTAGCAAAAATAGGTCTAGGATATCCTCTGCATGCCTATCTTCCTTGCCACTGACCCATGCACAAAATCCTAGCAAGTCATGGAGGCTCGAGGGTGTCCTGCATGTAGCTTACTAGGCATGTACGTTTGAGAGTCCATGGCTTGCTTTGCTTGTTTTTTTATTATGTGTCTGAAGAGATAGTAATCACATTACTTTAGTATTTATCTTTGTTGTGGACTTTATTCTTTCAAGCACATTCTTATCACTCTTTGCCTCAAGATTAGTGACCTAGATCATTTTCCAAACTAGCCTGTTATACACACTGGTCAGTCCAAACTATCATACTGGTTCAAAGAAATATATCAAATCTCCTCCAGGCAATATAAGTGACTTGGGCTTAGAATTTCCTGTTCAATAATTTGCCTAAAATACAGTCATCTTGCATGACTCACACAGTTAAAGTTGCAGCAGATAACATTTATTCTAAATGCATAGCTATTGCTCTACTCAAAGTGGGGGAAAGTAGGACATTTAAGTGTGTGTGGGGGGGGGTGGGTGTTCATTCTCTAATAATTGTTGCACTATGCTATACTGGACATTTTTATGATGCTAGCAAATTGATATCCAAGATTTTAAACTATTGTAAGACACTTTAATATATGTAGCACAAATACATTTTGCATGTTCTTTTCCAGTTAAATTTTACATAAAAACAACTATTAACAACTGTAAGCACTATGGAGCTAATAATAACTTTTAGGTAGGTGAATAACTTCACCCTTAAATTCACGCTTTTATTATCTGCTTATTTTCACATCAACCTGATTATATAGCAGTGCTCTGAAATTCCTCCCAGGAATTTTTGACCAAACTATCCCACACTGCATACTTTGCAGAGGCTGGGAAGAAAAATTAATATTTATTCTCTGAAATAAGAAAAAGTGCTTTACACTAAATTTACTGGGACTTGCAGTATTCTGCCAAGCTTCTTAGTTTGAAACCAGTTAATTGTTCTCTTTTTAGATTTAAGATAACATAATAGGTAATAGTCAATCTGTTCTTTTGGGTTTTAACAGTTAAGAGGATTTTGGTCTTTGTTTTATTTTAATTATCCAATTAACTTCTTAGTTACACTGCTATCTTGGGATCAAAAACCTGCAAATGATTTTAGTCTTCATGTTAATAGCAGAAAGAGAATGGAACTTGCCAAGTGCAATACTGAAAAAGGACGGCTAGTCATGAGTTTGATTCAAGCTTAAGAGAAAAACTTTTAGAAGGTGAGATAGTGTGACATAATAATGTCCCAGTTTTTAAAAATCTACAAAATGCTGCAACCTCCATGTTGGAACTCAAATTACTGGCAATCTACCCTATTGGTGACATTGTAAGGCACACCCTGAGTTAACCTATCACTTCATATATAAGTACTTTCGTATTCACAAGCTGCAAATTAAATTGCTCTAAAAATAAATTGTCATTTGTTTAACACTTTCCAAAATGCCTGAGAAGGGAAGGGGGAAAAAGATTTATTCCAGAGAGATGAAAGTGGGTGGGGTGGGGGAAGTGTTATAAAAATATCTTGAATGGTGTTTAGGGAGAAATTAGTGTTTTCAATAAAACCATGTACAAAAGAAACAGAAAGGCCTACAAAGAAACACTGCTCTTGGGGAACTATTTCCCACTGTCCAGTACTATGGAAGGATTAACTTCAAGGTCCCTAGACAAATGGCCAAACCTAAACAATAATGCAATACAAAAGTAGTCCTTTCTGGGAAGACAGCTAAAACTTTTCACAGAAGGACATAAGAGGGCTTCAGAACACCAAGATCCTTACTTTGTGAAGCAGAAGCCCTTCCCCTCCCAACTGCAGCCCTGGGCCTGCCCCACTTTGGGAAGTCCTGTGAAACAGTGTTGCAGATGTGGGTTGGTTTTGCTTGAACCAAGCATCAGCAAGTGTCCGGTTGGATGCTGGAGGTTGGAGACACCTCTTAGCTGAATTAGCAATGCGGATGGAGGGGTGAACACTGCTTTTCCCCTGGGCAATTCTCAGGGTGGCAGTCTTATTACGGAGTTGCTAAACACTGAGGAGTTAGGCCAAAGAAGGGTAGAAGGGTGGAGGTGGGAGGGTGGTTAGGGGATAGAGCTGGAGCACAAAGATCAGGGTTTCCGGACAGAGTCATAAGGTCTGCTGCACCACTGAGCCTGCCTGGCAGGCAAAGGCAACTCTCAAGATCTCCACTGCCACCCCAGCACCCCAGCTGGGGGCAACCTCCTCCTCCTGAGCACAGGAGAGTTGGCCCTCTTGGACCGACTAAAAATTCTGTTTCCCTCTTGCTGCAAAAGTGGTGGCCTTAAAGGGTGCTCAGCCTCCACACACACTGCCTCCCTCCCCGCCCACCCACACCTTGTCCTCCTCCTCTGCTCCCGCTGCACCCTTAGGCAGCAGCCCCCTCAGAGCGCACCGCCCCAGCTACGCTGCATTTGCAAAGTTCAGAGGCTGGGAGCGGTCAGCCACTTGCTGCCCAGACGAGTGGGTTCCGGGTACCAGCAGGGCCCCCAGCTAGGCTCTGGTGTCGGGGCGGCCTCAGAGATCCATGATCTACTGCACCGCAGTGCCAGCCTCAGGAGCATCCAGCTCCCGGGCTGCCACTGCGGGATGGCCAGTCCCCGCCCCCTCCTCGCCACACCGCTCCAGACACAAACACTGGGCCCGGGTCCCTGCCTACTCTGAACCCAGCTGGGGGACTCCCCACACCCCTGGCTGCAGGCAGGTGCGGTTCGCGAAAGGCGCATGCAGCCTCCTCGCCCGCGTGGTAGCCGCTGCCACCATGCAGCCCGCCAGCCTGGCGGTCCCGGGTTGCTCGCCCACAACTCCACCGCCCCCAAAGGCTTCAGAGAAGCGGGGAAGTGAACCCTTGGGACCTAATCCCTAAATCACCTGCATTTGCATTTCTTATGTAATGCACTGCAAGTTTCCCGGTTGGAGCCCTTTAGATTCCCAGCGCATGATCACCGGGAGACTTAAAGCAGGGACTCTGCCCGACTCGTCCCTGGTGGCACCAGGGATGCGGGGTTGGACCGAGCTTTCTAAAGAGGGGGTTTAAATGACATATACTAGAGGGGCCGGGCTTGCCTCCTCTGCCTGGGGTTCCCTTCAGGCATGAGCCCTGCTCAGTATCCCCAGTGGCAGGATGTGTCAGAGGCAGACAGAGGGAATGAGTTAATACTCGGCACCGGGAGCTAGACGGGGGAGGGAGGCGGGGGCTGACGGAGGAGCGGGCCGCGAGGGAGGGGGCCCCTCTTACTTTGGTAAAGGTGATCGAGGTGGCGAATATTGTGCAAGCTAATCAGAAAGTCTAGCGCTACGTCCCCGAACCTGCAGCAGAAGTACGGGATTGCTCGCCGCTTTAGCTCCTGCCAACTACCAAAGCTTCGGCTGCCTCGGGCGCAACCTTAAACCACAGCCCTTCGACATTCCACCAAGCCTAGGCAACCAAATACATTTAGGAAAAAAGAAGTTTCCTCCGCCCTCCTAGTGATGGATTGTGTCACAGCCAAGAGATGCTGATAATGGTTTTCGGGTTCGCAGACGCGGATCCAGCTGCTACTTGTTTATTCATGCAGCACCTCTGTATGCAACACTGTCCTGGTTCCTTGTATGTTTCCCCTGCCTTCCTGCATAGCAGAACTGCAGATCTAGCTCGATGAGCAACAGACAGGTTATTATGAGGAAAAACATAACATGATGCATGTTTTGCTTACCAGTTGGGTTCTTGTTTTTCTTAAGACTCTTGCCACAAAGACACTGCAGCATATGCGTTCCTTTGCTGAAAATGTTCCAAAGAAACCACATTGATTTGGGCGAAAAGCAATCCAGCAGCTTAGACACCCTGAGAAACAAGAGATCCTTGTGGTTGCATAATAATAACTTGAAATCAGTTCTCCTGAAGAGGGGCACCGGTTTTACCATAGGAAAAACGATAATATTCCGGATCTTCTCCCAGTTTTTTCCCCTCACGTGGTATATTTCTTTGAGACTTCTCAGTGATTGTTTTTTCTCGGCCAGGGTGAATGATTTATCCCCTCTTGATCACCACTGGATTATTACCAAAAGGTTGGGAAAAAAATCCTTTTTCAGCATGAAGCCAAACAAAAAGGCAAAGAAATCCCAACTGAGACCAAAACTAATCAGGGAGAGCAGTAATGCACAAAAGATCCCCAAAGAGAAAACCATAGCCTTTTACTTGGTCGTTCTGAGGATGGGTGGATCTGCAGAAGGCAAAGCAGGATTCATCTTACTGAGAGTAGACTGCCATTGTGTAGCCCCTAGGAGAGAAGGAAAAAAAAAAAAAGGAAAGAAAGAAAGGAAAAGGAAAAGGGAAAAAAAAAAGGAAAGAAAAAAAAAACCACCACCACACACACTCACACACCAATACCACCTCCGGGACTGAGTCTGACAGCCGAAGACAGAGCCTCCCTTCTCCCAGTGTCGATTTTTTTTTTTTATAATCAATCGCCAGTGCTCAGTGGGATCGGATTGAACCTGCAGTTCTCAATCACCACGAAGAAAAGATGCAAATCTAGGTGCCCCCTCCCCTGGTCAGTCTTGTAGTAGGTAGAGAGCGCCACAAATCCCCTTCCTCCTTCCTCTCACTCTTCCAGTTTCCAACCACCGTGAGCATGAGGAAAATCTCCCCTCCGGATTCCTCGCCCAGCCTCGGATGTGAGTTACAGGCATTAGAGGGAGGAGGAGGAGTTGAAGTTTGCATTGAAAAGACTGGCTTTCCATGACGTAGCCACGTGCTCTCAGACCCGTCACCAGTGAGGTGCTTCAACCAGCCGGGGAGGGCAGTGTCACTGCAGTCTCGGCCTGGGTCCCTCCTGAAGGCTTCCCACCCGCGCACCCTGGTCCTGGTCGCAGCCCCAGCCCCAGCCCCTGCAGGACCCTCTCCCTCCTCCTGCAGGCTCCAGCTGGCCTGCTGTTGGCTCTTCAATTCAGTCTAACAGCTTTCTGTTAAAAGTGGGTTTGGAAAAAGAAAATTAACAATTATAATGAGTAAACCTTAGAAAATGCAAGGGGAGGGCAGACAGTTTAATAACATTCCACACAGCCAAAATTACTTCCACTTTTCCATTTTCAAAAGAAGCATGTAAAGCAACTCAAACATTAAGGAAAACCCAAATTCTTTGAACTCTTATTATGTGAATCCTACTTAAGGTGCTGTTTGAAAAAGGTACACTAGTTACATGACAAATATGTATTTCTAGAAACAGCCTATCAAAGGTGCAATCACTGAAATCTAGATGCAAACTACTTTTTTGTAGAGAGGGTCATGTATATGCACATGAGAAAGTTTACGCCTTTTGTAAAGACAAACTAATATCTTGAAATATATTTTGTAAAGAAAGCAACCTGATTAAATCACATCCTATTGAGCCGCTTATTTCTACACCCTTCAATTGAACTAACATTAACCTCGTTGACTTCTCATCTGCATGTATCACCCACACCCAACAAAATGGGCACATTTTCTACTTTTATCACTATATAACCCAGCTCTCCACTTACCCAGAAAACCAAAGGATTTGGAGTAGAGTTGTTGCTTTATTTTATTAAGGGGAAAAAAAATACAATATACAATAACAAACTTCAGTGTTTCCACAACTAAAAATTAGTAAAAATTAGCAGAGGGTTTTGAAATAAATAGACCACTCTCACTCCATTTAGGTGAATGAATTAACATTTTACTTACTTCCATTTTAACAGGAAAATTGTCACAATAATATGAACTCTAATTTTAAAACATACATTTAGAAGCTCCAGGTTAACTTTTAAAAAATTAAATCTACTGTCTCAACTGCATGGTATAATCAAACTATCTTACAAGCGACAGAAGTAGATTTAAATTTATGTAGATTATATAAATATAATCAACTTATGCAATGATGGAAGACACTGGCTTTTAAAATAAACTTCTCAATTATCAGTTGTCAGAAAAAAAATGTAATAAACAATTTTCCAACTCGCTGAGTGTTCCAATAAATAAAAGACATTTCCATACACTATAATTTGCACCAAATACCCTGACCTTTGGGGGAAAATCAGTCACTTTTAGGTTAAAATAGAACAATTTAAAACAAGTAAATTCTATTACAGTTACAAGTGGGAAAGCTAAATAGTGATGGCCTCTACATGTCAAAAGAATCATTTTTTAAATTTATTTATTCTAATTAGGTATACATGACAGAATGCATTTTGATTCATTGTACACAAATGGAGCACAACTTTTCATTTCTCTAGTTGTACATGCAGAGTCGCACCATATGTGCAGTCATACATATACTTAGGGCAATGGTGTCCATCTCATTCCACCATCTATTCTGCCCCCATGTCCTCTCCCCTCTCTTCCCTCCCCTTTGACCAAAGTTCCTCCATTCTCTCATGCTCCCTCTCCCATTATGGATCAGCATCCACTTATCCGAGAGAACATTCGGCCTTTGGTTTTTTGGGATTGGCTTACTTCACTTAGCATGATATTCTCCTACTCCATCCATTTACCTGCAAATGCCATAATTTTATTCTCTTTTATTACCTTTTATTGCTGAGTAATATTCCATTGTGTATATATACCACAGTTTCTTTATCCATTCATCTATTGAAGGGCATCTAGGTTGGTTCCACAGTTTAGCTGTTGTGAATTGAGCTGCTATAAACATTGAAGTAGCTGCATCACTGTAGTATGCTGTTTTTAAATCCTTTGGGTATAGACCAAGGAATAGGATAGCTGGGTCAAATAGTGGTTCTATTTCAAGTTTTAAAAGGAATTTCCATACTACTTTCCATATTGGTTAAAGAAATTACTAAGATTAACTGCAGTCTCAAATGCTTGTGAAGAAAAGGAGGGAATTTAATTTAAATTAAATGAATTTAATAGGAAGAAGCACACTTGGAATAAACATGAAGAGTAGAATTCTTTTTTGAAAGAAAAAAGTGAGATAGCATTGCCAAACAATTAGGAAATAATTTTTTATATAAATCATGGACAGATACCATATATTGCTTTGGTAACACTCTGGTGTCCTCTAGGGGGTTCTAGAAAATTCCAATATATTACCACTGGGCAAATGCAAAAGAAATAGTTGAATAAAAAAATAGTCTCCATCACCATTTTCATAAAAATATACTCTTCATCAATGTTTTCCAAACTCACTAGACTCTATAAGCTTGCTGAGTTCCCTGGGGTATTTTACAAGTACAATAAAATTTGGGGAGATATTCCATGACTATTGAATCTTTTTATATGCTAATTCTGTATAAAGAGTATTTCTCAAGCCAGCTCTTCTTGAACCTCCAAATTCCCTACTCTTCTCTATACTGTGAAAGTGAATTTGTTCTCTATTAAAATGAAGAATGATTGCCAGAAAGCTATGGTTTCTTTCACTACTGATTGGTGGGAGAGTATGATCCAAAAACAGTATGTTTACAGGAGTTCAAGACCATTATTTAAGTTTCATTTTGGAAGATATCAAAAGTTTTGCTTGCCCTTAGCTGTTCTACATTCAAATCAATACTAGATGACAAAATGGAAACTAATGGAAGACGAAGGCAAGTTTTAAAACATATGTAAGTAAAAATAAGGAAAACCTTAAGAATTTATATTAAAATATGTAGAACATTAGTTAAAAACATTGACTGTTTTCATAAGGCTAAAGTAAAATAAATCCGATACTCATAATCAGATTCATTTAAAAATCAAGCTTACCTTTAGTATATCATAGTAAAAAAAACTACAAGTAAGTATAATGAGCAGAATTTCATAATAGGATAACGTAACTTTTTTTTTCTCCCAGTACTAGGGATTACACCCAGGTGCACTCTACCACTGGGCCACATCCCCAGCCATTTTTATTTTGAGACAGAATCTCACTAAATTGCTAAGACTGGCCTTGAACTTGCAATCCTTCTGCTTCAGCTTCACAAATAACTGGCACTACAAGGTGTGCCACTGCCCCCAGCATAACATATACATTTTATTTTAATATAGAATATGGGACTTTCACAAGATTAGTTCAACCAACAAAAAAAACCTACAAAATTATTTTAGTATGCTTTTCCTATTTGTTCCCAATTTTTGCTCTTCTGTTTCACTGTTCCTTTATTTTAGTAATAAAACCTTAGCCCACCAGTTTTGAAAGGGTACGGGGGTATCTACATGGAGAACATAGTTCCCAGTCCGCATTATGATCAAGTCTGGTCAGACATCTATATTCTGACCAGTGGTATGTGAACAGAAGAGACATGGTCAACCTCCTCATCACAGTCTTTAAAAGAAGTTCCTGGCCTTCCACTTCTCTCTTCCATCCTTCTTGTAAACAGCAAAGTAATGGTGTGAACCGCTTTGACAACAAGGAGAGGATCACATACCAGGAACAGCGAAGTGTAAGACAGAAGTAACCTGGGACCCTGGACAGAGCCACCCCTCCACCCCCTCATCCTGAACTGCTACACTGTTAGATGAAAAGAAAGAAACCTTTATCTCGTCTGAGCCAATCCTGGGCCCTTTACATTGCTGTAACAAAATACTGTAAACAAGGTGACTTGTAGACTCCAGAAATTCATTTCTCACAATCATAGAAGTCAAGTAGTCCAAGGTCCAGGTGCCAGCAGGTCCAGTGTCTGGTGAGGGTTTCCTTCCTCATAGCCAGTGCCTTCTCCCTGAGCCCTCACATGATGGAAGAGACAACAAGCTCCCTTGGGCCTCTTTTATAAAGTCACTAATACCATCCATGAGGGCTCCACCCTTATGATTCAATCACCTCCTAAAGGGGCCACTCCTCACTGCTGTCACATATGGCATTCTGTTTCAATATAAGCAGTATGGGGGCACACAAGGATTCAGACAATAGTCGAACCATTGTATTTTTATGTGAATTTGTTACAGCAGTTTATCTTCTCTGATTTATGGACCAGACTTTACTTAATAAAAGCACACATATTGGGGTTATTTATTTTAAAATGATAAAGAGCATAGGGCCATAACACATGGCCCATGGCTTTATCCAATCTACCCTTCTCCATTCCATCCACTGGAGCATCTACTTATCTCTTTGCTGCCTTTAGCAATCACACGCTATCCTCACCACCAGGGAAACTTCCGCTGCCAGATTCCCCCCTCCCCGTCTCCTCCTCTGACCTATTCTCTGCCCATCAGATGCAACCCGTGACAGTTTAAACCTTATGACCTTGGTGATAAAGCTTTGAACTGGAAGAACAGGGAGGAAAGTGATTGAGAGAGTTGGTCCTCAAGGGACTCAACAAATAAAAAGACCAATGTATATACAAAGACCTCAGACCTATTCACTCTGCAAACCTCTTTCAAAAACATGGACGCTTTGTTTGCACACTTATTCCTTCTCTATCATTGATGTTAACAATTACTATCATTGTTTAGGGAATAATTCTAAATTTCTCATCCCTGTCGCACTCCTCAGTACCCTGTTCTTCCTCCCCTCATGTTCCTACACTGACTCATACCATAGAAAACCTCTGTTCCTCTCTCCTGGAGGGAACAATCTAGAAAAGTACCTTCTCTGTGTGTGTGTGTGTGTGTGTGTGTGTGTGTGTGTGTGTTCCTCCCAATTTCTCACAGTAAGAAAGAACAATTCCTAGACTAACACAACCCAGCCATTTCTCCTGCTTCTCTGTGTTCTGCCTGCCTCCAAGAAATTTTCAGACTCCTCTGAGTCCTCTCTTCCATGTGGGAAGGCCAGGGCTTCCCTTCCAGCAGCAGGTCTGCAGGCTCCCTCTTTCTAAACACTTTGCAGGACTTGTAGCAGGCAACACCACACAGCCCTTACAGCTTTGATATCAGTGTCTTCTGGTCAACCTTCAGCTGCCAATGTCTACACCTCTGAGCCTGAGGGATTTTTATTGAAACCACAGAAGTTCCCTGTGTCTAGGCTCTCACAGGAAAGCCTGGGAATTAACACTCCCTAGGACCATTTCCCCGCCACTAATACTGGAGCTCCCTTGCCCGTGGGGATAGATAATGATGACATATGTGTTTACATCATTTCCTCGAATTTCCCTGTGGGATGAAAACAGGCTTCCCAATGGGAGAGTTGCTTATCATCATGGCTCTCTCCTCTTTCCCATGTTCCCTCCACAAAAAAAAAAAACAAACTACTCATACTATAACCATTGTTTTTTAGTAAAAACCAAGCCAAGACTGACCAGGGAATGCAGGGATTCTGGGTGTATGAGCCTCTCTCTAGAGTGGGGTGTTCTTGGATGTTCACTGCAATTTCCAGATGTGGGGAATGCATGTAAGGAGATCAATTATTTTCCATAGGTCAAATTTCCTTCCCCAAAACAACTTTATCAGTAGTATATCCATCCTTCTTCATAATCGGGTCTGAACTCAGAAATAAGGGGAAAGAGGCCACATTAATGAGCACCTCTTTTGACCCTCCCTCAATACTAAAAATAATATAAGAAAAAGTCCCCCTTTGTCCACACTGTGTTTAGAAAGTGTGATGCAGGAACAGTGAACCTGCCGAGAGACACAGGCAAGAGCAGGTGAAGTCTCTTGAGTCCTCCGAAATATGAACTTTTGGCACCATGCCACAGGGCTTCGTTTATCACTGAAATGAACATGATCTTAGCCCACTGCGATGGCTGACAATAAAGCCCCAATTCCCTGCCCTACCAGCAAGAATCCAAGGGAGCCCTCTTTGCATCTTCTGAGGCAGGTGGGAGTTCACCATTCACAAGTAGGTCTGGTCCTAAACAATTTGAGGCCTTATGCAGCATAACTCATTATATCAATGTCTCTCTACATTATAGCCTGCGTTTCTTATTAATAAATGTGTTAGACCTTCTTTAATGTGATTGAAATTTCAAAGTGAAACAAACATCTTGGCATAGACAATCTCAAACTACTCCCTTTCTCTCCACTAGCCCAAATATGTGCTTATAGTTTATTCTAGGTATATGTGATCCTAGCTAGAAATCATTACTGTCTATGATTTGAAGTGTTTTAAGACGAGACTGTGTTTTCCGTGCACAGAATCTAGTTCCTTCATTTCTGTCACTATTGAAATAGGACAACTTTGGATCTATCATTTTATATTATTGGAGAAATTTGTCCACTGAACTTTTTCAATTTAAGGAGAAATTTATATATACCAAAATCCAAAGTATTATTTTCTCTGGATGCTCGTTTATAAAGTTTGTATAACTGGGTTGTAAGCCCATTATTGAATGTGTACCTAAATAGAAGAGGAACATTTCTCTGTATGATGACCTTTCTGTGGTCAGCTCAGCACTAACACCCCATAGTAAACTCATTTGAAAAAACAGAAAAATCATTACCACAATACTGTATCTGTGTGGTTGAAGGTTAGCACTAAGATGTCCTCAAATAGGACTTGGATGGCAGAAGAGAAGAGGCCACTAATCTCTGAGGATGGCTGCCAGTGGATGTGGGATTCACACTGGATTCCTCAATAGCCCTTACTTTGCTGCCATAGCCTGAAATTCCTAAGAATCCCAGCTGCTCCCCAACCAACTTGTGACAGCATCCGTTTTTAGGGCTTCAGTCTGAGATCACAGATGATAGTTCTCTTGATTTTTCCCAACTTTTCCAACAGTTTTAAGTCCCTAATTCCTATGTCAAAACACTCAAACCAGAAAACATCAAGGAGATTCAACTTTCCCAACTAATTCCAGGCATACATGCAGTGTTTTCTCTGCTACAATTCTAAGCCATTACAGGCCCCTAACACATTGCTGATAAAGAATTTGCTTTGAGCTGGTAATGGTTTGCTTGACACCTAAACCTCTGGTATGACAATGAGAACATCTACCCAGTAGACACATGTTTTACCCCACATTTAAACATTCCAAGGGCGCCTCACCCTGGGCTTCCAGCAGGCCACTGTTTGGAGAGAATCAAGATGAATCTACGGCACACTGCACTTTGAATTGACTGAAAATGACTTGGTTGGACTTTTTATATTTCCACAAAAAAAGAGGTTTGAAAAATAAATTCAACTCCTATGTAGTTTCTTGACTGAAATTTCCTGTCATAAAATGTCATTTATAAAGCAATTTATCAAAGTTAATGTGAAAGTTTCAGTCCAAAAAATGTGTCATATATTCTAACATTTAGGTTACAAGAATGCAAAAAAAAAAACAAAAAACCTGCCAACTCAAGAGTTTATATCAAAGAATAAATAGCACAAGTCTGTTGTATTATATGTTTCAATAGTTCAAATACTATGGTTATTTAATTTGCCCAATACAGCACCTTAATATATACATATTTAATTATTCACGTCCTGACTCTCTTAATTCCACCTAAATTTACACTTTGAAGATTATGAGAAAAAAATTCCTGTTTCATATCAATAGAAATCCTCATGAACATATATAATACTTTGGATTTAAGTGTACATAATTAAATTGTTGCCTATGAAGGTGCAAAAAATGTTTAAAATGTTGTGTTTAAACATTGATTTGGGTTAATGCATTATTGGCATCTAGACAATAATGTACTTTTACTTTATTACTTATCTGAATGACAAATAATGGAATGTACACATATGTATAATGGTTCTGCATAATAGCAACTTAGCATTAGCTTAAAGTTTTAAATAAATATGAAAATAGAAATGCATAAATAATTAGTTGGACATATGTAGAATAATATTTTAGGTTATATTTAGCAAATTTATTGTTTGGAAAAACCTGGAATAAAAATTCACAAAAAAATCGTATTTTAGCCTTCATATTAATAATTTTTCTTAATCAATACAAATTTCTAAAACTGTGACACACATTAGCATATTTGTGCTTTTATTTTACCATTTAAAATAAGCAATGATTTATGTAGATACTCTCAAGTGTTTGGACGTCTGTTTTAAAGCTCCATTAGTAAATTGAGTCTGACATTATTCCATGAATCCAGCATTTTAAAATACATTCAGATAGTGAAAGATGAAAAATCATGATGCTCAATGCACAGCAACAAGATATAGTGTTAAAGTGACTTAATGTACTTTTGTGATAGAATTTATACACTATCAAATTAAGTGTGATTATTAGCAGCAGTAGGAACCAAAATATCACGTACAATTGGGGATAAGAAATAAAATTAAAGTTTAAAAATCCATAATGTTTCCATTTTATTTTCTACAATATGGGAGATAAGACCACTATTTGCAGCAAAAACATTGTCCTTTAACTCATGAACATGAAATTTCAAAGGCAGCAGCTCACTCAGGGGCCCAATTCAGGACTGAAATGCATCCCACTTCCATTTGCCAAGCTAGGGCTCTGAGTGCCCCAACTAGTTTAGACCAGGCAGAGCATCTTTTTCTAATGAGTTCACCCTAGCAACTACCTTTTTCTCATTTATCCTCCAGGGATAGTACATTTTTCTAACTGGACAGTCCAGGGAGTATGCTTTTCCTATTTCACACAGAGCACTGGGTGCTTGGCCATCCTGCCTCTGTACTCATGGGACCAGCAGCACTGTGAGACCAAGGAGACCCATTTTCAGGGAAGTGTCACACTCATAAGCTGGATCAAAGCTGACAGACTCAGGTTAGAAGGAATGGTGATGTCTGAATACAGTATGAAGGTGGAAACTGAAGAATTGTGCCCATTTTCCATGGACTCAGCTGAATGTGCAAGGGTATCCTTATTTTCATAAAAAATCTCAGTAAGAAGTCAGTTCCATTCAGAAGAGTTTAATCAATAGGAATTTATTGAAGAAATCACTTATAGCAACATGGGCAGCATTCAAGAAAGTAACAAGTGAAAAGCTTCCCCAGACACCGGGACCAGTGGGAAACATTACCAGTACTTCCTTGAAGGGGAGGAGGAAGAGCCAGAGCTGTGGAAGAGGCCGACCTCATGAGCTGGATCACAACCAAAGTGAAGAACCAGAGAGGACAAAGGGGAAGAAATGCCCTGATTTTCCTTCTTCTGCCCCCTGTTCTTCAGCTCCCTTGCCAAACCCCACAAGACGACAGAGGACAGGGGAGCTCTTGGGGCACAGAAGAGAGCAAGTGCAAGGTTACTACCACAAGATGCAAATGACAACACAGACCACCATGATAGGTGGTGACAGGTAGACTTAGTGACCCTTAATCCACGCTAGGGATTTTCACCTCGACCTTATGAAGTCAGTTCTCTTATAATCCTTCTTATACAAATGGGAAAATTAAAGCAAAGAGAAACTAAGTCGCTTGTTTTATATGGTACACAGCCAGTAAGTACTGCTCTGAAACACATGTTCCATAGTATAACACAAAACTAGTGGGACCTTGTCTCAAAATTAAATTAAAAAGTTGGAAAGGTAGCTCAGTGGTAGACTGCTTGCCTAGCATGCACAAAGTCCAAGGTTCAATCCCTAATAGGTACCTCCCACCCCCCCAAAAAAAGATGGTTTCAAAAGAAATTACAAAATGAGCTCCAAGAAAGCTTTGCTAAGGAGTAATTTCAAGCTATCTTCTGAGAAAAAAGATTCTAGTCATTATCAGAGTTCAGCTCTGATTGTGACCTTATTTTTAATGTGGGGGGTCATAGTCTGTGCCATATGGAATCCATGATAGGCCCCCCTAAGCCAACATGTGAGCCCCTTGAACTGAAATCTTGGCCTCACTTAGTGAATATCCTCACTTGATGAATAGACCTCATCTTGTGAGGTCTCCCTGGTCTTCACGTCTATGTTGCTATGTTAAGTGGCAATAGTTAATATTCACTGGGCATAGGGCACATGTCGGGCACAGTGCAGAGTTTAAGTTGTGCTACTTCTGAATAACTCTATGAAATGGAAGGCAGTTTTATAGCTAAAGAAACTGAGTTTCAAGGAGATTGAATGATGCGGCCACGAAATTCCAGCTAGTAAGTGGTTCTGACGCAAGGGGTTTAACTCCTGCTCTGAGTCTTTGAGCCACTAATTCTCTGAGCATAGGAAGCAAATCAAGAATATGAACTGGCTTAGAACTTGGCATAACATTTCAGGAAAGCTGCAGAATGAAGGAGATGAATAAATAGTGTAGGTAGAGCAGTGGAGAAGATTTCTCCCATGGCTGAAGAAGTCCATACTTGGAAAGGACTCTAGAGAAGAATTGGGCCAAAGGAGTGATGTAAGGGTAATGTAAAAGCACCCAGATTTAAGTAACACTGTGTGGAGGAGAATAAATTCTAAAATTGGAAGAGTCAGATGAGAATCTCTGTAAATGACAGGGACTGGGAATAAAAATGTTTGGTTATCATTTTCCTCCCTTTAATCTCCCAAACTAATCATGGTGACTAGCCTTATCATTTTTTAAATCAGGGTATAACATACACAGAGAAAAGTATAGGATCTTAAATGTTTGGTTTAAGGATATGATTTTAAATGTTTCACATGTAAAAATGCACACTTTTTCACGTCTTTATTTGGGCATCCACCATACACATCAATACAGAACATCCACACGCCCCACAGGCTTCCTGGTGGACCTTCCCAGTCAATTTACTCCAACGCCCACCCAGGAAACTACTATTGTAGATATCTTACAAATGGAAACATAAATGTACTCTTTGTGTACAGCATCTTCTGATTTTATCTGTGAGAGTCATCTGTGTTGCCACCTGGAGCAGTTCATTCTATCACTGTGCTCCATATTGGTTTACCCACTCTATCATTGATGGACTGGAGGTTAGTTTCCACATCAAGATTATTAATATCCTTGTTAACATCTAGGTGGACATAATAACATTTTTCCATGGGTAGACATCTAGATTTTGGGTTAATCATATATTCAGCTTTAGTAAATATGACCAGCTTTTCAAAAATGAGTGAAAATTTACACTCCCAACAACAGCATGCAACAGTTAAGATTTCTCTACATTCTCACCAACACTGGCATTTTCCCTTTTATTTTAGTGGTGCCTCGTATTTTTATTTTGGATTTTCCTGAGAAGTAATCACATTAATCACTTTTTCACATGCTTTTTTCATTTGCATATATTTTGTGAGGTGTCTTTTCAAATTATCTGATTTTTAAATTAGGTTTCCTTTCTTCTTGATGTATGAGAGGCCTTCATGTTTTGGGTGTGCAAGTTTTGTTGTATGTATTGAAAATACTTTCTTCTAGTCTGTGATTTGCCTTTTCATTTTCAAAAGGGTATATTTTGATTATCAGAAGTTTTTAAATTTTAGTAAAGTATCTGTCAGTCATTAATTCTGTTGTATTAGGTTAAATGATTTAAAGCTATCTGAACTGCTACTTTTCTTTGTGGAAAAGTTTATTTTTTAAATTTAATTGTTTAGTGGATGCATTAAAAATATAAAATATATACGTATTTATGGAGTGTCATGTGATGAATAGATACGTGTGTACATTGTGTAAATACAGATTCAATTTATTTAACAGGTATAAATCGCTTCAGGTTTTTCTTTCTTCTTTTGTCAGTTTTGATGTGTTTTTCAAGGAGTGTTTCCATGTTAGCTAAATAAATTGACATAATGTGATTTAAAATGTCCTCTTATGGTATGCCACACAAGTTTTATCTTTTTAAAAAATCATTTTTTCCAGCAATTTATAATAATTATAAATTTTTGCTCATTTATAATTATTATACATTGTTAATTTATAATAATTACAAATTATAATTATTATAAAATTAATTATAAATAATTAATATATAATTTAATATTAATCTCTATTTTTAAAGACTAACTTTGGTTTTGTTGACTATATCTAATATTGGTGTACTTTTAATTTCCATTGATATCTTATCTGCATCTGGCTTTCTTTGGCTTTGATTTGGTGTTTTTCTTCTGACTTCCTCAGAAAGATTAGATTATTGATTTTTAGCCTTTCAATTTTCCCAGTGTATGTGTTTATGGAAATAAATCCCCCTTTAAAGACTGCTTTGGCTATGTCCCACAGGTTTTGATGTTATGTTTTTTATTCAGTTAAAACTATTTTCTAATTTATCTTGTGACTTATTCTTTGACCCATTGGTCTTTGATGTGTATAATAGTTAACAGTCAAGCGTATGAGGATTTTCCATTTATCTTCCAGTGTTGATTTCTAGTTTAATTCCAATGTGGTCAGTGTGAAAGAAATCCTTATATGATTAAAAATGTTGAAATACATTGAGAATGAATTTTTGGCCCAGAATATATTTTATTTTGGTAGATATTCCACGAACACCAGAGGAAGTAGTATATTATGCAATGGTTGGGTGAAGATATCTCTGCAAATCAATTAGTTTCGGTCTTTAATATTGTCACAAAAATAATTATATCAACAGTGTGCAACAGAATTATAAGCCACATGTGAAATTGTAAAATATTAATGGCAATATTCAAAAAGGTAAGACTTAAAGACAAAACTGATTTAATAATATATTTTATTTGAACCAATATCTGCAAAATGTTATCATTTCTGCATTTATTCAACATTATTTATGAACTATTCTGAAGTATTTTTATACGGTCTTCAAAGTCCAGAATGAATTTTATATTTTTAGTATGCCTCAATTAAAATGCTAAATTTTCATCTGAATTGTTTGATCTACATTGATTTCATAAAATTTCACTTGAAAAAAAAAATATATTTATATGCCCAAGATGCTCAAAATATACTTTAAAAGTCTCTAGTAACTGAATTAACTTCCAAATAATTATCTTTCTTTAATTTTCTCACCCACATTAATAAAACCAGTGGAAATTTTTTGTGAGTTGATTTGAGTTTGAAGCAAAAGTTATGTCTTTCAAGATAAGCAAATACACTAAATCTTGAGTCAACACAGTATTATTAATAAATACTTCTTAAAAGAATACTGTGCAAATTGAAAGATGACTATGAATTTCAAAAATACATCTTTCAAATTTTTCTTACAGGTTTTGAAATCAATTTGCATAATGCTGTTAATGACAAATATTTTGCCTTTATGTTCGAAAAATCTATAAGATCATATTGCTGATTTGTGTAATGAAAAATTTCATTTTTCTACATAAATTCTTATTTCCATCCACTTATGTCACAAGTTAAGCTCTTCCTTTGGAACTTCAAATTTAACTCACTCATATGCGTTATGACATTAGTGAGGAAAAATAAGTCATACTGAGGAAAAAAAAGTCATTGTCAATTTTGTTTTGGATTGTTAAATGTTTAGCAAGAATTTGTTTTGTTTTGAAACAATTTTGAATTGAAGTTAAAAATCTAGGAAATTGTAAAACTCTTCCATGATTCATTGGAAAAGAACACAAAATCATTCTCGTCTAATACAGTTCAATAAACTAATAAATGGATGATTCATATCTTTTGCACGCACATATATACACTGATTTTAATAACCATAGAAATAACATTTTTCATAGAAATTGGACCACAAATATTTTCTATGTGTATCATACAGTAGAAAGGAGCAGTTGGGAAACTTCAGGTATCTGCTTGAAAAGGACAGTAAACTTTTATTTTTGACCTGAGAGGTGGAAAATTGATGTCTAAAATGTGAGTAAACTATTTTTTCATATCTATGTGAAATCCTTCTTTAAAAAATTTAAAGTATTCAAAAATATTAATGATACAAATTTGATGTTTTGGGATATAAATTGATTTCTTTTAAAACCATTAAGGTGCTTTGATCTTCCAAAATGTTAATTCTGCAGTGTTTTATATCATACACATTTATCTGAAACTTCAAAAACTTGAAATTTTCAACTATGAATCAATTGATCATTGCTATTGTTAATGACATCTTGTCTTTTCCCAACAATTGTTTGGTAGCTTAATTTGAGATACTAATTTTTGTGAAATATCTCCTGGGGTGTCTTCCTCAAAAATCTTTAACAAAGTTTATAAAATTAAAAAATTAATTTCTTTGGCCACTTCTTCACTAAATGATGGTTCTGTCTGTGTGTGTGTGTGCAAAAGTTTAAATTCTTTATCGCTGGCTACTGTTACACTCTCAGATACTGTTAAAACTCATTTTTAAATGTTTTAGATATTCAATTTTGATTTCAAGTAATTAGATACTTCACTTATAATGCAAGAAATTTATAACATTTTAAATCTACTTTAGTTCTTCTTTGCAATAATCTGAAGAGAGTTTATCTTTACCTAAGTTTTAACCTATGCACTGTACTATAATTTTTATTTAGATTCGTCTTTTGGACTGCTTTTTTCTTTTCTGCACTGTTCTCTAAAATTTGGCTTTTTTTGTTTTGTTTTTGTTGGTCTGAAATGTAAACATTCATTTTTTAAGGATATTTTGGCAAAGTATAGAATTCTAGGTTGAGTTTTTCCTTTCAATATTTTAAATATATCACTTAGATACATCTTATCTTCCATAGTCTGTCAAGTCAGCAATATTCTTATTGTTTTCCCCCAAATGTGTCTCATTTTCTGTGACTGATTTTATATTTTTCTCATAGTGTTTTATTTTCTGCAGTTTAAATATGATGCGACTAGAAGTGAGATTCCATTTATTTATTTTGCTTAGGCTATAATAAACCCATATTGATGTATCAACATGTTTAGAAAATTCTCAACAAGTTCTTTTTAATAATTGTTCTGATTCATCAATTTTCTCCTTTTATTCTAAAACTCTGATTACATATTTTTTGCAGTTCCCTCTGTTTATTTTAAATTATTTTTCTCTATTTATTATTTGTATCCTTTATTCCTTTCTGTGTGTCGGTATGGGAATTTTCTTCAGACCTGTCTTCCAAATCACAAATCCTTTCCCATTGTTTCAGTGCTGCTATTAACCCCATCTACTGAAAATTTAATTTCAATTATTTTATGTTTCATTTCTAGAAATTCAGTTTTACTCTTTTTACTCATTTATAAAAATTCAGTTTTACTCTTTTATCCTCTATTTTATTGAACATATTAATCATAGTTATTTTAAAGTTCCTGTCTGAAAGCTCCATTAAGTGAATCACCCAAGGGTCTCTTTTTATAGTTTGTTATTTTTCTTGGTTTCCATTCAGTTGTTCCTGTTATATATCATGCTTTATATTTTTTATCAGTTGCCACATTGTGTACAAAACTTTGGAGAGACTCTAAATGCTGCTATATTTCTGGGGGAAAAAAGGGAGGGGTTGGGGTTGTTTTTATTCTGACAGGCAGAGAGATACTACTAGATCTTTTAATCCTGGTCCTCCTGAGGTCATAACTAAAAGCCTGAGTTTTTTAAATCACCCAAAATTTGTGGATCTTGAAAGGCAATCTGCTTCCATAGCACCAGGCAGATGCTAAAATCCATGCATTGCTATTTAGTCCAGTCTATGCATTCTACAGGTTTTCTTGCATCTTAGATTTAAGTATGCCAGATAACATTCCTCACTAGCAGAGAATTTGTACATAGATTCTCTTGTTCTTTCCTGTGAGGCTTTTGCCTCTGTGCAATTTTTGCCTTTCCATTTCTGGCTGCTCTGTGTTGAACTCCTATTTGTGTCTTCTCCGTACAGAGAAACTATTTTGTTTGGATTGCACTCAATCATAGCATGGTAAACTACAAAGTGTCGTCAGGGCAAAGTTGTAAAAATGTGGATCTTACTCTTTCAAGAATGCTTTCCTTCCAGTTTTTGCCTGTTCTAATGGTTCTCCAGTGCCTTCATTATTTTGAGATTTTTTTTTTTGGCTTGGATTTTCTTCAGCTTTTATAATTTTTGTTAGCAGATTAGTTCAATCAATATAAGCTGCTCTGTCATGATATGCAGCAGACTCTAGTTTCCTTCTTCATAAGAAAGAACTACCTGGTGATGCCTCGCATTCACTTTTGTCTTAGTGCATTTTTCTTTCAGCTCCCTAGATTTCCCATGCAATATTTATTAATTTTTATTTTTATGTGATTTGTTAATTATTCAAAGAAAGACCTAAACAATGTCATTGTAGTAAGAATCAAGACAACCCAGCACTATCTGGAGATGTTTTGGTAATTGTGAATACATGCTATAAATGAAAAATAATTCAAATTTAGAAAAATAAATTTCTTGACTTTATGACAATTTTTATTCCTCTATTTCCCTATATACCTGCTGCATTTCACAAGATTTAAGCTGTTATGGTAGATGAGAGGAATTTCAATGAGATGTGTGCTTATGAAACAGAGAGAGGCTTAACTTACACAGGAACTTTTACAATGAGCTGGGCAAACTGGTGCATACCTGTAATTCAGGCTTCTCAGGAGGCTGAGGCAGGAGGATTGAAAGTTTGAGACCAGCCTTAGTAACTTAGCAAGCCCTAAGCAACTTAGCAACTCTATCTCAAAATAAAAAAATAAAAAAGGCCTGGGGATGTTGCTCAGTGGTTAAGCATCCCTGGATTCAATCCCTTGTAAAAAAATAATAATAAAAAAAATAAAAATAAACATTTTACAATGAAAAAATAAAACTATTACCCATAGAAGGCATAAGAAATATCCAATAGAATTTCTAAAGATATTGAAATTAAAATATTACTTTAGCAAGGTCTCTGGATTAAAGGTAGATGTGCCAAAACATGAAAATAAAATTTAGTAGACAGTTTTCTTTGCAATAGTACTTGAAACTTCACTTATAAAGGAACAAATCAAAAGATGTGCAAATTTCTGCATACAGTCCTATTAAAAGATCTGTAAAAAAAATCAGATTTAAATAGAGAAATATAGTATTCTTATGCAATTGAAGACTCAATATTGTAAACTTGTCAATTCTATAAAAATTTACTGGCAATCTCAAATAAAACCCCAGTATATTTTTTAAATGAAATTATAGAACTGATAATAAAATTCCTATGAAAAAATGACGGAGCAAGTATAATCAAGCAGTCTTGAATAATAAAACTACAGGAATTACACTACCAGAAATCAATATCTACTTAAAACAAACACTATTTGAAAAAGGTTATATCATTGCAATGATAAACAAATAGAATAGGAAAAACTAGAGAATCCAAAAACAGAGCCAAAGTTATGCTAGTACTTGACTTATGACAAAATGACACTGTCTTACAACAGAGAAAAAATAAATTTTCATCAAATTATGCATGGTCAATTGTATATACATGTTAGAAAAATGTAGATTGACCCCAACATCGCACCATACACAAAATCAATTCCAGACTGACTACAAACCTAAAAGTAAGAGGTAAAACAATAGAACTTTTTGGCTAAAACCCGGGATAACATCTCTGACTTTGACATTGACAAAAATTTCTTTAACAGAATTGGAAAAGCAATAACCATGGAGGAAAAATAAAAACTATGATAACAATAAGAATTTCTGTCCAGCAAGTCACTCATTAAGAGAGTAAAAAGGTAACCCAGAGAGTTGGAGAAGTTATATACAAAACATATCTGAGCACAGACTTCTAACCAGAATGCCTTCAGAAATTTACAAACCTATAAAGAAAACATGGATAATTCCATTTAAAACATGGGGAAAAGACTTGAAGGGACATCCCACATGAGGATGTCCAAATGACCGAAGAAAGAGTGCTCGAAATCATTCCTCAGCACTTAAAGGACTTGGAGATATACACATCTGCACAAAATTTAAATGATTGTGTATTAATGTAAAAATAAAAATACATAAAATCAAGAAAATAGCAACCAGAGCATCCATACACTAAGTGGGAGTGTGAATTGGAACAGCTTTCGAACACTGTCTGGCAGTATCAGCTAAAGTGGCACGTGGTACACCTGTGACCCAGCTGTTCCACATCGACACACAGACCGAAAATGCATTCACGTGTTCCCCAAAAGAGATGTGCAAGAACATTCTCAATAGCACTGATTGTGATAGCACAAAACAAGAAACTCTCCCAACGGCCCTTATGAGAAGAATGGACACATTTTGCTATATTCACACACTAGAACAATATATAGCAATGCAAGGGAAAACTATTAGTATGTTCATATGAACATTTAGATGAATTTCACAAACATATTAATGTTCAAAAGAATACTAAATAATCACAAATAGCACATACCATATGATTCCATTTATACTAACATCAAAAACAAGCAAAACTAATCATCGATGCTGTTAGAAGAGAAGGTATTTGTTTTAGTCAGCAGTTTCTCTGCTGAGACTAAAAGATCTGACCAGAACAATTTTAGAGGAGGAAAAAATGTATTGAGGGCTCACAGTTTCACAGGTCTCTGTCCATAGACAGCAGGCTCCATTCTTCAGGGGTCAAGATGAGACCGGACATCACCATAGCAGAGGGAAACAGCTCACATGATGATCAGAAGGCAGAGAGAGATCTCCACTTGCCAGATACAAATATATACCCCAAGGGCACGCCCCCAACGCCCACCTCCTCCAGCCACGCCCTACCCACCTTCAGTTTCCAGTTAATCTCTATCAGGAGATTAAATCACTGATTGGGTTAAGACTCTAACAACCCAATCATTTCTCCTCTGAACCTTCTTGCACTGTCTCACACGTGAGCCTTTGGGGGATAACTCACATCCAAACCATAACAGTATTTTATTTGGAGAAGTAATGAGAAGGTATATGAGGGTGCTCACAAACATACTAATGTTCAAAGGAATACTAAATAATGCTCAATTTCCTAGCTTTGCATGCTGGTTACACAGGTGTATGCATGTTTTGAAAATTCATTGAACAATTGTGATGTGAACATTCTCTACATTTTGTCACCCTTCAATTAAAAAAAAACTACAGTGAAAACCAAACAATAAGAAACTTATCACAAGCCTTGTGTGTATCTTAGTGTCCATGCAGCGATAAATGTCCCCTTTGCCCTACATCCTGCACCTATATTGGAATCTGCATTCTGAAGCCAATGAAATAAACTGAGTCATCAGACAGAAGGAACCATTTTTGGCATAGTTTGTTCCTGAAACACAGTTGGCCCTGAGAATCAGCTTTGGTTTTATAAACAGAATGCCTTCAGAAGGATGGATCGTTTTCAAGAGGTAAGTTGGTCTCAGGGATTTTTTTTATATTTAAATGTGAGCATATTTAAACATCTTGTAATATATGAGTAGCCCAGGTCTTTTGTATTGGATGGCGATGGTGATGATGATAGCTAAATCTCACTATGCACCGAAAACAGTACGAAGTACTTTATATGCATCAATTATTTAAAATTTCAATGATATTATGAGTACTTTTGTGAGTGTGTGCCAAGAAGAAAACTGCAGTTTGAAGAGGGAGTTTCCCCTGGCGTTGCACATCTCATTAGAGTAGACACTATCCAAGGCGCACTTCCAAGGGTGGTGCTCTTTACTGCTACTTTGAAAATACATATTTGGTTTTCTATGGTTTGCAGGGTTTCTCTGCACATTAACATGGTCAAGTATCAACTTTAACTTGCTCAGGTGTCTTCTTTAAAGAAGCTATTTAAATAAAGTAGGCATTTTAAACCAATTTGCAAAGATGAATCTCACAGATAAAACTTAGAGTTTAGATCATTTGCCTATGGATATTCAAAAGTTATTTATTATTCCTTAACAACTGAGTTCTAATCACTAAAAAAATCTAAATTCTTTGTGCACATGTCTCTTCTCAGGCACCACCTCTCTCCAAGCTATTGAATGTCATCTTTTGCACATGAAAATTATTTATCTTAAGTATACAGAAGTCAGCATCAAGTAGCATTCAGCCCAAAGTAGAGTAGACCATCGGTCTGTAACTAATGCATTTGAGTATTAATTATTCTATTTATCAAAAATATTTACAAATCTATATCACATATGCTTGCAATTTCCTTTCCAGCATTTGTCCAGCCAATTCATTGGAATTTGGCAAGCCTCTGGGAGTGTGAGAACATCTGTTTCTGACTCTGGATTTTCAGCTTTGTCTATGTGGGTCCAGTTGCTTTAGTTGGCAAGGACTACAATAGCAACACACTACTGGCTTAGACAATAGAAATTTATTTTCTCACTGTTCTGGAGCTTAGAAAGATTAAAGTTCTGGCTGATTTTGTTTCTGTGAGGGCCCTCTTCTGGTTTTGCAGACAGCTACCTCCTCACTATATGCTCAGGTGAACATTCCCTGGTCCCTGGGGGTGAGGCAGGGGAGAAAAACACTAGTGCTATAAGGGCACTAGTCTCATCATGAGACCCCCATCCTCCTAAGCTCACCTAACTGGATGTATCTTCCAAAGACCCCCACCTCCAAATACACTTACACTTCACATTAGGACTTCAACATCAGAATTTGAGGGAGAACCAGACATCCAGCCCATAACACCACCAAATGAAAGCTTTAAAATTTAGACCGTATCTATTGTATCTCTTTCTTTCTTCCCTTTAACATGTTACTTGCATGAGCACACACATAAATATAACTATTTGAACTTGATTTTCTCTAAGTTGCCCATCTGTTTTGTCATTTTAAAGAATAAATTAAGAGATATGGTGCTGCCTGCAGAAAGGGCATCTGTGGCCATCTTTTGAAAACACTGGTGTTGGCGATGTAAGGATGTGTATGGTAAGTTAGGTTTGGACCACTTAAAAAAAATGGAGCTGAGTAAAATTCTAGTGGGTTGTCTTCCAGATAATTTTTCCAAAGCCAGCCAATCATTTCTGTTACCTTCTCTCTACCACCTCTATCCACATTTGATTTATAGAAAGTAAGAAAGTAAACCAGCAAAGCATGAATAAAATTCCTCATGAACCCTTTTCATTCTGCAGCATTAGATTTGTCTATCTATCCAAAATCAGACTGATATGTAAGGAAAACCACAGGTGTGTTTTTATTTTAAGCTGATTATCATCATAGCTTAAAAGTTCTATTATCTATTATAATTCTTTTTATTTTTCCATCTTATAACTATTTTTATTACTATCTCTTTTAAATGGGTTGTGTTCAGAGATACAGTGTATTAAGACATCCATCAGGGCTTGGCACAAGGTTAAGCTGTTTTAATAAGCTTTTTACTAAAGAATAATAAATATAGAAAATATACAAATCATGATACAAGTTCCAATGAATTTTCACAACCATCATCCTAGGGAAGAAACAGAATATTAACCTCATCCAAAACTTTCCTCTGTCCCCTGATATAATTATTACGTACCCTCAGGCAGAGCCATCATCCTGACTTCCACCATTTTATTAGTCTTGCCTCACTCTGCACTCCGTGTGTGTGGACTCACAGAAAACACGCTTTCCCCGACTTCTTCACTCAGCACTGTTTTGAGTCGGTAGTCCATTCATTCCTATTGCTGTTTCCCACCCCACCGTAAAGAGAAGAGGTGGTATATTTGCGTCTTACGTGTACTTGAGAACAGCGTATGTTTCCCTTTTATTATACACACTTTAGATGAAACTGAAACATGTATTAGAACAAACTATAATTAGGTACACACAGGTTTATGACTTACAGTTTCCTGGCAACTTGTTCTTTTATAACTGCGGAGCTTCTCACTTTAGCCCTACTAAGATTTTTGCCTTAAGTGTTATTTTCTCCATATTAAAACAGCTACAGTAGCTTATTTGTTAGGTCCATACTTTTATATTCCATATTTTTATCTATATTTCTCTTATTTTTAGTCTCTGTGGTTCTTTTTCAGGTCCATCTATCTAGCATGTAACAGGAATTTATTTTATATAATTATCTTTTATTATGATTATCTTATTTTATTAGATTTGGTGTTTTGATTATGTGATTTCTTACATGCACACATATTGAAATACTGACATATTTAGAATTGTTTCTATCGGACTGTTGTCTTTTTTTATTTTTTATTTTTTTAGTTGCTAATGGACCTTTTTTTTTTTTTTTGTATGTGGTGCTGAGAATCGAACCCAGTGCCTCACACATGCCAGGCAAGCACTCTGTCACTGAGCCACCGCCCCAGCCCCCAGATTGTTGTCTTTATTATACTTTTATATATGATGTTTTCTCTGCCTACCATGGGATTCATAAAGTGTCCACATTCTCCTTTTTTGTAATTCTATTTAAGTAACAAAAGACATATATTTATCAGGTAAAACATTGTTTTGTGATAAGTATACATCATGGAATGGCAAAATCAAGTTAATCGTTGTATATATTATCTCACATACTTATTTGTGTTTGGATCATTTAAAATGTATTTTTATCAATTATCAGGAATGCAGTATGTTACCAACAATAGTCACTATGTTGTACAAGGGAGTTCTTGAATTTATTCCTTCTCCTTACCTCATACCAAAATTTTGTACCCTGAGATCAACATGCCCCCCACCCTTTACCCTCCAGGCCCTGATAACCACCATTCTCTTCCCTGCTTCTGAGCCTAAACTTCTTAGATTCCATGTATAACAGAGATCAGGAAATAATTGTCTTTCTGTGCCTAGCTTATTACACTTAGCTTAGTGTCTTCCAGCCTCTTCTATGATGTCACAAATGATAGATTTCCTTCTTTTTAAAAGCTAAATAGTGGGCTGGGGTTGTGGCTCAGTGGCAGAGTGCTTGCCTCACACATCACATTAAAAAAAATAACCAAAATAAAATTTTAAAAAATTAAATAAAAGCTAAATAGTGTTCTATTGGGCACATATACCACATCTTCTTTATCTATTTATCCCTTAATGGAATATAAATTGATTACATATCTTGGCTTTGTGAACATGAGAGTTCAGATGCCTTAGACATCCTGATTTCATTTCCTCTGTAGTGGAATACCCAGTAGTGGAATTGCTGGGTCTTTTGGTAGTCCTTTTTTGTAATTTGTTGAAGAATCTCCATTCTGTTTTCCATAACGGCTATAATAATTTATATTATACAACAGGGGTGTGCAGGGGGTCATTTCCCCACATTCTCTCCAACACTTGTTATCTTTTCCATAATAGCTATTCTATCAGGTATAAAGTGATACCTCATTGTGATTTTAGCATGCATTTCTCTGATGGTTCATGTGGAGCATTTTTTCATATACTTGTTGGCCACTTATGTCTCTTCTTTTGAGAAATGTCTAATCAGACCCTTGCTATTCAGTTATGTGGATATATTTAGATATTAACAGATGTGAAAATGACAAATGTCTTTTCCCATTCCATAGGTTGTCTCTTCATTTTGTTGTTTCCTTTGCTGTAGAGGGTTTTAGTTTGTTGTAATTCCATTCTTCCATTTTTATTTTTATTACCTGTGCCTTGGGGATTATATCCAAAAAAAAAAATTGCCTGGATCATTTTCATGGAGATTTTCCACTGTGTTTTCTGCTAATAGTTTTATAGTTTTAAGTCTTAACATTTAAGTCCTTAACTGATTTTGAGTGGATCTTTGTGTGAGATAAGGGTACAATTGCATTCTTCTTCATATGATATCTGGTGTCCCAATACCACTTAGTGCAGAGATTGTTGTCCTTCCTCCATTAAATATTCTTACTGCCTTTGTCAATAAAAGAGAATAAAATTATGCCATTTGCAGGTAAATGGATGGAGTTAGAGAATATCATGCTAATTGAAGTAAGTCAATCCCAAAAAACAAAGGCCGAATGTTTTCTCTGATAAGTGGGTGTTAATCCATGGTGGGGGAGGCACAAGATGAGTAGAGGAACTTTGGATTGGCCAAAGGGGTGGGAAGGGATAAAAGGGGGCACAGGGATAGGAATGACGTGGTCATCATTACCATAGATACATGTATGATTGCATGAATGGTGTGACCCCACTTTGTGTACAACCAGAGATGTGAAAAATTGTTCTCTGTTTGTGTACAATGTATCAAAGAGCATTCTGCTGTAGTGTATAATTGATTAGAACAAATTCAAAAATTTTTTTTAAATCAGTTGGCTCTAAGTGCCTGAGTTTATTTCTGAGCTCTCTATTCTGTTCCATTGATCTATTTGTCTGTTTTTGTGCCAGTACCATGCTATTCGGGTGCCTACAGCTTTGTAGTATATTTATATATATTTTAGTTGTTGATGGGCCTTTATTTTATTTATTTATATGTGGTGCTGAGAATCAAACCCAGTGCCTCACACATACTAGGCAGGCACTCTTCCACTGAGCTACAACCCCAGCCCTTGTAGTATATTTTGAAGTCAGGTAGTTTAATGCCTCCAGCTTTGTTCATTTTTTTCAAGGTTGTTTTCACTATTCTTGGTCTTTTATGGATCTGCACTAATTTTAGGATTTTTTAAAATATTTCTGTGAAAATATCATCAGAATTTTGATAGGGATTGCATTAACTCTGCAAATTACTTTGGTTAGTATGAACATTTTAACAATAATAATTTTTCTAATCCATGAATACAGGGTATTGTTTCAATTTATTTCCATTTCTTCAGCTTCTTTCACCAATGTTTTATGGTTTTCAGTGTGCTGACCTTTGCTTCTTCAAACTTATTTCTAAGTATTTTCTTTTTATAGTGATCATAAATGTAATTGCTTTGTTTACTCTTTCTTTGTTATTAGTGTATAGAAATTCTCCAGATTTCTGTGTGTTGACTTTATATTCTGCAACTTTACTGATTGATTTGTTAATAGATTTTTGTGGATTCTTTAGAATTTCATAGAAATAAAATCATGTTCTCTGAAAACAGAGACTATCTTCTATTCCAATCTGGATGCCCTTTATTTCCTTCTCTTGCTCAGTGTTTCTGGCTAAAACTTTCCAGCACTATGCTGAATCTTTTTTTTTCTATAAGCTTCAGAGCCACAGACTGAATTTTTTGTTGTTTTATACTTTACACTTTTTAAAAATATATATGCTTGTATGTCAGATACCAGATAGCGCACTCAAATTTACACATCTGAATTTGAAGAGATTTTAGCAAAGATGTCGGCAGCAGCTTGTAGATAAGCCACGAGGACAATGCTGAACCCCAGCAGAAGTAGCAGCAGAGGCATTACCACCCTTCAGGTCTGCAGGGAGAAGGGAAGATGAGTCCCAGCACCTGGACAAGTCTTAGACAGAGAAGCTGTGTCTACCAACCTTGCTTGCCTACCTTCCGCTAATCTTCTAATGTGGGCTCCATGGGCACCATCTAGAAGCCCAAAGGGAAAAATGGATCTAAGGGGCATACTGAAGATAGCCAACACAATCTTTAACTTGACATTTTTCCAACAAATTTCCTGATCAATGAGTGTATATCTCCTCTTTCTTACTACAACAAAAATCTCAACACAGTTGAATGACTCACTAAAAATTGCCCTTCAGCTTCCTGATTTTATGTTAAGAAATTTTAATTTCAACTTAACAAAAATTTGTGATTACTTGGGTAGTCAGGAGTCACTTGCTGATATATTTTATCAGTTACTGTATTCAGCCTTGTTTTCTGTATCTCACATCTCTCATTCGAACTCACTTTTAATCTTGATGAAATAACACTCTAATAATACTTTCAGTGAGTGATGGTGGTTGGAAAATCCTCTTAGTATTTGCTTTGTCTCACATTGGAGTGATAGTTTGGTTAGATATAAAATTTAAGTTCATACTTCTTTCTCTAAGTACTTTGAGAATATTATTCCATTGTTTTCTACAATGTGTTGCTGCTGATAAGAAGCTGTTCACCTCTGTTTTTCCTTTGTGGGTAATCTGTTTTTCCTCTGTGGTAATTCTTAAGATTATTCTCTTTCCCTTTGATAACCTGCATTTTCATTAAGGTGTGCTTAGGGATGAAGTTATCTTTATTAAGCCTCCATTCTATTCAGCGTTTAGTCTTCTTGAATTCTAAAATTCAAATGTATCTTTTCAGATATTAATTCTTTGCTGTTCTCTCCATTATCTTCATTTTGGGAGAAATTCTAATACAGAAATATTGATGCCTTTTTTATGTCTTTGTGTTTTAGTCAGCTTTTCACCACTGTGACCAAAAGACCCAATGAGAACAACTTAGAGGAGGAAAAGTTTATTTTGCCTCACAGTTTCAGATATTCAACCCATGGTTGGCCAACTCTGTTGCTCTGGGCCAAGGTGAAGTGGACCAATATGGCGGAAGGGTGTGGTAGAGGAAAGCTGCTCAGTTCATGACAGACAGGAAACAAAGGAAGAATTCTGCTCACCAGGGACAAAATGTAAACCCCAAAGTCACCCCCTAGTGACCTACTTCCTCCAGCCACATCCTACCTGCCTGCAGTTACCACCCAGCTAATGCATGCAAATGGATTTATCCACTGATTAGGCTACGGCTCTCATAATCTAATCATTCCACCTCTGAATATTCTTATACTTTCTCACACATGAGCTTATGAAAGATACCACATAACCAAACCATAACACTTTGCTTTATGATTACTTGCTCATATTTGGTGTAATTATGATTTTTGTTTCTCTAATGACTCTCTCCAGATGCAACCAATGTTATATTGCCCTTCAACATGTTTTTATAAGTAATTTCTTTTCTTGTGTCTTCAACTGAGGACGTATTATTACAGAGTATTGAAACATTTCCAGTAACTATAGAGGAGGAAAGACATAGAAAAGCACAAACTACTTTTAAAATTTTCTTTGTAGAAGTAACACACATCACTTCTACCATATTTCATTGAGTAATGACAATCTCATGACCACCTCTAAGTCGGATAGTCAGGAAATACAATCCTCCTACAGAATGGAAAACCAGAAGCTGGTCACTAGTAACACCATATTTGAGGGTCTGCCATGCTGAATACCAAATATTCGTTTCCCTGTCCCTTCTCAGCACAGAGCGTATCCAGCCTCTTGCCTAGAGCACAGCCAGCATTTCCATCCAGTCGCTGCTCAAGTCCAGGGCCTCTGAGTGACACAAAGAGTTTCTACGTTAGGTTCAGACATGGCTCTTGATATGGAGACTTGGAAATTAGAAACAAGGTTATCTGCTCTTCATGTTCCCAAAGGACTGTGGGGAAGGACACCTCAGAACACTGTCTTATGAAAGAACAAAATATGAGGCACACAAAGGCCACTCAACAACAACAGTCCCAAAGTCCAGCTGAGTATGTCATTCGGTCTTGTATTCTGGGGTGTGATATGCTCTCTCCTCTGGCCTCCTTCCCAGGCCACTGCTGCCCTTGCCGCTTGGCTCAATGCCTTGAGAGGTCCTCTCTTCTCCACTGTCACTCTTGACCATGACTGAGAGAGCATTGGAGAATATGTCTTCCTGGAGGGCTGATCAGCTTTGAATGGCTTATAATAGATCAATCACAGTCTCTTTTGAGTTTTTATTTATTTATTTATTCTATTGAGGTATACATGATAGCAGAATGCATTTTGATTCATTGTACACAGATGGAGCACAACTTTTCATTTCTCTGGTTGTAGAATCACACCATATATGCAGTCATACATGAAACTAGGGCAATGATGTCCATCTCATTCCACCATCTTTTCTGCCCCCGTGTCCCCTCTCCCCTCCCTCCCATTGACATCTTTTGTTCTAAGCTGGGGGTTCTGTGTATGACAAGATTCTCTCAAAAATGTTGGCAGCTTATTATTCCTTTTATTTTGATCACTTCTCTTGTTTCATAGCCTACATCTATCATGTTCCTCTCACACTGGCAGAACCACACATGTAGCCTGTTTTTCTTGAGCCACTTTGCCCAACTGAAAGGATTTACCAGAAAAAAACCTTAAACTTTTCAGAAAATTTAACAATCTTTGCGACAATACTATTTGATCCTTACTTTAAGGCTATTTCATTAGCTTTTGACATTCATTTCTGATTTTATTTACTTAAGACTTCTTTTTCTTAGTCTAGTTAAAGGTTTGTCTGTTTTGTCTACTTTTTCAAAAACAACCCAGCTCTTGTTTTTGCCAATTTTCTTCTATAGTTTTTCTTGTTTCTGTTTTCTGCTCTGATCCTTATTATTTTCTTCCTTGTGCTAATTTTCTTTGTTCTTTTATTCCTAGTCCCTTGAGATATAAAGTTAGTCTATTTTCAAAGAATTCCTCAACCTCATCTTCCAGTTGTAGATTTGAAATGCTGTTCTTCTTTTAATCCTTTAAGTCTCTGAATTGGTAGATTCTTTTTTATTCTTGCTTGCAAATTGGCCAATTTTGTTCTGATCTTTTCCCTTTCAAGATCCCAGTACCCACTTCACAGATGAAGCAAAAGTTCCCATCTAGCCCCTCCAGTTGCCCCTAAATCATCTAATACCACCCACAGCTCTCTCCCCCTCCAAAGAACACCATCTTGGCTTTTAGAGCTCACTTCCTTGCATTATCTCTGTATTATTTTTTTACCCTAGTTTGTATCCCTAGCAACAGTAGTCTAAGCTTCCCATTTCTTAAAATTGACATCTTTAAATTTTGTTAAATCTTTTTCCTGTTCTTATAACTAGTTTTTTTGAGGAACCTAACCTTTTGACCTGTTATTTCCCATAGTTTGGATTTTGCTGAGGGCACGCTTGTGATTGAGGACATGTTCTTCTATGTTTCTTTCAAAATGGCAGCTGGATTAGACTGAAGCTTAACGCCTTTAGCAAGCCTACATTGGTGGTATATTTGTTCATCAAGAGGCACATTGTATTTGGTTTTCCCTTTTTTGGTGTTAACAGTCTTTGATACTTAATGCCTAGATCTTTAATCCACTGGGGCTTGCAAAACGATGATATTTCAATTCTATTCTTTTGTTTTCATTTATTAACTAAAATAATTTTTAAGGAAAGACATCCTCTCATCTACAATTTGATCACCCAGGGACAGAGATTAAGTAGACTAGACAGGATGAATTATTGATATTCTCTCATTTAATATAAAGAGATAACAGAGAGAGAGAAGGATATAGAAATTAGGAACTCATGGATTTAAAAACATTCTATAGGTTTTAAGATGTAATTTTTGTCTTCATTACAGCTCAAGTTCTTCCATCAAGGTCAGCCTACACCTTTTTGAATTGGCTTTTGAGCTCTTTCAACCAGAATCTAGTCTTTGATAGCCTCCTTTCTATCTGGGATATCAAAATATCTCAGCCTCATTTTGTGCATTTCCCATCCCCAATTATCCAAGAAACCCCTTTGTTAAAATTGTAAATGGTTTTTAAGACCACAATCTGAGTTCTATGAATGTTTATTAATGCTGGATTGGTCTTTGTTTCTTGACCTTTTAAGAAATAGGGTTAGAAATTACATTTATGAGTGTGTGTGTGTGTGTGTGTGTGTGTGTGTGTGTACACACACTCATATGAGTATACTCCCTTTCCCAACCATAGCTTTCTAGCACACATTCATTATCTACTCAAATATTATGCTTCCTGATTTCCTTATAACCTTGGATTTATCAAAACACTTTGCTGCTGCTTTTTATGTGAATTTCATTTCCTAACTTTTAGTAAGAGGATGGGCTATCTACTTTTACTAACTTTTTTTCAAGCTCACAGAAATCTCTCTTCTCCTGTCTTCCTGTAATGCTAAAAACAAAATAAAACAAAAGGACTAGGGTTGTGCCTCAGTGGTAGAGCACTTGCCTCACCTGTGTGAGGCACTGGGTTCAATTCTCAACAACACATATAAATAAATGAATAAAATAAAAAAGGTCCATCAACTAAAAAAATTTTTTAATTTTTTTAAAAGTACCTTTTTTTTTTGGCTTGTTCTTCTCCACCATTATCTTGACTTTTTCTTTCCTTTGGGATTTCTTTATACTCTAAATTGAAATTCCAGTCAAGAAAGTAATTCACAAAAAGTATGATTTCATAAACAACTGTTTATTGCAGTGTTTTTTAAATAGAAAAATTAAAATGTGTTTGTCATGTCTTGAAAATGAAAACTATTCATTTGTTTCCAAAACCATAGAAATAATTAGATAAATGTCTGTTGTTATTAAATACCAAAGCCTTACCTGGAAGAAATCTTAGTTTATTTCTCAGGTGAAATCTCAGGGTATGGTTCATTGAGTTCAATAAGAAAAATGATGATATTCATGTAAAAACACAAATTTAGTATTGCTTAATGGTATTCTTCACAGAAACAGAAAAACAATTCTAAAATGTACATGGAACCACAAAACTTCCCAAACCCTCAGGCAATCTTGAGCAAAAGGAACAAAGCTGGCGGCATCATAATACTCAATCTCAAGACAAACCTAGGGTATAGTAACAGAAACAGCATGGTACTGCCCTAAAAACCATCCAGAGAACTAGAACAGAATAGGGAAACCAGGAATAAATCCATGTACCTATACCCAACTGCTTTTAAACAAAGCACCCAAAACACACATTGAATAAAGAACAGCCTCTTCAATAGAAGGGCTTTGGATAACTGGATATCCATATGCAGAAGAATGAAAGTAGACCCTGTGTCTATCGCATATGCAAAAATGAACACAAAATGGATCAATGACCTAAATGTAAGACCTGAAACCATGAGACCACTAAAAGAAAACACTTTAAGACATGTAGGCAATGATTTTTTTTTTGGTAAGACCCTCCCAAAGAAGAGGCAACAAAAGCAAAAATAAACAAATGGAATTATACCAAACCAAAAAATCTTGTGCACAAACATAATCAACAGAATCAGGAGACGACCTGTATACAAGCGAACAAGTATCTGATGAAACGTTCCACATTACTAGCCATCAAGGAAATGCAAATCAAAACTACAATGTGATACATCTTCCTGCACTCAAAATGGCTATTAGCAAAACAACAAAAAAATAAATACTGTTGATGATATGGAGAAAAGAAACTTTCTGCACTGTTATTGGGATTGTAAATTAGTACAGCCATTATGGATAACAGTGTGGAGGTTCCTAAAAAAAAAAACATCAGGCTCTCCAGCTATTCTGCTTCTGTGTGTACGTCCAAAGAAAATGAAATCAGCAATCAAACTATATCTACACTCTGATGTTTAGTAGTGCAGTATTCACAAGTAGCCAAGATCTGGAATCAAGCAAAGTCTCCATCATCAAATGAGTACACAAAGAAAGTGTGGTTATTATGGTCTAGATATGAGGTGTCCCCCAAAAGCTCACGTGTGAGACAGTGCAAGAAAGTTTAGAGGTGAAATGATTGGGTTATGAGAGCCTTACCTCATGAGTGTATTAATCTACTTGAATGGATTAAGTGGGTGGTAACCGCAGGCAGTTACAGTGTGGTTTGAGGAAGTAGTTCTCTAGGGGCATGCCTTTGGGGTTTCTATTTTGTCTTTAGAGAGCAGGGTCCTATTTCTTTGTCCTGATGATCACATCCTAAGGTGCTTTCCACCACTATACTCTACTACCATGATGTCCTGCCTTACCTTGGACCCAAAGCAATAGAGCCAGCCATCTATGGCCTAAGACCTCTGAGTCCCAAGTAGACTTTTCCTCCTCTAAAATTGTTCTTGTCACGTGACAGTGATGAAAAAGCTGACTGAAACATGGTATACACATGCAATTGACTCTTATTCGACCATTAAAGAAGGAAATTTTGTCACTTGTGGCAAAATGGATAGAAGTAAAGGAAATTTGGTTAAGTCTAATTCAGTCGTATAAAGACAAAGGCTACATGTTCTCACACATGGAAGCCAAAAACATTGATCTTAGAGAAGAGAATGGAATCATATTACTAGAGGTTAGGAAAGGTGGGGAGACGTTAGCAGGAGCTGGGAAACCAGAACCAAAAAGCAGACAAGTTCTAGTGTTTGATAGTAATTTAAAGTGACTAGTTTATAACTATCTATCGTATATTCTTGAAGAACTAGAAGAGATTAAAGGCTCAAAACATAGAGAAATGGCACACATGTAAGTAGATAAAATGTAATTACCCTCATCTGATCATGGCACACTGTAAACATGTACTGATTATCAACACTGAGTCACATAAATATGTACAATTATCATGGATCAGTTAAAAAATATTTAAAGTGGATCAAAAACCAACACAAATGAATTAATTTATCTTAATCTTTTATTTTTTTTCCACAGTACTAGGAATCAAACCCAGGGCCTTGCACAAGCAAAGCACCCACTCTACCACTGAGCTACATCCCAGCCCACGGTGCTGTAACTTAATAGCATTCTCTTCTTCCTACATATCCTTAATACCTTGACTTGAAATATGCTTGCTAAAGAAATCCCCCAACTTTTTTTCATTCCAAAGATGATTGACAAATGAATCTTTCATAACTGTTTCTCGTTGAGAAAATGTGAGCCCTGTCCTTCTCTTTCTGCAGGCTGAGAAGAAAAAAAAAAAGACAGTGAATAAAAATAAATTGATTTATTAAACAAGACATCATATAAAGTAGAATATTCATGAACAGTTTATTTTTTGATTATTTTAGGAAACTTCCTATTGCCAATACAAATTTTACATTAAGATACTAAAAGAAGTATTTTTAAACTAGATTAAGAAAAATAAAATAGATTTTGGGATATATATCTCCATGGCATGGATTCAGAGGAAGATGATGTAAAATAAAAACCCATATTTATTCCCAGTAGGCTTATTACCCCTAGTATGTGGATTTCCTAGTACATGGATTTCCAAACATTTTTACCCTCAGACATAAATAGCTTGGTGTATAAGGAGGCCAATGATTATTAAAGCAAACATCCAAACAATCCAGGTGTATCTAATTTAGAAAAATGAGATCTTTAAAACAGGCCCATGATACAAAGGAAGAGGAAATGAATCAAGATGAGGAAAAGCAAGTATTTACTGTATGAAACAAAGCTCCATGATTGGTCCCTGGACTTCATACTGAAGTTGATTAGCTCATGAAATATTATTGCTGCCAAGAATATTTTCTTGTATGGTTGGAAAGATCACAGGCTGAGAAGTGAAGGAAGTTGTTTTCTACAATCCATTTAGAGAAATGTCTTTGATAACCTGAAAGAAAACCAGCAATTGGCCTTTTTGCTTCCAACTCCTTTATTCTGCACAAAGGTACAGAATCACAGTTCTCCCAGGAATCCAACAAAACAAGAGAGAGAGTTTAGGTTTTGTGGATCCATTGCTTTGAGTGTTTTGGGGAAGACCAGCAAGTCTGGTACATCTTAACTAAGACCACTTTTGTGATGGACAGGCCTATGGAATTTTAGACATAAGCTGTCAATTTAAGCCTTCAGGAAGGAAGGAAAAGATACAGAGAAAAATCACATCATAAACATAAACATGAGGAGTGCTTTGTTGATGTAGATATTAGAGTTGCTTCATGGAATGATTCACATTAAAAAGAGGTTTTATCATTTCAATGGATTTCCCAAATTAGAGAGTTGGGGGAGAGTCTTTAGTGAAAATGTCATTAAATTTGGGAAGTTGTCTAGACCAAGGGTAGCAAATTAAGTTTATCTTCTGTGCCAGATCATGTAAATTGGAAGTAGATGACTTGACAGCTGTTTAGAGAAGGTTCGTGGTGTTGAATTCTGATTACTGGGGAAGAGTATTACCAAGTGCCTGCATAATAGGAGGAAAGAATGGCACAGGTGAGACCTGTCTCTGTCCCCTGTGCCCTAGGCCATGGCAGTTAGCCAATCAAGACTGCAGACTGTTCTCTCTAGGAAGATGATTGGTTAAGTATTATGACTCCCCATTAATAAGGGCTGTTTTGGAGATGGGGAAAGGCTTAATGTCAGAAAGTGAACGAAAGGACAGACTCATACATGTGACTTCCTCTATGTCTCCTATTATTATTATTACTCTCATGCAAGAGCATAATCTTAGAGATAAAAATTGATTGCACATAGTTGGTATTTAAGAAAGTGGATGAGAACTTTGAAGGAGAAAGAAAGTCTTGGGATTGATCCCTGAATAAGGAAGGATTGGATAGAGCAGAAGATTCCAGAGAAAGAGCCTGAGGAAAACCTGCCAGTTAGGTAGAAGAAAATTAGGGTATAGAGTATAATAAACCAAGACAGAAGAAGCGATGTAAGAAAGAAAAGCAATGTTGGAAGGAAGGGTGAAGTCAGAAGAGTGACTCTAGGACCTTCAGTTGGAGTTTGAAGATGCATATCCATGCAGGCATGGTCCCAACTGAAAGAGAGAGAAGCAAAACTGGAGGGTGGAGATCTAATCAAAGGACAGGAGACGGCCAAGAGATGGGATATGGACATCAAATGAAGGTCTGGAGGCACTGAAATTTTATGAAAACCATCTTCCTTCTAGAGAGAAGGACATGAGATTAGCCATAAGTAGGTTTCTGGATTTGGAAGAAATTCAAAACTGATCATTTCAATGTTGAAGTGAAATGTTAGTAGGGATGAAATTACAGGAAGAGGGAAAGAAAAGTTTGTGGGACAACAAAAAGGTACAAAACAGTTAACTTTAAGAGTGAGGAGGGTAACTCACAAGACAAATCCAGACTGGTTGCCAGCCAGAACTGTGTAGCTCCTTCAAGTGGTAGATGATGTCCTTAAAGGGAAACCAGCCTGCCTGGCTGCACCACATTCCCCCTGCAATGTTCAATTGTCTGCATGCAAGCTCAGAACATGTGGCTGGATGGTTGAATCATCACTGACTAGGGTGTCACCAGGCCAAAAAAAAAAAAACACGGAAAAAGAGGAAAAGGTAAAGGAACTTCAAGAGAGTAATAAGAAGCAGCCTCAGGCTCTGAGGTGTACTAGCAAGCAAGTCAACACAAAAGGGGCTGCTGGTGAGAATGCATTGAGGTAGACTGTCTAGGAGATTAATGGTTGTGAAGAATATTTGCAGTAGGATAATTTGAGCCCATGAGCTGTTAGGAAAGGAGGTCGTTGCAGAATTGGGACAAATGGAAGATTTCAAAGCCAGTGCTGTCTTCACTAACAAGTTCCAGGGTGGACTGGCGGTGTACGAGCCTGGTGAGGGGTGAAGGGAAGGATCATTGAAGAAATAATGGTCCAAGAACCAAGGGGCCAGCATGTTGGGTGAGACATGTGCCAAGATGCTGAGGGTACTAAAAAGAATGTCACAAGGTGAGGACAAGATGAAGACTATGAGAAAGAAGCTTTCACGGAATGAGAGAGAGACCAGGAGATCAGTAGACTGCGGCAGTAAGGGAGAGGAGAATGATCGTCTGGAACCAGGTCTGTGTGCCCTTCAACTCAGCTCTGTACTTCCTCTGTGATCCAAAGGCCTCCACCTGGAATACCTCAAGGGAATCTCTGTTCTGTAGTTTATGGCAAGATCCAGTGAGTAGGAAGGCCTCTCAGCAGATTGGAGGAGGAAGGTCTGCATACTTACTCCTCGGATGGCATGAAACTGTGTCCTTTGGCTGAAGGACACTGATCACTCAAGGCAGCCAATTCAACATGAGTCTCTTGTTCTGGAATCTGATGGCAATTCACCCCCTAGTGCTCCCTCGAGGTGACCACTGTTACTCGTTCAGTTTCCTCCACTATTCCTGTGGTCTCTCTACGTCCTACTCGTATCTTTGCAAATGCTCTCTTTTTAAAACATTCTTTGATTTTTCCTCCTATGAGTGTGCCATCTGTTTCCCTTGCTGGGATTCAGTCTGATACCATGATGGAATGAGGTGCTGTGAGCATGCAATTTTGGAAAAAAAGAAAAAACCAACTGGTTCGTAAGTGTTGATGTGATGGTGAGAATTAAGGAGACACCTACCTCACCACCTGGCTTTCAAGTATGTGGCACATGAGGGGGGAAAATGCCTCCAACTGAAGAACTTCGGGGAAGCAGTGTCCTTAGGGAACAGCCAGGTTTCTGTTAAAGGCACTGAGTAAACAAAAAATGGCAAAAAGAGACTTGAGGGGGCAGGAATGATGGGAAGAAACAAAGGAGGGCTGAAAATTTCCTAAGTCCTGCAGGACCAGGCCGCAGAGCTATCTGGCTAATAATACACTATTCCTCAAACATGGAACAGTGACCTTGAAAAGAAAGATCACCAGGAAAGAGCTCGGGGCAAAGAAAAGGGTCAAGGACACAGAAGAGAGAAAGTAATCAATAACAAGACATCTTGGAGAGAGTGGACAGAATGGATCTTGAGCATGGCTGATGGGTTTGGAATCTTCCATTCTGACAAGTGGGAAGCATTTTTCTGAGATGCCATAGAGTCTATTGAGAATGACTGAATCTCCATTTTATGCAGAGAATGATCATAGCCTTCTATGCATACTAATTAATCACAATGAATTAGTAATGGTGCACTGAAGTAACAAGATCTGTGCTGGAAGGTCTGTATCCTCTTCAGTATATTTCTTGTTCACCATTTGATATGCCTTGAGATTTCCAATTCTTTCCTTTGGGCCATTTTGAGTGGTACCAGTGGTTCTTCACTGGGAGCAGAGGTATATAAGACTGCACATCTTCCCAGTAATCTGGATGCTTAAGGTAAAAAGCAAGGGTCTACTCAGCCCCCATTCAGACCAGAAGAACAACTCTCCATGTTGTGATGATGTTAAGGAGCTAAAAGCTCCCTGATGGGAAAGGCCCTTAAATGCTTGGAGTCCAAACACCATACCAAGATTCTTCCTATAGAATACCATTATACTTCCCCAAGCACCATCAGCTAGGAAGGCTACTAGTTACACTAGCCTCCACTAAAGCATTAGCCATGTAACACATCAAGAACAAAGACAGGAGAGTCAAAATCAAAAGTCCAAAAGATTATAAGGCCAAACAAAATGACTTGGGAAGTAATGTTATTCTCCTAAAGGGTCTAAAAATCAGAGACCCAGTCCAAAATAAATCCAGACAGATCTCATCTCCACATCTAAGCTCCAAAGCAGAGAAGGTTCAAGTCAGAGGGAATAAGGACTGAGAAACATTGTCCAGAACAAGCACAATGAAATCAGCAAGGGATTATGTTATAAAATAAGAAGGCAAAACTTAGCCAGGCGTGGTGATGCATGCCTGTAATTCCAGCACTTTGGGAGGCTAAGCAGGAGTATCACGAGTTCAAAGCCACCCTCAGCAACAGCGAGGAGCTAAGCAACTCAGTGAGACCCTGTCTCTACATAAAACACAAAATAGGGTTGGGGATGTAGCTCAGTGGTCCAGTACCCTTGAGTTCAATCCTGGTACCGGAAAAAAAAAAAAAGGAAAGCAAAACTTAAATGGAAAAAGGACCAGAAAAATAACCCTAGCCCATCTACGAGGATCATGAACCATGAGAGATAAAAAGAAACTCCACAGCCAAGCACAGTGGCATAAGCCTGCAGTCCCAGCTACTTGGAAGGCTGAGGCAAGAAGATCACCAGTTTAAGGCCAGCTTGGCAAAACAGCAATATCCCATCTCAAAAAATAAATAAATAAAAGAAGACAAAGAAAAAGAAATAAAAACTCCCTAAGATGCCTAGGACAAACAAGCAAGACATATTCCTGCAGTTTTAGAAGGGAGAGTAGAGGGAGAGAGGTTGAGTTGAAAAGACAGGAAAGTGCCTGGCATTTCCACATGAGCACTGAGCAGCAGGCTATTTCCAAATGATTTCTTACATCAGTGCTGCTAGTATTCCACCAGTGGTCAAGGAAAGGGTTTTCTTGGGTTGAGGGTCAGGGATGCAGCTGCTATTCCACAAGACCAGTTATGTTACCATAATGCAATGGCCTGAACACAATAAATGCATACAGTAAAACCTGGATGAACTTGCTTAGTGTACATAACCAGGCACACATTTCTTTTGAACAAATATCTCCCACCCAGGAAATAGAAGGAGACGCTGACCTGAGTCAGGAAAGGGTTTCAGTATTGCCCTTGAGAATCAGAGATCCTGAAGTTGAAAAGATTAAATTTTGGTTTCATGAAATGGTGGAACTGATCCACATGGTGGAAGGCTTGAAGCTGGATGGGCAGCTGTGGCATTTGGGTAATTCCATAAATCATTACTTAACACTTGGGTGCCGTCTCACATGGCTTAAAGTCTCCCCATTAAGTTTAATCTGATTTGGCATCTAAATGCCAGATTGGCACTAAGTCCATTCTTAAACTCTCAGGGATTCTCCCATGATCCCTTGCATAGTCAAAGAAACAGAGTGCCTTCCGTAATCCCAAAAGTGGCTTTCTCCAATTGTCCATTTCTAACAAAGGAAGACCTGGGGTGACAGCTCCCATGGGTGCTAGTGTTCCTTCTTACTCTGCCATTCCAACCTGCCTTCCCACTCTCAACCAAACAGAACCATCTCCAGCTATAGGCTCAGGATAGCCAGTATCTTTGAAAGCTACCTCCTCTGCTTCAGAGTCCATGTACCAAGTGCCCCAGCTGTAGCATGTACGTCTCTACACCGTGGTTCCCTGAGCCTGGGCCACAGTAGTATTGTGCCAGAACTTACATGCCACCTACAAAAAAACCCACAACCACCTCCTCCCTTCCCTCCACAGTTAGAAATAAGTAGAGAATCATTTGCTTTTCTCTTTAAACCTGAACACCAGTTCCTTCTTTCTGAAAGAAAACATGATTTCCTAAGAGAAAGACCTGGACTTTTGAGACACGATGAAAAAATTTTCTCATTAGAGAAAAGAAAAAAAAAAAGACTCAGACTTTAAAAACAAAGGCCTTTCTCCATTTTCTGAGAGTGGAGTTGGAAGGCATAATCTCCATCCTTCATTCCTTCTGGATTGGTAAACCAGCTCCCCCACACAGCCAACAGCAAAAAAAGATCTTTTTCTCTTTGACTGAAAGAGGAAAAATATACACAGAGCTATCTTTAGAAGATCACCTCCACCATTTATCTCAACTCAAGAAGCTGCATTACCAGCGAGTAGAGGTGAGCCTAGACCACAGGTATGTAAAGTCCAATAGACTGGATCGAGTTTGCACACCTGAGCCAGGCTTAAGTACCAACGTGTCTTGCATGTGTAATGAATATTGGTGACGCTGCCCCATGGAAAGAGCTATCTATCTGAATGGAGGAGCTAACCCAGAGAGCAGTCAGTGATCAGGGATCGTATCAGAGTTCCAGGTCACTTCAGGAGAGGATCTTGAGGTTGGCAGGCCAGTGCCCAGTTCTGAGGACAAAGGAGACAGTACCGGGCAGCCGGTCTGCCTGTGCTTCAACAGTGACACCCTGTGGCAGCAACAGTGACAGGGACAGCAGAAGACCATCAGACTTCTGGTTGCTTCTCTTCAAGGCCATTGGCATTTCAAAAGAGATAAGCCCCGAGATTCTCACACCCTTCACGTGCATCTGTGCATGCATGTGTGGTCTGCATGTGGGAGTCAACGGGACTGCAGTGGCAGGGGTAAGAAAGGAAGGTCTTCAAAAATTGAAAGAGAAGAACCAATCTGTTGAATTTGAAGGGTGATAGCAGCTTAGCTGTTTTGCCTTATTGGTGAATCAGGGCACAGCAACTAGAGCTCTGAGTTGTGGGTTTTCCCACAACAGGCATGACACCCAGTTACCCATTAAAATCTCCTCAGTCAGAACAAGGACACACACACACACACGCAAACCTGTGGATATTGGTGTGTAACAGACTTGGGTGCAAATCACACTTCATCCATTGACAAGGTGCATGATCTTCGACATGTGCCTTTCACAGTCTGAACTTCAGTTTCTATCTCGACCAAGGGAGATGAGATACAAGATTGACGTGGCAGTTACAGGCACGTTGCATGTCACCATGAGAAATTTCACATCCTTTCTCTTCTTCTCGGGACATGATTGATTTGATGCTTTGGCTGTCAGCATAAGAATTTCCAGCCAAGTTTAGAATTGGCCACAGTTCTGAATTGAGTGTAACACTGACAAATCTGGTGTAAATTATATGAAAAGGAAACAATTAAGTCAGTATTATAAATTTAGACTAAGAAATACTACACAGTCAATAAAAATAAAATTTCCAGTGAATTTCAATTACATGAGAAAGTGTTGACAGAATATTAAATGAGAAAGAGTACATTAAATCTCATATCATATGTAATTTAACCAGGATTTTAATTTACATGCAGTGTTGATATACACACATATGGCATTTTTTAAAATCATTGCAAATGCACACTGTCTCCTGGATGTTATCAGTTTATTCCTTTTAGGTTGTTTCAAACTGGTTGGATCTCCAGAGGACGGTGTCTCCCATTATTTACTTACTGACATGTTTCTCAATAGTCTCAGGTTCTCAAGGGTTGGAATTATACCATAAATTTATGTATCAATAACATCTACAACCATGGCTAATGTAGAACAAATGAACAAACAAATCCTCGGAGCAGAAACAGTTGGCAAAGTTAAGCTTCCCTCAAGTTATCCCAGTCTCAGGCCCCTACTGTTGGATGATTTGAATGTCATACCCATCATTTGAATGCCCATCCTCCTTGCAACACTTCCTGGACAGGATTTAGCTGCTGTGATACATCACCTTTTTACTAAGATGCTCCTATATCTCTTTTGTTACTACAATAGCATTGTCTAGTCTAGAGGCAACTGCTATCTGGCAGTCATTGTCCCAAATATAAGTCCAAAAAAACACAAGATGAGAAACTCAGGTTTTCTTTCTTCCCAAATAACCCAATGAAAAATCAGAACATAGAAAGCATATTACACATAACATGTATATTAGGTAATGTTAAATTGGTGTCACTCTGTGTGATCATGGCACTGTGATTACATATGAGAATGTATGTAACCATGGCAGGTACATGCTCAGGATCTTAGGAGGTGACATGTCATGACAGCTATGATGTTCTGAAATTTCAGCAAAAAAATTCTACACACACACACACACACATACACACACACAAATAAAACAGAAAAATACAATATAAATCGCTGATTGATCTAAGTGGTGACTCACAGATGTGCATTGTACTGTTCTTCCCACTTTTTAGGATTAAACATATCCAAGTTTGGAACATTAAGTTGCAAGCCAAAAAATAACAAAGACCCATACACACTACATACGCACGTGTAAGCACACATCCTCAGGCACATGGGGTAAGCTACTAACAATTGCAATGTGTTTACTTATTAACTCATTTAACAATTCATGGGTTTGTGCACATATATTGAGAGGCACCTGGGTTTAGTGAGAGCAACATGGATTTTGGAGTCAAATAGGAAGGCAAGGACCAGCTAGCTCATCCCCTGGGGCAGCTACTTGAACTCTTGGAGACAGATTTACTACTAAATATCATCCCTTCAGCATTAGAGATGCTGCTCATTCTACCAATATCTATTATTATTATTATTATTATTATTATTATTATTATTATTATTACCATGTGGCAGGTTTATTTTGGATCCATATTTTAAAAACCTCATTTTCATATCTGGTTTCTCAGGATCTCTTAAGTGAATCAATACCATGAATTTAAGATGTCATTTGGTCGTGTATAAAATTTTTTCCTCAAATACTTTAGTAAAAACAAACTATTTTGTGTATACATACTTATGCATGGTTATGTATATGTGCTATGAAGATGTCATAATGCATACACATTATATATAGATATTATGTGTATTTGCATATGTGGAAAGAGAGGGGGTATACAAATGATCAAGAAAATTGAATAAAATGTTAGCAGTAGATGGTATTCAGTAGAACCTCCATCTATATATCCTTTATGCTGTTTTTTGATAGCTTCTATAAGGTTAAAATTATTTCTAAATGAAACATTTTTTTAAAAAAGATGACACGTGGCTAGGAGGGAAGGGAAAGCATTTCTGTCTAGATGAGTCATCCTTTCCTCAAGATTCCTGAATGAAATATGTACACAGAGAGCATTGTCTGAGATGCAAGCACTTGATTTTCAGAGACCGGGCCGCCAATCCTGATGTACGACTCCCTTAGGTTTGTCTATATAACACAACAAAACCTTTGGTTTAGGCTAGTCACAGGCCTGCAGCTTATAACCAAAATTTTCTTTTTCCCCTCTACAAAATGACACTTGACTCAATAAGGAGTCATGGTTAGGCTGGTGGATTCTGAAGCTAGATTGCTTGGGTTTGAATTCTGTCACTTAAAGGAATCGATTTTGAAGATAGGGGTGTAGCTCAGTGGTAGGCTACTTACCTAGCATGTATAAACCCCTGGGTTCAACCTCTAGCACTGTGGGAGGAAATAAAGAGTAAATGTTATTATAACCATAGAGTTGGGGAACTTTTGCAATGCTAGGAATTGAACCTACAGCATTACCCAGAGTAAGCAAGAATTCTACTACTAAGCTACATCCCTAGCCCAGGAACTTCTTATTAGAAAATAAGCCAAATGAAGTCATCAAGGGGAAGGAAGAAAGGGGGATCAAATGGGACAAAGGTGCTGCATGTTAGACAGTATCATGTATACCCTCTTGCTTAGCTGCAATTCTAGAAACCATGGCCAGTGTAGCTGTTTCTCCCCTTGGAGGATGAGTAAATGCTTAAATCTGGACTCATTCTTGGTGAAGTCCGATGTATAACTTGGGTGAGTAAGCAACAACAACAAAATTAATGGGTTTATGCTGAAGACCTAGGTACTGATCCAAGAAGATTTATTTGCTGAGAATAAGTGCCTCACAGGTGACAGTAATTCCTCCTATCACAGCATGGCAAGTCAGAGGCATAGGTTTCTTCTTTGTCTTCCCTTCACCATATCATGAAGGATTCTCTTACAAAGCTAATTGTCATTTGATTAACTTCAGTGGAACAGGCTGAGAACTCAGTAATTAATAGTGACAAATCCTGGATGAAATGCAAATGTATAATGAATTTATAAAAATGCCTCTTGTGAGGGGCTGGGGTTATGGCGCAGTGGTAGCGCGCTCGCCTAGCACGCGGGAGGCAGTGGGTTCGATCCTCAGCACCACATAAAAATAAAATAAAGCTATTGTGTCCACCTACAACTAAAAAATAAATATTAAAAAAAATGCCTCTTGTGATAATACAAACGTTTGCTTTTTTACTTTTTAATGCAAGATTCTAGGGTTCCTAAGTAAATATCTCCACCCAGAGATTAAGAAATGAGTGAAAAGACATCATTAGATAAACTCAGTTCAGGTTACATCAGATACATACCTTAACCTCTCTAAATCAATGGTTATCAATCTATTTTTCAATAGCAGTGGAACCTTTTTGTTGATAGTCAATGCAATCTATTAACTGCAAACACAAATGCATTAACAGATGAAAGCAGTTTCCTGGTTGTGTTGGGGCTGGCCTCAAACTCTCAGAGCACCTAAACCAACTCCAAGTACTCCACAGTACAGTTCAACACCATGTTATTAACTGAATGGCTCACAACACTTTCACCATCCAGGATTCTGTGTTATTATTTTTCCTCCAAAGCTTCAAAACTTCCTACTATGTCATAAAAAGTGAATTACCTACACCAGATGCTTTACATATGATCTGCTTTAATCTTCTCAAAAACCTTATTAGGTAGGTTCTATTTTGCCTACGTAGTGAAGAAAAAAAAATCTATCTTGCCCAAGTTCACCAATAAATTGTGTAACTGAGTCCTCAACCCCGATCTTTCTGGTTCCAAAGTCTTTGGCTATTCAGTTATCAGGTATCATTATATAATTCCAAATCTGAATAAAAGTGTAGCTTGTCTGGCTCAGACAGGACATCTTATCGTGGGCAAATGTATGCTTTCCATTAAGATTTCTAATGTACTGAAATGTGTTAAGAAATCCACTTTGATTGCTGGAGATCTCAATTTGACAGCAATTTTTCTGACACTAGCTGTTGGCTGTCTAATCTAGGAAGGTCACTTTGTTTCCAAAGGTAATGAATCAAAAGAAAGAAAGTGCTTCCAAATAGTTATGAGTTCACTTTTAATTTTCATACTACTTAGGATCTTAATCTCCTCCCTGTGCCCAGTTGGGTGTACTCCCTTCTTTTCCTTCCAGATCTCTTATTGGCAGGTCACACTCACATAAAAGAAATATGAAACCCAGAGTTTGAGAATTTTTTATACTGGTTTTATTCCTGTGTAAAACTCTCCTTCATATCCCAGTGTGGACCTATGGTTCCACAACCTCCAATTGAACTCAGAGGCTATTATACAACTATTTACTAGAAAGTCATTCTCTTCCCCTCCACAAAGTATTAAATTATGATTAGCTATGGAAGGGGCCACATTGCCAACTGGGACTGAAATGTTAGGCTCAGTATACCGATAAGATCAATAAATCTGAAAGTAATTTGTTCAATGTTGAAGTTATATAAAACACTACAAACAGTACACTTACTGTAAATTCTCACAACATCTATTTTACTTCCCAAGAGTTCATCTTTTTACTGTTACTGTTGCTTGTTATTTTTATACTTCCGTTATCTATAGCTCTTAATTACCAAGTGATTCACAAGACCGTTCTGAGGTGTGGTCTTTGACTAGACAGCTCTGGAATGAAATGGAAGGGGCGACCAAGGTGAAGGTCAAGTCCAATAAGACTAAAAGTGAAAACAATAACTTTCATGTGCACGGTTACTAGGCTGTGCAAAGCACTGCTCTGCTTTAGAGATGTTAACCTCATTCAGTCCTCACAGTCTAGAAGTTAGCTACCAGTATTGCAGAAACAGTCCCTAACTCATCCTAGATCAGCAGGCTAGAAAGTAATGCCTTGATTCCAGCAAGGGTGAGTGGACTCAAAGATGTTGACCTATCTAGAAAAGAGTATTTATTGATCCAAATTTTTTCTTATTTTGTATCTATTATTTTCTTCAGTGCAGTATTAACGAAGAGAAGTGAGGCTATGCTACCATATCAAACAAACAAGTGCAAAATCTCAGCAATTTAAAATAAAATTTTATTTCCCACTTACATTCCTGTTCAGGGTGGATTGAGAGCTCCACTTGGCAATGTGCCCATTGCAGGTACCAGGCAAAATTTGGACATTGCAGGTCATTGTGCCAGAGGATAAAGAGCTGTGCACCATAGATCTTAAGGGTTGTGATTACAAATAACATCTCCTATTGCCCCAAGACAGTCACATGATCATCCCTAACTTTAGGTGAGGTGCCCAGGAAAGGGGAAGAACTGGAAATACTTTGTGAAGAGTTCTATTGACTCAATTCCCTTTTGTCAAGTATGAACCACTGGTAGAAAAAAAGGGAAAAAAATTACAGGTTTACAGGCATGCATCTTTCTGATACAATTCATTAAAATTTAAGAATTATTCTAGTGGATTGAAAGGAAGCATTTAATGAGAAGTTTAAACTCAAAAATTGTTAAACTCAAGGCAGACCTGCTTGCAAAATGAAATGCATTTTGGACCTGGTCCTTTGACAGTTCCCACTAGCTGCCTGCCAATCATAACCACATTTGTAGGTGGTAACTTCATGCTTTCATTGGGGTTCTGCCCTGCCCACTGGACTTCTCTCTCAAGTGATCACTAAGTGAATATTGATTGGGTGATTCACTTATTTATCCACTCATGAATTCATCTACTTGTTTCTGAAACATGCTCTGAGCAAATACTTTGGCAATGATATTATTCCAAGATTTGGAGATGCAAAAATAGGGAAAGCATGGATTATAGTCTCAAAGAGTTCACAGTCTACAGGGACAACGCATAATTAATTTACCCTGCACCCACAGCTTTTATGGCAATGGAGAATGGAGGAACGTTGGTAAACCCCATGGTGATGATCTGAACACTAAGTACTTTCCACTGGTCACAGCTAAAACCAGCATTAAGGAGCAGTGGAATGTGTACCTCCCTCACAATTTGCTATCCAAAGTCTTTCTGAAATTTTAGCCAATCCTATCCATACAGGAAATTTCTCAACTAGGAAGATTTTTCATGTGGCTTTTGTATCATTGTGTTTTACAATATCATATACTCTAGAGGCAAGGCAATATAAATTTTTAGGCAGAGTAGTTCAGATTAATAAGTGAAAGTACAAAGGGTGGATTAAAAAGAAGAGAGGGACCAGGAGATCCAAATCCTTCGGAAGCCATCACAATAGGCCTAAGCTGGAGGGATGTAGGAGTCAGGGTCTTTCTCCTGCAGGGGCTCTTGGGTCTTTGGGGTCACTATTGTCTAGGAGCTGCACTCCAGACCTGGCCATTTGAGGCTGGTGTTTGGGATGTGAAAGTAGCCCAAGTAAGTGCTGATCCACGAGGTGGTCTACTCTGATCTGTTGGAAAAAGAGTAGAACCAGTGTGCCCTGGTCCCCAAACAAACATTATGCCAAAATAAAGAAACCAGAAACAAAAGAAAGGACACTGTTTCCTCTTCTTAAAGGAAATACTCAATTCCATATATAAGACATATGGATTTGATTTTTAAAAATCTATAAAGACTGAAAGTAACAGTCATCACTTAGGACTGGTAAGGTTGGGGAAATGGACAGTGAGCGTTCATAGGCATGGGGTTCATGAAAGTGTTCTAGAGTTCATTTTGGTGGTTTTAGAATATATAAAGACCTATAGAAAGAAGGAGTCCCTAAAAGCCAATAAAGAGGAACATTTCCCACTCTAATTTTGAGAATATGGCTCTGATAACTATGCTGAACAGTGGAGTCTCTTGCACATTTGATTTACATGAGCTTATTGTCATCATTTTTTTTAAATTCCCTTGTTCCATGGGGACTTGAGGTTACCTTTCTGATGATAAGGTAGAGAAGGGAAAGAGTAACATTTATTGTTGACTACAACCTTGGTCACAGCCATAAATAAGACAGCACTGAACAGTGTCTGTGGCTGTGCTGAACATGGTGCCAGAGAGAGAAGGGACACCCAAGGGCAAGGAGTTCCTTAGGCTTAGGATTTTTGTAAGACTTGGAGGGGATTTTATTAGATAGCCCAAGAGAATGGAGAATCTCAGAACAGGCAGAAGACCTTCCTATGTATTTCATAAATAGAATTTTTTAAAGTTTTAATTAACAAATAAAAATTGTATATATTTATGGCATATGTTATGGTTTATATATTAGGTGTCCCCCTGAAGCTTATGCGTGAGAGAATTCAAGAACATTCAGAGGTGAAATGATCGGGTTATGAGAGCCTTAACTCAATGAGTGAATTAATCCCCTGGTGGGATTACCTGCGTGGTAACTGAAGGCAGGTAGAGTGTGGCTGGAGGAGGTGAGCACAAGGGGCATGCCTTAAAGGTATATATTTTGTCCCTAATGAGTGGAGTCTCTCTGTGCTTCCTGATCATGTGAACTACTTCTCTCTGCCGCACTCTTCTGCCATGATGTTCTGCCTCACCTGAGGCCCCAAGGAACTGAGACCTATGAACTGAGACCTCTGAAACTGTGTGCCCCAAAATGAACTTTTCTCCTCTAAAATTGTTCTTGTCAGGTCTTTTGGTCACAGCAGTGAAAAGACGACTAAAAGAGCATACAAAATGAAATACATATACGTTGTGAATGGAATAACTAAATTGAGCTAATTGACGTGTGTTACCCCACGTTCTTGTCATCTTTTATGATGTTAAAATTTACAACCAGAGAAATGGAAAAACTGAGCTCTATATATGTACTATGACTTGAAATGCAATTTCAAATGCAATTATTCAAATAAACAATTTTTTAAAAATCTACTCTCTTTGCAATTTTCAAATATACAATAAAATAGAACATTGATTATGTGTTTTCTACAGGGAACAGATTGATTGGATTTCTCCACTTATAAGGTTTTTTAAAGTAGTGAGCCTGTGCTAGTAAGAACATTCAAAGACAGTGTAAAAGTTCCATTATCAATGCATTTAAAATTTCTTGCCAACTACCACCTATTTCTTCTTGTAACTAAACTCTGCTACCAAGATTGTTAGGCCTACCCACAGTTTTTTACATTGTGGTGGGAATTTTAACCAGGAGACCAGGAATTCCCAAAGTTCAGAGAGTTAGAGGGAAGGCTTCTCTTTCCCTTTATTCTGTACACAAAACTGTCTACTGTGAAGAGAACAGAGGAAAGAGATTGCCAATAGCTGCAAAAATAGTAGCAGAGAACTCAGACACAAGATGTCAGAGCCAGGAAATGATGGGGACAGTCAAGGATAATATGAAGGGGAGAGTGCAGGGTTCTCAGGAGCCCCTGCAATCGATGATGTGGGAAGTGGGGGGGGGGGTCGTGCACATGTGTGTGCACATGTGTGTATGCATGCACATGCATGTGAGCACACTGAGTGAATAGGTGTTAAAAATAAAGGTGAAGAGCAAAATGGGAACAAAGTTCCAGCTGATTCAGAAAGTGTAATCTCTTTACAAAGGTGGATGTCTATATATGAGTGATGAAATTTAAGTTTTCAAGAGCTCTGAGATGCCCATATAAATATATTTCTAAAACACAACACTCTAAGTTGAGTTGCTTTATACATAATTCGATGTGTTTTCTATATTTATTGATTTATGCATTGACTTCTTTAGTCCCAGCAGTCATGGCCCCTGCCTCTGTGAAATGTAAAGAAATGAAAAATGTGTTTTCCATAACTAATAAAGTACAATCATGGTAAATCCTAAGATGGAAACATAGACAATGTTATGAGAGTATATGTTATGAATACATGATTTATTTTATGAGGTTAAAGAAGGATTCCTTATGAAACTGGTATTTGAGGGAGGATCTGAAAGATAAGCAAGAACTAGCAAGGAGAAAAGGTGAGGGTAAGAGAGAATTACAGACAAATGGAAACTCGGGTTTGAAAGACTCCCATTATAGGTTAGCATAGGGCTTTGGCTGGTGTGGTCAGAAAATACAGAAAAGATAAGCAATGCTAGTTATAAGTTCAGACTCTAGAGATTTGAAGATATGATATCATGAAGAACTTTCAAGAATGTTTTTCTTAAGGTGAGTGAAAAGCAACTGAAGGGATTTAACCAAGGGAGTTACATGAAAGCTTGCATTTTAAGACAGCTTCCAACAAGGAGTGAGGAATTCATTGACGAAAGAAGGAAAATGTGAAGTAGAGAAAATGACACAGAAGTCCAGGTGAAATGTGATGGTTTTGGAGATAATGTGATGTCATCGAAGTTAGAAACTGACCACAGAATTATTAGAAGTGATGTTGATAAACTTGATAACCTATTGTATGTGAGCAGATGATGTACAGATAAATTTTAAATATCACATCCAGGGAATTTCTGATTCTAGATAGTATACAATAATTATGACAATTTGACCCTCCACCTAGAAAAAGCCTGAAAAATTATATGATCACATTGTGAAATGCATGAGAGGCACAGAGAACCATTTAAATACATTCCAGAGATCCTCTAACACCCACCTATAGATATTTGTTTATTCTGGGTGTATGCTGAAGATTGGGCTTGGTCTAGATAGTGACCTCTCCTGGGGCAAAGAACTCAGCAAAGCTGTTGCGGTTAACACTGTCTGTGTTGACAAACTAGAAACAGGTGGAGCCTCAGACACAGATCACAGAGCTTTTTCTGAGTTCCGAGCTGGGGGTGAAGCAACATAGAGGTGATTCTTATTCACTGCACTCTCCAACTTTTGAGCTATGTGGAATAGGAAGTTAAAGAACTAAGACCTCAGAATGTGCTGTTTATGTAGCTTCTGGGAGGGCCAGTCTCTAAAACTGGAGCAGAGCTGAAAGCAGATGGAGTCTCACCAAAACTACACTCTAGCCACAGCTCTCCTAACACCCTAATGGGTCTGAGAAGATCAGCCTTTTACCCCATCCATCTACCCAAAGAGGAAAGGAGAATCTTCTCTTGCAGAACACGAAGTCATTTGGAACCTCTAAACGTCTTTAATATACATCGTTAGAGACACAGCAAAAAATCACTAGACATGAAAAAAGACAGTGATAATCAAGATGAAGAAGAAAGACACCAGACTCACATTTGATCTAGACCCTGGAGTGAGCAGCAGTAGTGGATCCAAAGCTGAGAGAGTGGACTGAACCAGAGGCAGAGGGCTGAGCTGCATTGGCATGTGCTGGGTCATGTCACCCAGGACCAGAAAGAGAGCAGGGGCTGATGGATCCTACCACTTAGAGGTCAAGTAGAGAAAGAAAAGCTGGTTCCAGGGCCTGAGGATGATTGATAGGAGTTGCGATAAGAAGACATGGAGTATTCTAAGAAGGAAAGCATCACTGCAAAGAGGTCAAGTATCACGGGGAGATGAGAGAGTTCAGTGTGGGCTGTTGGTAGGAAGCAAGACCTGTGACTTTTGCATCCAACATGAGCTGTTCAAGGTTGTCCTCTAACAAATAACATTCTTGGGGGATGGCTGAACTACAAATATCTAGTATAAACACACCAAGAGTTCAGACACTCCACCAGAGCATGAGATATTCCTTTAACTAAGCTACATTAGGTATTTCCTTGACCTGAACTGCCATTTCTCTTAATTAGATTACAAGTGTCTGTCTTATAAATCATGTCTTGTTCTTTAAGAACTACTAAAATTTCACTATTTGATTCTCATAGCAATTGAATAAAACAAAAATGTAAAGATATACATGCAAGACCATTATCAGTGAGAGAACATTAAGCAAGCTGTATTTAAGCTTCCATTTCATTTTTCTGAAATATACAATATTTGCTTTCATGGCCAATTGCTACTTCAGTCACATTACCCTTTACGAGTGGTCAGCAAACTATTTCTGTAGAAGTCTAGCTATTAAATATTTTAGGCTTTAAGGGAAACATGTAATTCCCCCTTCTCTACCTCCTCCTGTTAATTCATTAAAAATGTAAAAAACAATTCTTGTCTTACAGGTTCTACAAACACAGACCATCGGCCACAGTTGGTCTATGGCCACAGTCTGCCCAGCCCTGCTTCACCTTGAAGTGTTTCTGATTCAACATGAGTTTTATTGTATTTGGAATCGTCCATCTTCTTCATATATGTAACATGATTTTGTACTATGTTTAACGTGAGTTGTTTATATTGAAAGTTATTATGATATCTTTAAAAAAGATCATTGTGTATCAGAAATTTTCCCTTTTCATTCAGGAGTTGATCAAGATTATCCAAGCAAAATCTTAAAAGTTTTAGGCCAGGCGCAGTGGCACATGCCTGTAATCCCAGCAGCTTGGGAGGCTGAGGCAGGAGGATCATGAGTTCACAGCCAGCCTCAGCAAAAGCAACTCAGTGAGACCCTGTTTCTAAATAAAATACAAAATAGGGCTGGGGATGTGACTCAGTGGTCGAGTACCCCTGAGTTCAATCCCCAGTACCCCCAAAAAAAATGTCCTAGGAAAGCACTGTTTTTCATGAAATTGTTGGAAATCAAATTGTATTTTAAACTAAGTATTCTTAGAAATTTGAGGTCATTATCTACATGATAACATAATTTGGCTGGTTTATCTGCTTCTCCATCAGGAAATCTAATAAACCCCTAGCAATAGATTCATAGACGATTCTCTATTTGTCAACAAGCAGCAATGGGTGGCTCAGTCCACTTGCCTGCCCAACCCAGCCCAGAAGGCGGCAGCTGGTGGAAGAAAAAGAGCCCAGCCAGAGCAGAACTGGTGTAAAAATAATGAAACACAAAAGATTTGGATTTCTTTCTAAATTCCAAGACAAAGATTCTTCACTGTAGGAGGAGCTGCGAAAAGGCAGGACAGAATGTGCGTGAGTCCAGTCACCAACATATTGAAATCTGGTCTTCAAAACTAACAGATGGCCTCCGCCAAAAGCCCTGAAAGATGGGTTTGAAGTACACACTGTGAGGAGTGCTGGCAGATATCACGTTTCCAGGGCACTGACAACTTTATGTGTAGCAACCTGTGTGTCAAAATTCACTTGCTTTAAAAAAAAAAAAAGTTAACAAAAGTAGTGAAAACTGAATCTCCCAGAAAGGATCAGGGTAAAAAGTGGAGGACAGCAGATGGTACTCAAATATTTAGATTTAAATAAAAGAGGTGTTCAAGATGTGGAAATGAGCGTATTGCAGGACCTGAGAAACTCCTCTAATTGCATTCTCTCATTCCCAGGAAAGCCTGCTTTTAAAGTTGACTCTTGGGGTTGGCTCCATAGCTCAAGGGTTAGAGCATTGGTCTTGTAAAATTTACTTTTGGAAATTTCCAACAAAAATTCCGTGTGTGCGTGTGCATAAGTATGTGACATCTCCTCTCAACCCCTATTAGTCACCTCAGGCTCAGAGCTTTTATCTTTGTTTGTGTATCTAGTTGTATCCAGTTGCACTACATTTCTACATTAAGAGTTATTTTTCTTTTTGCCCAAAGTATAAGGGAGGCTACTGAAATGCCCTCAGGAGACCATTGTAAATGTAAATCTGAATTGCTAATGATATAAACAATAACCCAAGGCTTTTAAAATCCTAGTTGAAATGGCGCGTGTGCTGCGTGACATGAACTTCTTCGCCAGGCACTCAGTGCAGAACTCGGTGCTCAGAATTCCATCAAGCTAATGCAGAATGTTCGGCACTTTACACATCCTCCTGCAATTTAGATGTCAGGGGTCACTTGGCTCTTCCAGATGTTGAGCACTTCCCCATGCAGGATTTATCTGGGGGTCGTGTGCTCGTAATCACTTTTGCTGTTTTCACTCTTGCTCCACCTCCCTCCGTCCAGGCTTCATTCTCTTAGCCCTTAGCAAGTTAGCAAAAAGAGCCCCTTTCCTTTCCTTTCCTTTCCTTTTCCCCAACACACAATCCACACAAAGCCCTCTACCATGAGCAGTAGAGGTTGCTAAAGATTAAAAAAAAAAAAAAAAAAAAAAAAAGACGGGCTTTATCATGTAGAAATGCAATCAACTCAAACTGGAAACCAAACTCTCCTGTTGTGAAGTGACCTTGGCTTTCCCTGTCCTAGGATAACCCATTGGGACTTCCTGGTCAATGCGGCCTCCAGCCAGCCTGCTGGCTCCTCCCCTTCTCCCTCTGCTCCCAATCCACACTTCGCACCTCTCTATTTCCCCCCTTTTTCTGTTCCATAAATTTTGGATCATCTTTTATCACCCAGAAATTCAAACACAAGTAATCCTTCACCTACTTCTCAACTCTGGGTCTGCTTTTGCATATCCACACAGTATTAATATTTCTGCTGAATGGAAGGGCTCTATGATCTAGATCTTACTCATTAGCAATGCAGAGGAATTGACAGAGGCTTTGAAATTCTAGTCTCTCTACCACTCTCTCTTTTCCACCTCGACAAAAGGCAAGAACAATAGAGAAATATATTTTTCCTCTGAAGTGAATCGTTGCTCCTCATAATTGTCTCTAATAGCCAACATAATGATAGTCAATTCTGGTTTAAAGTAACACTTTTCTTTGTGTCAAAACAAAAACTGAAACAAACAAGCAGCATAAAGGGTCATCCCACCCAGCGCGGGTCATTTGCTAGTATATAGTGCAGGACTGTTCCCAGCTCTCATCTTCCTAATGCCATGCTGGGGTTGTGCTGCCCAGTCGTGCCATTAGTGGTCACCAGCCACGTGTGGCTATTTAACTTAGATTATAAAAATTAAAAAGTAAAATTAAAATTTTAGCTGCTCTTACACTAGACACATTCCAAGTGCTCAGCCCATGCACCGAGTGTCTACTCAGTGAGATAGCAATGAAGTATAGAACATTCTGCCAATGCAGAAATCTCTACTGGATGGAGCTGTTCTGGGTTAAAAAGTAAAAGTGATAATCACCTTTGGTAAACTGTTCCACGTTTCAGCGACACACATCTCACCTGTGGTTAATCTGGCAGCAAAGGTGCCAAAGGAACCATGAACAAGGAAGTTCAGGTTTTGAACCTTGAGAATAAAGTATTCCCTGAAATACACAGTGAGCAAAACCTCTTTGAATTTTGGAAAATTTGATTTCTTCACCTTTTCTAGGACTTTCAAAGAAATGCCTGCTGATGCCTTTGTTAGCTGATGTAAATACATTTGTTAAAGCTGAGGGAAGTGTATGTAAACTCCATCAGAGCAATCAAGGGCATTCATACTGATAAGAATCAAGCACCGACTGCCTTTTAATAACAAGTCTCTTTATCTGAGCTCAGATAAAATGTAGCAATCTCACTTTATATCTTCTCTAGTTGATGTAACAATGATTGCAAAGGAGTGCATCAATGCTAGACTTTTATTCCCTGATCAAGGCAGTTCTAATGAGATAATTAAGAGAAAATATTAAAGAGTCTCCAGAGAAATCTTAGAATAGGAGCTTTTGCTCTTTTATCCATGGCTTTTAATTTGGGGACCTTCCTATCTAAGAAAAAAGTCACACATTAGAGGAAAACATGTCTTGAAGGTATATTTACAATAATGTCTATGTATGTATGTACTGCATGTGACATGCATACTCCAGTATCCTGGAGTAGATATTATTTATCCCAGTTTACATGTGAGGAGATGGCCTTGGGGAGATGGAGTGAGTGGTTCTTAAAGGTCATATACCTAGTTACTGCAGAGCCATGTTCCCCAAATCCTGTATGGCACTCCAAAATAAAAACTACTCCAGCATTCCAGGAGCCCAGGGAATGCCAATACTTTCCTGTTCATTAAGGGCTAAAATGAACCGATGCAAACCAACAAGGAGAGCTGTCATTTGCCACAAACTCATGCTATAAAGAGAGACAAGAGGGTCCCACAATGCCACATCTGACACTGGTCTCCAGCCAGGGTGACAAGTGCTCCATCATCTGGCTCTAAGCTCATTGTCAACAGGAACACTTATTCAACAGATATCCCTTGACTTCTGCCACATGCAAGCCCTCAGCAGGGCATAGTGCTAGGTACACACTGGGGTGAAATTCCCACTGTCACAGAGTTGGTAGACCAGGGTCCGTTTGGACTTGGAATTCTCCTTATGTGACACTTTCAGAAGACATTTCATTTAGAAGTCAATGGAACTTTAATACTGGCTGAGGTTTGTAGGATTCTGTGTGTTTAGAAATATATACCTATTGGGGGAATGTTAATTGGTACAACCACTACAGATAATGGTACAGTAGTTCCTTAAAAACTTAGAACTTTAGGGCTGGGGCTATAGCTCAGTGGTAGAGCGCTTGCCTTGCATGCATGAGTCACTGGGTTTGAACCTCAGTACCACATAAAAATAAATAAATAAAATAAAGATATATTTTTTTAAAACCTTAGAACTTTAACTATCTTATGCTCCAGCAATTCCACTTCAGGGTGAATAGCTGAGAGACTTCAAAGCAGGGACTCAAAGAGATGAAAGAGATGCACCTATGTTCACAGCAATACTGTGTTCACAATAGCCAAAAGATGAAAGCAGCCCAAGCCCTTGGATAGGTGGATAGATGGATGGACAATAAATTGGTCCCCACATGTACTGCATATGCTGTATACACACACACTAGAATACTACTTGGCCTTACAAAGGAACCAAGTCCTATCCTAGGACGTTGAAGACACTGAGTTAAGTAAAATAAGACAATTGCAAAAGGCCAAATGCTATTTTATTCAGGCAGTTGTATCAGGTACATTGAGTAGTTGAGTTCATGAAGTCCAAGTAGGCCGGTGGTTGCTGAGGGCATGGAAGAGAGATGCATGGGAGAGTGTCTAGTGAATGTGGAGCTTCAGTTTTGTAAGCTGAAAAGCATTCTGGAGATGGATGTTGGCGATGGGTGCACAATAGCGTAAAAGTACTCAATGCCACTTACACTGCACACTTAAAATGAGTAAAATGATTACTTTTGTTATATAGATTTTATCACAATAAAAACACTTAAGTGATGAATTGTACACTTTAAGTGGTGAATTGGATGGTATGTGATTTATTCCTCAACAAAGCTATTAAATAGATATACTTGGCAGCTAATATAGTCCAAAAAATTTATACACACACACACACAAACATTCACACCAAAAAAAAACTGCACTTGAAACACTACAGATTTCACTAAAACTGACCCAAAAAAGCTGAAAATATCAAAATATTCATAGAGAAAAATAAGTATTATTAAGTCACTTAAGGGGAAAATAATCAAATACACTTCTTGTGATCAGTGATTCACTTTCAACTACTTGGTAATATTTATCAAACTATTTCATTCATTGGAAAACAAAAGCTGAATTGAAGCATGACACTGGTCATTCCAACTGTTAGAAACTCATACTTGATTGACAATTACCTTGGGAGCACTGCCACTTGATTCCGGGTGGCACTTCAATGATGGCCCTTGATATGTCCAGCCTCCCATAGGGTGATGTCCTTAAAGAGAAAGAGAGACATGAATGCTTTTCTGCTTGATTATCATTTTTTGAAGAAAAATCTTTAATAAAGGGGGAAAAAGGCAAATTCAAGTGTTAAGCATCCAGAAATGAGATAATCTCTAAACAATACATTTTAAAGAAATTATTGCTACAATTCTCAATTAACTGCTGAAATAATTTCATAAGTTTTAGGACCTGTTTGTCTTACAGATTTTCCTCCATTTTTCCTTATTTTCTTAACATTCACAGAATAATCATTGCCATGATCTAGTATATTCGTGCAGCAGTGGCAATCAATCATAACTGCCTATTTTCAATTTAGAAAGGAGTAATTTCATACTTCCTTTAAAAAAAAAAGTAGAGAGAATAATAGAACTCAAAACTACTCAGTGTTGCTTGAAATTTCCTGGTAATTTAAACACAGACTTTTTAAAAGTCTTCTTTTTGACATTTTATACCATCCCTTTAGTCTATTAATAACAAGCATTAATTTCCAGTTCAAATTCATGTGTACTTAGCACACAGTTCCAATGGGGGCCTCTGCTAACAGCTCAATAAACAATCATGAAGATTTTCAGAAACTCTACAGTTTTAAAAACTAAGACAACATGTAACTTAAAAACTTAATCTGGAAATGATTGTCAATAAGTAAATATATAGAAAACATACTGAAAATATGCAGATTTCAATATATAATACAACCAGCTCTTGCTAATTAAACTGCATCTGCTTCTGAAAATGTGTAAGCTATGCTCTGTAGCTTCTGCAACCTGCTTCTTGATTAGAGACCCAGAGCTGACACCTACAAGAGCCAAGTCCTCCCAGCAGTGCTGCTTCTGCCTCTAACATATATCTAGAATCAGGGAAACAAAATCCCAGGACTAAAAAAATTTTTTAAAGGCAATCAGATTAGAGGATAGCATATTCTGGAGCACACAATTTATTTATATGAGTAAAACACAAAGTCGGAGCAGGATAGAAGGGTATTCAGAAAGTACACAGGAACATCCCTGCCTATCAAGGAGTGTTTTTTACGTATTTCATCAGTTCCTAAAGCCAGGGAATGATCTTAAGAGAAGACAAAACCATAGTTTAAAAAATTGAGGTAAAATTGACAGGATGGTCACCCACACATCGATTCAAACTTCAACTACAGATTTAAGAAGAGAATTTCATCTCAGTGCCAACAAAGAAAGAGTGGATCTGCTAATGTCTACAGTCACTGGGCCAATCTGATGTTGGTTTATTCAAGCACAAGTTTGGAAAACCCACAAGGTGCAGGAAATCATACTACAGAGCAAGAAAAAAAATACCCAGAATCTGGACACTTGAGCAGAGCATTCTTCTGAAAGTACATTCCTGCAGACTTCAGAAGAAATTTAATCAGCACATCTAAATACAGCTCAAGACAATATAGTTACTTAAAAAGAACAGAAAGTATTGCAATAAAAGACAAGTGCAATGAAGCAATCACCAGCAGTATACAAAGATTCTCTTTTCTCCACTCTCTCTCTAGCACCTCTTATTTTTCACCTTTTGGGTAGTAACTATTCTAACTAAAGTGAAGTGATGGCTTGTTGTGGTTTTAGTTTGCATTCTCTGATGATTAGTAACATTGAGCATTTTTTCATGTACCTATTGGCCACCTATATGTCTTCTTTTGAGAAAAGTCCATTTCAATCCTTTGCCCATTTTTTCAAAAAAAAATCAATTCACATTTTCTTGCTATTGAGTTCTTTATATATTTTAAGTATTAACCACTGGTCAGATATATGATTTGCAAATACTTTCTTCCATTCTGTGGCTTCTCTCTTCATTTTGTTAATTATTTCCTTTGCTGAGAAGGTTTTTCACTTGATGACATTCCATGTTTCTCTTTTTCCTTTTGGGATTGTATCCAAAAGAATCATTGCCTTGATCAATGTCATTGAACTTTCCCTTATATTTTCTCCTAGAGATTTTATAGTTTCTGGTACATTTATTATTTATCCCTTTTGAGTTGATTGTTTTACACTAATATTTGTAATGTGAAACTGTAATACACCTTTATTTGAATCTCCAAAAGGAGATATGTTTCACAGAATTGCCCAAAGTTTTGGCTATGTGAGCCTTTCTTGACCAATGCTTATTCATCATATAGAATAAGGGGTTTCCTCATGGTATATTCATACATTGTAAAGTTTGCATTGATCTATGCACATATTTGATGAAGGTCCAATTCATCCTTCTGCATGAAGATACACAATTTTTCTAACAGCATTTATTAAGGAGATAGTCCTTCTCCCCTCTGGTTTATTGGTACCTTTGTCAAAAAAAAAAAAAGATTGTAAACATATGGGCTATTGCTGGGCTTTCTATTCTGTTCCATTGTGTGTGTTATGTCAGTGTGGTGCTGTTTAGATTACTAGTGCTTTGTAGCATATTTTAAGGCAGAGCAATGTGATGCTCCTAGCTTTCTCGGGACTGATTTGGCTGGTCACCTTCTTGCATAGTTCCATATGAATTTAAAACATTTTTCATCGTGTAAAAATGCCATTGGAATTTTGATGATGACTGTGTTGAATCTGCAGGTTGTTTTGGGTAGTATAGATGTTTTATGGCATCGTCTTCAAATCCATGAATGAGGCCATGTCTATTTGTGTCTTCTTCAATTTCTTTCATCAACATTTTACAGATTCGGTGTCTGTAGGAGCACTCCCCATACCTTCAGCCCCTCCCCTCCCTCTTTCCCCACCCTAGGCTGATGGACTATGCACCTGACACGCAGCGCTACCCCATTGGTTGTAATCTCAGGGCCATGACTGGTCGGAGGACCATTCATAAGCTGTTGTACTTTCTGGAATAAATGGGTTCTGCATCTCACTCTGGCAGAGCAGTATTACCAGTCCCCGGAGTCTGGGTGAAATGACTCTGGGGACAGACCACCCCATACCTTGACCCATGGGACCCCATTCCACCCTTCCTCAGGGCCCCTTACTTTCGACCCTGGGGACCCCAACTCATCGGCAGACCCACGCAAAGCACGACATAAAACAACAGGTATCCAAGTCTTTTGCCTCTTTAGTTGAGTTTATTCCTAGATGATTTATTCTTTTGATGCTATTGTAAAGGGGGTTATTTTCCTTTCAGATAACGTTGTTAGTATATAGAAATGCAATGGGTATTTGTATATTGATTTTTTATCCTACAACTTTACTAAGTTCATGTATTAGTTCCACCAGGTTTTTGTGGAGTATGTGGGGTTTTCTTTAAGATCATGTCATCCACAAACAGGGATAATTTTATCTTCTAACTGAATGTCTTTTCTTCCCCCCTAATTGCTCCCACGAGGACTTCCAGTACTGTGCCAAACATGAATAGAAATGACAAGAGTGGGCATCCTTTGCATACTGTGTCTGATATTAGAAGAAAACCTTTCCAGTGTTCACAATTGAACATGTTCACTGTAGACCTGTCATATATGACCTCTGTCATGTTCTGTTCCTAGTTTGTTGGAAATTGTATCATGAAAGAATATGAATTTTATAAAATAATTTTTCTGCAACTATTGAAAAGATCACATGACTTTGGGGAGACTATTATCAAAAAAGCAAAAGACCAGTACTACTCACAATAGCCAAGAAGCCAAAGAACCTGTCAATCAGTGGTTGAATGGATAAAAAAAAGTTGTTGTGTATACGTACAATTTAGAATATCTCACCTTTAAAAAGAAAGGAATCCTAAAATATGTGAGAACATGGATGACTGGAGAACAATATGCTAGGTGAAATAAGCCAGTTACAGAAGGACAAACACTACATGATTTCACTTATTTGACACCTAAAACAGTCAAACTCACAGTAGCAGAGTAAAATTGTGGTTGTTAGGATCTGCAGGGACGGGTATGTGGGGAGCTGATTTAAATAGGCCTAAAGTTTCAACAGAACAAGTTCTAGAGATCTGCTCTACAACATTGTGTCTAGAGTTAACTGGCTATTATATAATTAAAAATTTGTTAAGAGGGTGTACCTCATGTTGCATTCTTACAACCTTAAAAATGGGTAGGGATGGACAGACACATTTAGCACACAGGGCAGGAGGTGAGAATGAAGGAGAGCATATTTATAAAACTTTAAACCCGCGTAGAATCTGGAGCATGTAGAGGAAGGGTAGATAGTACAAAAAGAGAGAAATCTGCTGAAATGAAGCTGGCAACGTGGGACTATTCAGGTCTTCCAATATAATTTATAAGAAACACCTACTATATCATGTAAGCAGTTGGGAATCTGGACTGCTTAGCATGCATTCAACTCCCAGTAGCAGAAGCCCTAACTAAAGAGTGATTTCAACATAGGGAGTTGCTCAGAAACAGGGCAAGTCCAGAGTTGCCTAACTCAGTGTCATGACGATGCGGTTAAAGACCCAAGAGCCTTCTATCTTCCCAACCTGCCATCATGTCAGCCTGTTCCCTGTGATCCAGGTAAGGCAGGAACAGTTTCCAAATCCCTTGCAGACCACGATGTCTCCACTGAAAAAGTAAAAGCATTTCCTCCCAGGCCTCTTGATTTGTTAGAGCCAAGTGTTCCCCAGAATCCCCCTAGAGGACTTCCCTCAGGATATTTGACAAGAATGGTGACATTCCAATGATTAAATCAATCCCTGGACAGGGAAAAAAATCAGGAGACATCCCCTGGAGCCAGGGAGGGGAAACTCCAGTGGATGCACAAGAGATTTGCCCTCAAAAAAAAATCAGAGATTGGCGGGTGAAGAACAAAGGAGGAAAATGGATCTAAATGCACAACTCAGGTCATTGATGGATTCTAAACTAGTGTGTAACGTGAGGATGTTTAGAAAGATCCTGGTGATGGAGAGAATGAGTTAAAGAGATGGAGTAGGAGGGTGATAGAAAATGTTGTTAGAAACACGATACAATGAAGAAATGAGGAAGGCTAAACCTATGTGAGGGCATGGGAAGTAGAAAAGGAAAGATGGATTATAAAGACAAGTACAAAGTGGAATCAACAACATTAAGTGACAAATTGATATGAGAAGGAAAAAGAAATAGAGCTGACTCTGAAGATTCTTTGAGCTTCTGTTGTTCTTTTTTTATTTTTTGAATTGAACCTTATTCATTTGATTCCTTTTCTATGTATACAAGAATTTAGGGGTGTAAATGTCTCATTCACTATGGTTTTAACAGCAGCCCACAAGTTCTAATGTGTAGTCTATTCATTACCACTGCTAGGAGATTTCTAATTTTCATTAAAATGTCTTTTATGATCCAAGTGTCATTTAAAACTGCACATTTATATTCTCAACAACAGGGTGCTTTTTATTACACTTTTATTACTTCTTACTGAATCACACTGGAGTAAAAGAAAATATTCTTTTTAATAACACTTAAGTTATACTGAGACTTGGCCTATGGCATGGTATGCTGGCACTTTTCATTCATGAAGCCTTTAAGCATGTGTTTGAAAAATATGCACTTTCTAATTATCCAGAGCAGAGTTCTATATTTGTCCATTAAATCAAGATTATTCATTGATGCTTGTTTAGCTATTCTTTATCCTTCCTAATTTATTTCACTTTATCTAACAATTACCATGAGAAGAATTTTAAAATATTTCATTAAAACAACCGTTTTGTGAATTTCTTTGTTTATACCAATTTCTACCATATGTGTTATGTGCATACTCTGGAATTGCTATATCTTCCTGGTAAACTGAAAATTGATCATTATGCTGTGCACTTTTTATTCTTTAAAGAAGAGTGCCATTTGATATCCTAATTTTTTTGTTTAATTGGTGCTTGCCTGATGTATCTTTTTCTACATTTTTATTTTTCTAACTTCATCCTCTATGCTAGGTGCAATCTCTGAAAATAACATAGATAAAACTATTTTTAACTCTTGTGTTCCATTCATTGTCTTTTAGGAGTTTTTAAATGAATTTAAAATGTTGTCACTGAAATAAATTACTCTCAAATTTGAAAATTGAGAAAGAAAGGTACTTAGGCTCCCAGAATCCTTATCATTCTTTGCTTGAGACTGGCATTGTGTGGTGGTAGCTGTTGACCACATAGGGCTTTTGAACATTTGAGATGTGACTAGTTTTAATTAAAAAGTGCTATAAATATAAAAATACACTAGATTTCAAAGACATAGTACAAAAGCCAAAGAATATAAAAGATTTCATTAGTATTTTGTGATGCTTACATATCAAAATGGTAATATTTTGGATATTGCATTAGAGAAAATATAGTTAAAATTAAATTCATCTCACTATTAGAAAGATTAAGATTACAGACTCTAAGTCCTACATCTGTGGCTCACATTATTTTTCTATTGGACAGTATTGTTCTAGACATTCCTGATACTCTGCTACATTCTCATCTGTCTGTGAATTCTAGATAATAACTTTGCATCATTATAATAAATCCCTCTTTTATCTCAGGTGATTTTTGTTACTTGCCATCAAATGGGTTATAACTAATGTACCCACTAAGAAGGCCTTTGCAGCATATCACTTCATCACACATTGATGACAGATTTCTTACTGTACTGGATCCAGAGATGACAGCGCTTAGGGAATCACTGTACCAAACTGCTGTTTGATGAAGCAAACCAAATAAAAATGTCTACATCTTTGCTAGAACGTAAAGGACAAAAAATTTTGAGGTGGATCCATTTGTGGATGATTATTAATTTAAGTTTCTCTTAAATTCAAATCCTACGAGATAAATCTAATAGAAATCCTCCTAAATGTTCCAAAGAAAAGAGGAAGGACACACTGTGATTCTGGGAACGGATGCTTCACAAATTCTACCCCAAGCCCACTTTCCAAGGGTTTGAGGAGCATTGCAAATTTTACAATGCCCTGAACTAAAAAAATCATATGACCTTGAACTCTCAAAGTTTCTGAAACTTATTTAACCATAGAAGCCCCTTTAATAACAACAACAAATTTCAAATTCAGGAAATGCTAACTTATCACTATTAAATATTTTAAACTTCAATAAAGTCACAAAAAACATTTTTAAAAGATTTTAACTTCCTTTTCAATATGGTTATGTCAGACTTCAAATATTCAGAAGCTCACATATAGTCTCATTATTTTGTTGGCCCAAGTTGTCAGTAAGCCACTTAATCCTATCAATAGTAGTTGAAAAGATTGGTAGCTGAACTAATGAAAAAAATGAAGTGCTACCCTTCACATAAGAAAATAAGTATAATAACTCACTATCAAGACAGGGAAAACATTGGTTCCTACCAGCAGTGATAGATATAAGCAAACTTATCTACCTTCTCTTTTACCATATAAGTGACAGACTTCTTTAACAGCTGACAAAAGTTTGGGACAGGGAAAATCTTGATCAGCAGGAATACAAAGTTATCACTTTCTGAATTTTTATTTTACAAATGCTGTTTAATGATGAAAGACTTTTAAAGAATCTCTAATGTTTAAGGGCTGGGCTCTCATTTGCCTATTTATTTCTTAATTTCTAATTTACCAACGTACAACATATCTGTGGAATATTCCAAATATCAGAATTGCAGTTGACTTAAAAATCCACATTTATGTGACTGACTGCTAACATTTCTCTTTAGCTCTTTTTTCCATTTCATTTTTTAATATTGGTTGCTATTTATAGACTACTTGCATGCCCACAAAGTTGATGGATATCCCCAATATGATATTAATTCCAGCAAACAGGGTCACAAAGATTATTTACATTCATCTTTGTCCAAAGGAATACTGTTCCACTTAGAAATTATCTTAGAATGCTATCAAATTTAATATTTGTAAGTAAACGTTATCATTTTTTAACTTTTTGAAAAATCAGTTAAGTCGATTTGATGAATGCCAAATTCTTTAGGATAGATAGGTAGAACTGAATTGCAAAATTATACCAGATATAAAACAAATTGGATCAAAAGACCTCTTCAGGATTCTTCAGGCCATCTTCACAATACTCTTTGTCCCTAATATGGCAATCAGGAATGATAACTGCCATTTACAAAGTGCATTAATCACTTTATTGTCATTAACCTAAAAAACAATTAACTCTGTGAGGTAGATATAATTATTTCTATTCTGGTAACAAAGTAGACACTTGCAATTAAACAACTTGTTCAATGAAACACAAATTAAGAGTGGCAGTCAGAATGGTTGTATATCTATCTGCTCTATCTTTTCATTTATTGCTCTGACTTGTATGGTTTCTAACTGACCTTGTGCTTTCAACTCTAGATGACCCAACCAAACACCATGGGGCCTCTATGCTACTTAAGAGTGTGTTTTCCCATCCAATAAATGTGTGGTTATGGGGCCAAAATGTAGAAGATGAAGAAAGTCTGAGATGCTATGCCCAGCATTTGAACCACTTTTCCTTTAGAAGCATCTGATAGTTCTGGAGGTCATAAATGAGAAGATCAAATTGTACAAAACTCTTAAGGGACTCAAAAAGGGGGGGAACTCAAAAGTAATTAACATCCCAAAAGGAAATTAAGAAAACAGTTCCTTTACAATGGCGGTCAAAGGAATAAAATTCCAAGGTATAAATTTAAGAAAGAAAGTAAAAGACTTGAACACAAAAACTATAATACATTATTGAAAGAAATTAAGGAAGTCCTAAATAAATGAAAAGACATGCAAAGTTTGTGGATTGGAAGACTTTATTTTATTAAGAAGTCTATACTACCCAAAGTAATCTACCGCTTCTATACAATGGCTATCAAAATTCTAATGGCAGATTACATTCTTCATATATATATATATTTTTTATATATATTTTTATCAACCATCTTTACTAAACCCATTCCCCTTTCCTGCCCCCCAACTCCCCCATGTCGCGTCTAGTGTTTCTCTATTTCTCTTATGTTTCCCATTCCCACCTCCCTTATTCATCAGCATCCATTAATCAGAGAGACCTGATAATTTGTTTTTTTCTGTTATGTTTGCTAACATGTATTAAAATGCAACTTTTGGGAAAAAAATTAAAAAAATAAAAAAAATATAAATAAATAAAGTAGACTATTTTGCAATCACAAAAAAAAAATTCTAATGGCCTTATTTTTTGCACAAATGGAAAATCTGATTCTCAAATTCATAATGAATTGCAAGGAGTTTCAAACAACCAAAACAGCTTAGGAAAAATCGTCAGAGATCCTACATTTTCCAAATTCAAAATTTAGTACAAAGCTATAATACAAAAGTAGTGTAATACTGTTCAGTATGAAAATAATGTGATACTAGCAAAAGGCCAGACATATAGACCAATGAAGCAGAATTGAGATTCCAGAAATAAATCAATACATCTATAACTTTACATCTATAATTTTTTACAAGGATGTCAAGACCATTCAGTGACAAAAGGGTAGTCTCTTCAACAAATGGTGCTGGGACAACTGGATACCCACAGGTAAAGGATGAAGTTGAACCCCTATCTCACCCATATTAAGATGATTAACTTTAAATGAATCAATGGCCAAAATATAAGAGCTCAAACCATGAAACTCTTAACAGAAAACAGGCAAATTTTTATGACCTTGGATTTTGCAATGGATTCTTAGATAGGACATCAAAAACATAAGCAAACAACACACAAAAAGTAAATTGGGTATACAACCAGAGAAATGAAAAGTTGTGCTCCATTTGTGTACAATGAATCAAAATGCATTCTGCTGTCATGTATACCTAATTAGAATAAATTTCAAAAAATAAAAAATAAAAATTTGGATTTCATTGATATTTGTGTTGTACTGAAAAATTAAAAAGAATGTGAGAAGAAAATTTACATAATGAGATAAAATATTTGCAAATCATACTTATGATGAGGCTTTATTATCTAGAATATATAAAAATGTTTATTGCCCAACAACAAAAAAGTTCTTGGATTGGAAGACTTGCTCCCAAGAGCACCTCTTATTGGTCCTACTTGTGTTTAGTACCTTACCCTTAATTATACAATGAGTGGGTGGCACACACCTAATGAGGCTAATATGGCAAAAGTGATTGGATGTCAGTTCCACTGAGGTTACTAAAGACAGTAACTTCCTTCTGCTGATAATCTATCGCTTTCTCAGCTTGCATGCTTTGAGGAAACAGGATGCCACATGAAAGAAGCCTCTGTGGCAAGGAAGTGAGGACAGCTTCTGGTCAAAAGGCAGGGAGAAACTGAATCCTGCCTGCAACCTCATGAGAAGGTTGAAAATATTCCAGTTGAGCCTTGAAATAGCTAAACTTTGAGGGAATAACTTTACTGACACACACAAGGGACCCTAAACCAAAAGACCCCAATAATGTATGCCCAAATATCTGACCCAGAGGAACTATGAGATACTAAATGCTATTGTTTTATATCACTAAGTTTTGGCATAATTTGTAATGTGTAGAGAGCAATAGACACGGAGTTTCACTCAAAACCCAGTAGTATTTCATTTATTGAAATTGATCATTTGATTCTAATATGCATATGGTGATGTAATAGGCCAAGGCAATTTTTAAAAACAAGGTGGACAATTAAAACCAACAGTTATGAAAACCTATTGTAAAGAGATAGAAGCATAACAATGTGGAATTGGGGCAACGATAAATAAATGGACTTATGGAACAGAATGAAGAATGCTGTAATAGAACCACATATATGTAACCGCCTGCTTCATGACATAGGTGGCTTTGCATTGTGGTGGTAGAAGGCATGATCCCTTCAACCAACAGTGCTGAGGCAACTGGACACACACATGAAAAGACTAAATGCATCTATTTGCAATGGGTTACAGATCTAAATGTTTAAAGATAAAACTATAAAGTTTTAGGCAAAAACTTCAGGGAACAACTCCATGACTTTAATGTAGGAATTGATTTCTTACAGTATTCAAAAAGTACTAACTGCAACAGTAAAGATGAAAAACTCAACCATAATAAGAACTTCTGTTAAGAAAACAAAAGGCAGCTCTTATAGGGGGAGAAAAATTTGGAATTCACATACCCAACAAATGACTAAAGGACATATATATATACTTGCATATGTACATTTATATATACATATACATGGGGGGTTTTGGCAGTGCTGGGGATCAAACCCAGGTCCTTGCATATGCTAGGCAAGTACTCTACCACTGAGCCATATCCCCAGTCCTCAGGATATATTTTTTAAAGAAAAACAACTTAATAAAAGAGAGAGAACCTGATTTTTTTAAAGGGAGGTGGGGAGGCAAAGGCTTGAATGGTATTTTGCAAAAGCGGATGTATAAGTGGTCAAATGTGTTCAATTTTATTAGCCAGTAGGGAGATAAAATAATTTGAAACCAAAATGAGCTATCACTAGGTCATACTGCAACCTGCTCACATGGCTAAAACAAAGAAAAATCATTGGTGAGGATGTGGAGTACCTGCTGCTGGAGTACCTGCTGCTGATGGAAGCATAAATTACAATGATTATTTTGGAAAACTATTCAGCATCATCTCAAAAATTAAACATGCATACTCTATGATCAGAAATACCACTCCTAAGCATGTACTTAATGATAAAAAGCATCATATGTTCACTAAAAGACATGTACAAGAATTGTTAGCAGTACTATTCATGATAGCCAAAAACTGAGATTACCCAAATGCTCATCAATAAGAGAATGAGTAAACCCCATTGAAATATATTTGATGATGTGTGTACTCCTTTCCCTGTATGTTATACTTCAACTAAAAAGCAATCTTTTCAAATAAAAATAGTAAACCTGTGATTCAAGCATCCTAATCATGACCATATTCACAAATTCCTGTCTTCCTCCTCACACTTGGCTAACTTCCCATTATATCCCAGCATTCCGCAGCTCTCGACCTCCAAGGACACCTCCTATGTTGAGATCCGCTCTCGCCCTCTGAAGGTGGCCTTCTTTAGCACCTGGCCTTTCCCTGGGCTGCTTCCTGCTTCCCGACACCAGGGCTGGCCTTTTCCCCAGGGTGGAATCAGACACACTTACACATGTGTCTTGGTGCCTTATATATGAACGTGTACATCTGCTTTGGGACACAATGAGCCCTCCTTCAAGAGAAACCATTTTTATTCATGTTTGTTCTCAACAGCATACCTAGCAAAGAGCCTGGCATGTAGCAGATCATCAACAAATGCGGAACCATGCCACTTTGACACTGGATCTGGTAGTAAGCATGCAGTGTCAAAAGAACAGACGAGGAAGCAGGGACCAGCCAGAAGAAAGGATACTCCCATGCTTCTGGTTCTTATTGGGATGCATTTTCCTGCATCTGTTTCACTTTATGCTGCCCTACACTTGACTTCGAATACCCCTCTGTGAAATTCTCACTAATGTGCTCTTTGCTATAATTATCTGATTACTAGAGAGATTAATAAGCCTTTTCAGCTTGGCTCATCAATCACAAATTTCTACAAGTGGGAGATTTTCAAATAAGAGGCAAACTGACATTGCTTAGTCACTCTTTTGTCTACTTAAATCTGCTTTAGAACCTACCAGCACTTCATGTTCACAGGCAAATGAAAGTATTGACTTCCTTCGAGATGAACATTATGTTCTAATGACCCAAAATGATAAATATTGTATTGAATAAAAGTAAGACAAGCCTGGTATTTCAAAAGACCATAAATCTTTATGTCTCCCTCAAACAAAAATGCATTCCTATTTTATTATTGGAGAACAATTTGAAAGATTTAAACCACTAAAGGAACTAAGTAATATTACGTTTATGAAAGAACTTGGATATTATTTTGTACGCAGCAGGGTTTATGGCTTGAAGAATTAACTTTAAAGAAATGTTGAGTAGGTGCCACATTCAGTTTATGATCCAAGAGGAGAGATGATAAGGCAATAGCCACTGTCAAAACCAGGCTGAGAACACGAGGGAGACGTCCATAGACAGTAATCAAAAAGAGAGCAGAAAAGAAATAGGAGTTTGGAACATAAGAGGTATGAATAGTATTTAATTCTCTTGCGTGGATCCTTTTTCAATAAGCTGGGCTGAGGGACATTTAACTGCCTGTCACTTCAACCAGTCAAAAGAAATTTAGCTAGGATCCCCTATCCTATTTCTCCCCACCATTTCCTTCTCTGCTCTTACATCTTAAGCATTACAGAGTCTTCTCCAACCAAGTCTCATTTTGGAATTTCAGCACCACCTGAAACTCCTTCTATGATTTCCTGAAATAATCATTCCAAAAGTTATAATTAATTGTGCAGAAAGATGGCGAGATTGCTTCCTTAACTTTCAGGAAGAGGAGGTAAAATACAGAATCACACCAGAGAGGAAGAGTAGGACTGCTTTCCTCCAGTCCCAATTACAAAAAAATTAGAGGGGGGCGGGGGGACACTGAAAAGAATTCTGGCTTCTATCACACACTTGTCCTTGAGGGGAAAAAAGTTGAATACTAAATAATTGTCAGTTCTCTCTACAACAAAAATTTTCAGGTAGAGAAATAGGAAATTGTTTCCCAAAAGTAAAAAGCATATTTCTGAGAAAAGACCAAAAAATAGATTTGTTCCATAAGTACATGCTACAGAGTTGGGGATATCATTAAGTATACCTCTCCAACTGTTCCTGAGTTTGGAACTGACTGAGAGAAAAATTCTTGTAGGGACTACACTGCTTGTGATTGTAAATGCTGAATTGGAGGAATAGCTCAAACCTACAGCCCAGATCTGTAGCCTCATACTTGACCTGATGTCTAGATCTTGGGATTTTGATTTCACACCTAAAGAGTTTGGATCTTCAAAGCAGAAACATCCCAAACAGTTGCCTCTGGCCAAAAAACTCCATAGCAAGGCAGAGAGAAATGATTTATGCAATGCCATTATGGTTATACGAACAATATACAGATCTAAAGATATATTTACAAAGAAATAGAATCCATCACCCAATAAACATTTTCTGAGCATCTCTTAGGTGCTAGGCACTATTTTAGCTGTTTAGCAAGCATCAATGAACCAATCAAATGAAGACTCCCTATATCTGTTTATTTATGCCTCTAAATAATTAATTATAACTCTCATGACATCTCAAGAATTATATTTAAACTATTGTTGGATTTGCAAAACATCTTGCCTTCCTATGCAATATTAATGCCCCAATTGAATGACACGATTAATTTTTTACCAACTCTCCCCAAAAAAGACTATGAAGTAAAAGTGTTGAAATATTAATTCAAAGTGTCTTGCTTATATACATCTTAGAAATAAATATGACATATTTTAAAAGAAAATTTGGCAGCTTTTAACCATGTTATTTGTAGTAAATATTATCATTATTTGTAGTAAATAACATGATTTCTCAGTAAAGCTACCATTAAATCCATATTACATTTGTTATTATCCGTTGCACACTCAAATGAACATTAATGAGTAAATTATTGCAAATGGAATGAGTTAAATTTGATTTTCAAGGGTAAAAGTGATTGTCTATCTGGTTTTCTTTACAGGTAGAAAATTAGGGAGATGTCTTTCCACCTTAGCTTTTCTGTAAGACGTCATATGACTTGAAACTCTCACTATTGAACTCATTGGAATATACATGTATCTACAGTCACTATATATTTTATTATTTTCTTGGTTATAAAGTAAGGCACACACATTGTAGAAAATTAGGAAAACAGCTCAGGTAAGAGTCTACCTGATAGAAAGCAACTCAACTCCACACTAGAGACTTTCCCACCCTTAAATCCAGCAATTCACTGCTTATGTTAAATTCTATCTATATTCAGAAGTAAAACTTGATTAAGAAAATCATGAAGGTCTCCAATGTGGATAACTGAAGGAAAGCACGTGAGACGCCTGGACGCCTAGAAGGGTGGAGATGTCCACATGGGGCAGGTAGAGTGAGCAAGGCAGAGCAGGCGGAACAGTGACAGAGGCATGTGGTACCCAAAAGCGAAAACTGAGCTTTGGGACTGGGAAGAAGCTTGGATGAGGAAACACAGCTTGGAAGGAGGTACAACTCCATTATTTTGCCTGGGAATGGCCCTGAATGCCCTCATGCCTGTATGTGACATCACTGTATTTCAGAACTCAAAAATAGAAATCTTGTAAAAAAAAAAAAAAAGTGCACCTGGGCAGATGGCCTTTTATAACTTGTCTCTGGGGAAAGGCGCTTTCACTCACTGGGTCAGCAATCTGACTCAGCCTGAGGAAAATGTGGTCCTTTGAAGTGAAGAACAAATTGAGAGTAATTGCTCCCCTGAGGCCTTGAAGATCTTCCGAATGAATAGGAGTCTACTGTCGCTAAACAGGGGGCACAAGAGTGGCAGACAACAAAAAAAACTAAATGCTGAAATTGCCCACTGAGAACACTGATATTGACTGGCTTTATTTTAAAAAGAATTTAATTTGAAACTATCTCAAACTTAAAGGAACGATGCAAGTATAGCACATTTTTCCCCCCCTGAATCATTTGAGAGTAGGTTGCTGGTAGGTTAGGATGACCTAGCACCAATGAACACTCCAGGGTATGTTTCCTATAAATAATGACATTCTCATACACATCCACAGATCCATCGTGAAAGCAGAAAATTAACACATGACTCTGCTCTGATCCTAATCCTGGTAAGGACAAGTTTGACCACCTATGTCTTTACAGAACCCAGTTCACATCCACACGCTGCAATCAAGCACCATGTCTCTATAGTCTTATTCTGCTCAATACAGTTTCTCAGCCTTTACTTGAGATTTTTCAGGAACACAGGCTCATTGTTTTGTAGAATATGGGTTTGCCTTGTGTCTCTACATGATTGGACTTGGGTTATGTATCTATGGCAGGAATATCAAAAAATTGATGTGTTTTCATACTCTTCCAAAGGGGGTACCCAATTTTGTCCCCTTATCAACTGAGGTCACACTCATCTCTGGATAGGATGCCATGTGCCAGCCTTCTTTGCCAAGAAGCCTCCCCCCCCCCCCGTGGACAGGTACTTTGACAACTTATTTTTCCATTCATCTATTTATTTATAGTTAATATGGACACATGGGTTCTCATATTATATAATGGGTTATAGTCTGCTATTATTATTTTGATGTTCAATTGTGCTCAGTTTGAACATTCAGAACACCTTGAAGTTGACTTCAGTGACCTCATGTCCTCATTAATCGTGGAAGGCTGTGCTTTCTGGCATTTCTCTAAAGAATTCTGATACACTTTAGAAGATAATGATTTTTAGAAGCCAAAATCTGGATTCTAAATGTGCTCATATCTATTGGGTTATTGCTACTCCCAGAATCTCTTAGTGGACAATATATGTATATACCCATATCTTACATATATACATGCATGTGCTTACATATACATAAACACATTTACATTTAAATTTATTTCTTCATCTACCTACATACATTGAAAACCAAGAGTTCATACTTACACGTCCAAATCCAATCTCACCACAGGATGCATTCTGGTGTTCTCCCCTTCCATATTAGAACTACCTTCTCCAATAATAAGAAACTCGGCTCAAGTAGTAGTTAACATACCACTTATTTCATCAGTTCCTCTGGATGTTACCAATCCACTGCTGCCATTCCCCTTCACATACCCCTGATCTCCCACAATGAGCTGACTCATGCACAGGGATACACTCTGCTTGTCTCTAAATCTGACCTGTGCTGGGCCAGGCCATCTTGAGCATGCCCTCCCTACCCAGCATGTTTCAGTCATTGGCATGGGCCATGCCATCATAAGGAAGTGACCCTTTGCTTGTTTCTGTAACTTTTACTGGACCTCCTATGCCTTGATGTCCTCTCCATCCCAGGATCTGACTTGTCAACCTGGACCAACTTTCCACAAAGCCTCCTTTTCCCCTACTTGGCCTCAACATCAGTTCTCAGGCTTCCTTTCTTCACAGAAGGCCTCTTTGTCCCAGACAGGCTTCTGGCACCACCTGTCCTGCCAGGCTACCTGCTACATGCATGGCCACCTGTGGCTCCAGGAGCCCATGTCAGCCCCCTGCCCCTCCAATGTGAGAGACAACTTTGCTTTTCTGAGTGGAGGAGAGGGAGGGAAGGGCAAGATGAAAGAACGGGCATTTTGCTTGGTTTTAAGATTTTTTTCTCATCCTTTCCTGTTTAGCAGGACAGAATATAAAAACCTAACTACACTCCTCTCTAAACTTTACATATCTTTGTCTTCAGGCCTATAAAGTAGCCTCTTTTTAGAGATGCATGAGAACATGATGTTAAAAACTGCAACTAAAGGGCAGAGTTTGGCAATTTTTATAAAATCCTTTTAGGATCATCCTAAGACTCCCCAGATCCATAATAAGTAAAGATTACTCTAATTTTCTTGAACCTGGGGCAATTAAGAGGCAGTTTCCTACATAAGCTTCAGAAGGGCTAGCTTCCTATACAGAAGCCAAAAGTTAAGACTGACTCTCTAGGTTCCATATTATTGCATACTTGGTAGATGATGTGTTATGTTTTTGCTGCTGTAACAAATTGGCACAAACTTATTAGCTTAAAACAACAAAAATTATTATTCTATAGTTCAGGATATCCTAAGTCCAAAATGGGTCTTACAAGGGATCAGCAGCTCTAGAGGATAATCTGTTTGCTTGACTTTTCCAGCTTCTCAAGCCTACCTGAATTTCTTGGCTCATGGCCCCTTCATCTTCAAAGTCAGCAACATCAAACCAAGTCCTTAGGACTTCCTTCCCTCTTCTCTCTTCTTGGCTTCTCTCTTCTATCTCCCTCTTCCACCTGTAAGCACCTTTATGATGTACACTGAGCCCACACAGCTAATCCAGGATAATCTTTCCATCTCAAGGTCAACTGATTCACGACCCTAATTCCATCTGTACCTCTACCTCCCTTTTGCCATAGTTTAATTCCAGACACTGCTTAGGCAGTCCATACTTATCATCTCAACCTTCATAAGCCTTCTGAGGAATTAAATGCATGCCATACCTTTTTCAAACAGACACCTGCACATGTCTGTTATGATTAATATAATTTCATTCAGAAACACATATTTTCATCATACAATTTCTTATGAAATTGAAATTATGGCTGAGATAGGAAGATGAATTTTATTGACATTTGAACTTGTCTCTGACATTGCAAGAATTTTTTTCTATTTCAATGTGTTGTTTAACATTTGAAACATGAACACTATATAATGCTTGTAAGTGAAACATTACAACATTGAGCTCACTATAAATCCATAACTTAAGATCTGGTATAATGCTGGGAAGCTTGAATCTTATATGTGGTCCTTCTAGACCATGTCATCACCCTACAGCTGCTTGACCACCCCACTCAAGGGTGATCACTACTATGGATTGTGTATTCCTTTAAAAAATATATTGTAATGAACTGAATGTTTTTGTCTCTCAAAATTCATAGGTTCAAACCTAATTCCTAATGTAAGGGTATTTGACAGTAGGGCCTTTAAGGAGGAGACTAGGTCATGAGTGTTCTCTTACCCTTCTACCATGTGAAATCACAGCAAAAGCAAGGACCATTGGTAACCAGGAAGCAGCCTCACCAGTCACCAAATCTGCTGACACCGTGCCCTTGGATTTCCAGCCTTCAGAACAGGAAGAAACACATTTTTATAATATTTTGATAAAGTAGCCTCAACAAATTATATGACAAAATTTATAAATACAAAGCTTAATTTTGTTATTCTTAAAGGTTTTTATAAACCTTTTTATAAAGCGATGGCATATTATAGATTATCTAGTAACCTTGCCTTCTTTTCATTTTATGATTTTTCTAAGATTCATAGAAGTTCGTGAAAGTAACTATATTTAATTCTTCTCTGTTATGTACTATTTCACTGTATAAAATATACAACCATTTACCCTTTTTTCTTATCAAGGAACATTTAGGTGGATTTTATTTTTTGATACTGCAAATGATGTAATAAAGAAAATGCAAATATACATCTCTTGACACATGAGCAAGAATTGCTCTCGTGTGCATTTTAAGGATAAAATTTCTATAGCATAGATTGTCTGAATATTTAATTTTATCAGTTAGCACATAATTACAGTGCAAAGAATTATAGCAACCTACATTTTTATGTCAGTAGTATATAAAGATCTCCCATTACTCTATCTCCTCATCAATACAGGCCTTTTTCCTTTTTCCACTCATTGAATATAAAAGGGTATCTTGTTTTCTTTATAATTTTACAGCATAGGGATAGAACCCTGGGGCATTCTACCATTGAACCCCATCCCCAGCCCATTTTTTACGTTTATTTTGAGACAAGCTCTAAGTTGCCCAGAGGGCCTTGAACTTGGGATCCTCCTGCCTCAGCCCTCTTAGTAACTGGGATCACCAGAGTACAGCACCATACCCAGCTTCACTGTTCTCTCAACCAGTATTTTCTGATTACTAATAATATTAAGCATCTTTTCCAATGTTTGTTGGACATTTGTATTTCCTTTTCTGTATGAAGCTGATTGATGTGTATTGCTAATGTTTCTGTAAGTTATGTTTTCTTCTTGTTTTATAGTTTTTGTTTTCTAAATACTAATGTTTTCTTGATTTCATACGTTGTAAATATTTTCTACAAGTTCATTTTTCACTTTCCTTACATCTTGATGAACTGAAGTTCTTGACTTTCAGTTATCAGTCTTTTCTTCTCTGTTAGTATTCTTTACATAATTTCAAGAAACCTTTCTTAAATGGACAGAACTTGAAAACATTAAGCAAAGTAAGCCAGATTCAAAAGGTCAAGGGTCACATATTTTCTCTCATATGGGAAAGCTAAAGAAAATGGAAAAGAAAGTGTGGGGGAGGTGTCTCATGAAATCAGAGATTTGGGGAGATCAGTTGCATGAAGAAAGAGGAACGGGAAGAGAAGAAGCGGAAACCATTGCGGGCTGGCCCACCTCGCCAGGGTACCAAAGTCAGAGATAATTAGTGAATAACAAAAGACACAGAGTCAGAAAAAATAGTTTTAAAGGAAACTTGGAGCACCTGATAGGCCCAGCCCACACAGGAGCTGGAGCTGGACAATTAGAAAATGACTCCTGTGGTTTATTTAAGGGGGTACATCATAGGCAGGGATAAGGTGTCAAAGGTGGAGTCTTGTTTCATGGTGTCTTGCAGTTAGCAGGTTGATTGGCATCTTGGCAGGTCACACTCATCTCAGAGAGGCTGCGTGGCTGCAGCAGGTCACCGGTGCTGTGTGGGACATTTTTGAGCAGAGCTGAGGGGGAGTTCCCAAATACCAGATCTACCCCCACACTGGCTGCAATACTGGAAAGGTCCTCACACACAGTCCATGGATGGCTCTTTACAGGACATACTGGGGAATGATGTTAGCCAAATTGTATTGTTATATTGTGTGCATGTGCAAATATGGGTCGATGATTCCCACCATTATGTACAACTATAATGTACCAATAAAAATATGGAGAAAAAGAAGCCTCTCCTAACTCCATGTTATAAAAAGATTTTTCTGTACTTTCTCCCAAAAGTTTTCATATTTAAATACTGAATTCCTCAAGAACTTAATTTCGTGAAAGGTATAAAGTAGTAATGCTATTTCCATTTTTGTCATTTCAACAACAAAGTGTCCAGTACAATTGCTTCCCTAGCAATCCACAACACTTGTCCTATCATAAAAAAGACTGCACATGTGCATGACTCCCACTGGTCAGTTCGTCCATTCCTGACCATAAACAGATGGTGCCGATTGCCACCACTTTATAGAAAGTCTTCCCATTTGGTAGAGTAAGGCCTTCCACCTTATTCTTTAAAGGTGTGAGTATTCTTGAATTTGTGCCCTTCAATCTAAATTTTACAATCAGTTTCCAACTTTATTAACTAAATCCATTGGGATTTTGGATAAAACTTTTATTGGATCCCTACTCTTATTAACATTATGAGAATAAATCACCTAATCCATGAATATGTTCATCTCTCCATTTATTTAAATCTTCTCTAATGTCTCCCTGATACACTTTAGTAATTTTGTCCTTACAGATCATGCATATCTTTTATAATATTTATGCCACCACACCCCCATTTTTGTTACTTAAAATGACTATTTTTTACTTGATTTTCCTTTTTATTAATATTTTCATACAAAGTAATAATATATATGCTTCACCCAGTTTCCCCAAAGGTAACATCTTGCAAACCTATTGTACAATATCACAACCAGGAAATTTATCTGGATAAAAATCCACCAATCTTATTTTTATTTTACCAGTTTTTGTTTTGGTGTGTGTGTGTGTGTATGTGTGTGTGTGTGTGTTTGTGTGTGTTTAGGTCTATGCAATTTCATCAACTGTGTAGATTCCTGTCACCATTCAAAGTACAGAATAATTTCATCACAAGAGTCTCTCATGCTACACTTTTATAGCCACATCAGCCTCCTTCCTCCCCAATCCCCAAACCCTCAGACCTGACAACCACTGTCTGTTCTCCATGTTTATAATGTTGTCATATTAAAACTGTGATCTGAATGAAATCATCCATTGTATAACCTTTACAGATTGAAGTTTTGACTCAACATAATTTCCTTGAGCGCCATCAAAATTGTTGCAAGTATCAGTAGTTTCTTCCTTTTTTACTTAAGAACATATCATTTAGGAATTTTTAAGCTGAAGAACATTTTAGTTGTTTCTAGTTTGGAACTATTATGAACAAAGCTGCTTTGAACATTCATATACAGAAATTTTTATTTCTCTGAGGTAAATGCTCAAGAGTCCAATTATTGGGTTGTATTATAAGTCCATGTTTAGTTTTACAAGAAATAGCCAAAATGTCTGCCAGAGTAGGTCGATACCATTAAACATTGAATTTGTGAGATCAATACGACTTGGTCATGTTGGAGCAAAACATTTATGTATTACAGGTAATTTTGGATAACCGCTTATGGATTTAAATTTTTGCCTTTAGTCTTATTAAGCATTTTATAAACTGATATTTTACATTCTGCATCTGAGAATTGTCATTATGATGAGCTTATATTTGGTTGATCTTTATCTGTAGAAAAACTGGAGGCAATAATTGAGGATTCTTTTTCCTCAAAGAGGATTAGACTTTTGTTTCTGCAGGGAGCCTGTGCTATCATTTGCTTGGGTCTCTTTTAGCTCCTTTCCAATGTCCCCAGTTAAACTTAGAACTCAAATTCTGTTCCCCCAAATTGCACTCTTTTCACACATCTACCTCCCTATTAAAAAGAGGCATTTCTAGGGCAAAGGTGAGCAGAAAAGGTAAAGAAGAAAGGGTGCAGCCAAGTAGACAGAAGTCCTGAGTGGCTGGACTGTGGCATAGCACTGACTCAAGAGGTAGACCCAGGGGGCTCCCCCAAAAGTCTGAGCCCTGCCAAGGAAGAGGCCAAAGAAAACAAGTAGCTTAGGAACAAAATTGTCCCAAGGCAAACTGGTCCTTTCAAATTGTACTTCAGCCTGCACCTGCAAAAAGTCTTTTCTGGCAACCTTCAGGTACTAGAAAGTCTCCTTCCCAATCTTACACACTGCATTAAAACAGCAAGCCCTTGTTTTGCTAAAACCCTGCCAGCGTGAACAGTTGTCAGATAAACAGTGTCTTGACTACCTTAAGAAATCAATTCTACGGGTAGGTAATATTTCTCCAAGACTAAAGAAAGCATTGACATTTCCTATCGGGGTTTCAGCCCAACTTTTCTGTCTCACATAATTACAATACCATTACCACACCTAGACATGTTATCCCTGAGCACACTTCATATTATTCCACAGTAAAACATTTCATAGTTTTCAACTAGTTCTTTTAAGATCATTTCCGTTATTTCTACACTTTTGCTTTGGTAAGTTATCATCAGGCTTTTCATAGCTAAGGAATTCCTAAATGGTATATTTTGTCTTGGTGCCAGTCATTCAAATTCTCCTGTAAGTTACCTGCTCTGGATTTTGGGAGGAGAATAGCGATGTTGAGTGAGGGTGCTTCCTGAAATGTGACCCTGTGTTCCTTGCTCCTCAGGTAAAGATGACTGCAGTCAGTGGGGGGCAGACAAATGTGGAACAACACATGTAATTTACAAATCAAAAGTAAACTCTGCCTCTGGTCACTCTAAAAGAATGTGCAATTTAGATTGCTTCCTGCTGATTTTTGAAAGAACAAATCCTGGAATTTTCTCAATTTTCTTATATTCTAATATTTATAAGCCTCTATTTCCATGGGCTCTTTTTAATCAAATGAAGCTTCTGAATATCTGAGTCAGTGTTAGGTCAAGTGGCAGATTTTTATATTCACCATTTGTTCAGTGAAATGGAACTTTTAAAAGACAGTCAATAAATCACTGTCACTTGAAAAGTGAGCTAGAAAAAAAAAAGATAAAAAGATGGGGGAGGTAAGACAGATTATAAAATGCCAAATATATTCACTGCAATTCATTCATAAAACAGAAGAGAACTGATTTCAATCTTTGAAGCATAATTCCAATATAATCTTTCTTTCCTTACAGTCAAGGAGCTCAGAGAACCAACCTCAACTCTGATGTCTCTAAATATAGAAAAATCAGTTTAACTTAGGAACATGGGTTGCAAAACGTTAGCAGCATTTTTTTTTAAGCTGCTGAAGTCCCAGTTTCCACATGTACAACCCATTTCTAATCTAAAAAATGAAGAATGAATGGCACTACTATCTTGTCGTTTACCCAGGGCAGGTCTCTTTCCTCTCCCGGCCCTACCCTCCACATAATCAGAGCAATGGATTAGTTCATGGAAAAGCACCAGCTCCAGGACCGAGCAGAGGAAGCTTCCAGTCCTTGCTTTGACAATTTTTGTCTCTATGATTTTTAATCATTTAACTTCTGAATCTTACTTGTAACACTATTGAAATTTGGACTATAACATGTGTCTTCTAAAGTCATACAGAGAAATAAATTGAGTGGTCCTCAGATTTTTATTGCACTTGGGAAGCTTTTTAAAATCCATATGCTCAAGCCTAAACCTAGATCAATTAAATCAGAATCTCTGGGATAGGACTAGGTATCGCCTTTTTTTTTTTTTTACTTTCTAGGTGCTTCAAATGTCCTCCCAGGTTTGAAAAGCTTACTGGCTAGTATACTGCCTATTCCTTAGCAGACCTTCAATCAGTGGTAGCTATAACTAAATGGTTCCATCAGATTTCACAATGGCTTCTAGTCTGCCCTTTCCATTTCCTTACCTGGGTGTTCCAGGCACTGTTAAACTCTAATTTGACTTAGATCTTCTCTACCTCCAACTTCATCTCGTTTTTCTTTCTTTATCTCCCTGTTCCCCTTCTACCTCTTTAATAAAAGGGCCCTCTAGTACCCATAAAATGACAGGTAGTACCAGAATAGGGTAGAAAATTACTCTAAGTAGACTTTCATACTCCATGGACTGAGTGTGGCATCTGGTATCTCTCAATAACAACACTGGTACTGGGCTTCATAATAAATTGTCATAGGCCAACAATTGGGGACACAATGTGACTCACCATTTCCAGCTAAATTCCGTGGCACAATATGGTTGTTCTGATTACTTTTTGATGCAACTGCATATTTTTGTTCTAATTTCTCTTTATCCAATTAAGTCAAAATTGTGCTAGTTAATTTCAATTCACCATTATCATGGCTGCTGTGGCTCATGGCCCAACAAACACAGCAAGCCTGATTTGCAGAGCATTCATTTTCAGCATTGCCAGACTGTGATTTGTTTGCTTTTAACTGAAATGAAAATATAAGTTAATTAAGATGAGATAAGCGATGAGTCTGTCCTTAGTCAGGGGACACATTGCTTCAGGAAAACAAGTAGCAGTACTGCTACATGCACAAGCCACCTTATTTTCAGACTGACATGCATTATAAGTGTGTGTCAACCATTCCCAGTAGATTTCTGACACAAAGATGAATAATTTTCTACAAGATTTGCTAGATCAAGGTTAAGATTGAAAACTGACAGATGAAAAATGGAACCTCCCCTAAAATTCAAACATTTGAACCAAGCAATAGAGAATTTCAATCTCTTCCCTCCTTAAAGTCTCCAGATTCTTCTATTGAGTTATAGCTCACATTAACAAATTAATCCATAAACAGGTTTTAATGTTGCTGAGCCATTTCTCAACTTATGAGAATAAGGCTCTGAAGGAAGGTGCACAGCAATGTTTTCATTTTTCTATATTTGTTCAGTGTCCCATGACTTCAGAGAGTAGTCTACATTTATATCAATAATTTCTTAACTCCCATTCATTCTCAATTCCTTGCAATAAATAGATATTTAGTTTAAGAAACTGATTTTAACTCAATATGTAAACCTTTGTTTTCGGTGCCTTCTTTTGACCTCATTGGCAGGTTAGGGATTCCTACCCAGGGTCAAGGTCACAGTGAAACCCAACATTTGATACTGGCCAGATGAGATTGACAGCAGCTATTAGCTACAAATACTCAGCCTGGGAGAAAAGGACACCATGCCACACAAGGCCACATGGGGACTTCACTCGGGAATGGGGAAACAAGCAGGCTTCACAGTAACAGGAGGGTGAGGAGATCCCTAGTTCCCAGGAGTGGATGTGGTTTCTTTGAATAACTCTGTGGCTTGGCAGGGAACTGAAAGTTCACTAGTTGGGGATAAACAGGCACTGTGCCTCGTCCTGGAGATCAAGAGAGTTGTTTGACCAGAAGACTTTATCCACAGGAGCCAAGTGACTAGGGGAGCTTGCAGTTAGGCCACTTGAGACCCTCCTGGTTTTCCCCCAAAGTCAAGGCACAGGTAATATTGAGCCTTAATTTTTAGTCTTATAGATTGAGAACTGTCCAGCTACTCAATGGGATAATAAACGACTGGATAAGCAGAGGTTGGGCAGGCTAAACCTTCATTGTTAAGTTATGTCCTGTCTATTCACTTGCAAACTCCAAGTGGCTAAAGACTTATCTCCTGCTTTCCTTTCTCTCCAACAAAAAATAGACCATGGTACAAAAAAATATATACTTGATACATATTAAATTGATAAAGTACATTTTCATCAGCTTCCTGAAATCTTAAGCTCTTAAACATTCCTTGAATCTATGATTCTAAGGCATTAGTTCAGCTCATTGTCAACAGAAGAAAAACATGACATTAACATCACAACTTGTCATGGTTGATTTTGCAAAATACCCTAATCTATCCTACTTCCTAGAGCTCTCATTAAAGTAAATACAAGTTTCGACCTCTTGACTTGTTCTACATACGCTTATTAAGAATGTGGAGGCTATAAAGGTAGAACCTTGGCAGAAATCCAGTACAAAAAGAGCCAGCCTTTGGCCAGTTAAAAAATGAGAGGGATCATAAAGGACAATTTGCAGTACCATGGCTCCTTTCCTCCAGCGTTCACTGTAAATGTCAGGAGCAGTACACTCAATTGTACTGCTCTCTTCACGATGGATAATTCTGGAAAATGAGTCAGCTGTTTGCCTCCCCCTGACTCTCTCTTTATAATTCAAAGCCAAAACCCACTCTCAAATAATGTTTCTTAAATGTTGACTCAAGAACAAAATATACTAAGAGGCAATTGTTTGAAGTCAATTTAGTAATATCTACCCAAAGAAGAAATAAAATAAGAATACCAATGTCCAGGTGGCTTTTATGATTAATGAATTGGATTAAATCTCAAATCTAGAATCCATATTATTCTATCTTATATATTGAAATGTTTGATTATTTTGGCTGGTTATAGTTCCAATTAATAAAGCAGACGTGACACAATAGCTATTTGAAGGCGTTTTTAGTAAGAAAAAAACTATCTAGAATTAACTGAGATTAAAAATAATTTTATCCTTCACAATTTTCTCCCTGATAATTCTTAATTTAAAAAAAGTCAGAAAACTTGCATTTGAATTTGAGTACTTTACTTTGTTAAGATATCTGGGCCTGGAGATCACTTAATCTCTCTAAGCTTGAATTTCTTCATCTGTGAAAAACAGGGATCTTGCTCATTGTTCTGCAAAGTAAATAAGATAGTATTCATGAAAATAGTTTGAAAAGTACAAGATGTTAGGTACAAAAGTATGATGCTCTGAAGTCAAAGTGTTTTTGATATTTTTACTCTATGCTTTTTCCCTGAATCACACAGTTATTTTTCTGTCAATAGTGGAATTCAAAACCAAAATGTTGCTATTATTATGGTAATTTCACCGTTCACTCACGGGGAGTGCAGAATTGAATCTTGAACTCCAACACAGACTCCAAAAACAACTCACATATAGAAGAAAGATTAAGACTATGGCCTCCAAACCTATTGCCTGGATTAGATTCTGTAGTAATTCAGGTTAATGGGGTCCCAAAGGTCGGCCCTAATTTGACAGGATTAGTGTCCCTACAAGAAGAGGAAGAGAGACCAGCCTTCTTTGTCTTTACCATGTGAAGACACAGCAAGAAGATGGCCATGTATGAGTCAAGAGAAGAAGCCTCAGAATGAACTCTACGTTGCTGGCACTTTGATGCTGAGCTTGCCAGAATAGAAGTGTGATAAATAAATTTTCATTGTGGGAACCACCAGTCTACAGTGTTTGTCATGGTGGCCTGAACTAACACAAGAGTATCGCCCCCTCTGGTGATCCATCCACAAACCTTCTCCTGTTTGCTTGGTGTTTCAGGTCCACATTTCCCAGGCTGTCGGAAACTCACTTGTGGTGTATCAAAGGTGAGCTAAGGGAAAAAGCCGAGTGTTTCTCCTCTCCCCCTGCTTCAGGTAACATCTCCAGCAGGGTTGCATCTTTTCCTGTACTCCAGCTTTCTTCTGCCAGTTCTATAGGCCATGGATCTAATTGCCGACGGGTGGCCCTCAGCACCATCCAAGTGACTCACTCTTCCAGTAATACCATCTCCTCCTTTTCCTTCCCTCCTGCTACTGTTATTCTTTAGACTACCTTATTTTCCTCTATTTGTTCATTTGGACCTTTTAATGCCTTAGCTGGTTTCCTGAACTAAATTTCTTTTGCCTGGTATGGGTTTTGGTTTCCTATCTGTATTCTGACTTCACATCATCTGACACTGAATAAATCCAAAAATAACTGCGTTTTCAGGGGAAAAAAAACTATCCAAAAACATAAGTTGTATGTCATCTTAAAATGTTTCATACAGAAACATCTCAACTATAAGACTCTGTGCTGTACATTATACCTAACACCCTAGCTAAGAATTCTGCAGTCCAAAGTCAAATCATGTGATTTTGAACTTAGCTTTTACAAGGTTGAAATTTACAATGGATAAACACTATTTTTAAAAGGATCAATCCTTTTTAAAATAGATCAATAAAACAGAGTAGCAACATATTCATATACATATGAAACGAGCTTATGAGGGGAAAAAATGGCATTCTAAATCCTTGGAAAAGGAATGGTCTAGTCAATGAATGATACTGAAACAATTGGATATGTCCTCATGGAAAACTGAAATAAAACTTTGCTCTATCTACAAAGAAAATACATTTCAAATTAATAAGAGCCCAACATAAAGTAGAATATAAAAGAAAATATAACATATTTGTAATCTTAAAAAGAACAGTAACCACTATAAAATATTTTCATCTTACGTTTGATGAAAGAAATAAGTGAAAGTATCTGTGACATATTTAATACAAGATTATGTGTATACATATATAAAATATATAGAGATACTTGTACCTAAAAGCAAAGTTGCCAAAGACTCCTAGAAGCACATCAAAATGACATGGGAAGCAACCTAAAAGGACTCTTGCTAGCCAAAGATGGAACAATTGAGGGCACTCAAAAAGAATGACTGGAGTACATTAAAACAGATAAAATACATCAAAAAGCTGTGACCTCAAAATTATTCTTCAAAGTTGAGGAGAGGGCAGTCTTCAGTCTATTTTGGGGGTGGTTGATATATCAACTCCTATAAAAATTTAATAAAGGGAAAGAACCAATCATTTATTCTGCTTTTCTGTACTAACTGCATTTCACTGGAACTGGATAGTTGGTGAAGAAAATTGTTCTTCTGGGAAGAACCACCACTAAAAAATGCTGGGGAAAGCTGGATTTAGAAAAATCACTATTTTGACATCTCTAATGAAAATAATGTATTGAACAGAGAGACAGATCTCATCTAGTAATCTCCAAAATGGAAAACCCTTAAGTATTATCAGACATTTTTTAAAATATTACAAAGATTTTCATAGTGCTATAACATTTTTGGCAACAGCAGATACAAAAATTTGATATAATCCCATGTATCCTATCAGATCATAATGGAATGAAGCTAAAAATCAACAACATGAAAAATAATAAAAACCACATAAACACATGGAGATTGAATAATATTCTCTAAATGAAGAATGGATCAAAGAAGAAATGAGAATATAGAAATCAAGAAATTTTTAGAAACCAACAAGAACAAAGACACAATATAACAAAATTTCTGGGACAGTATGAAAGCAGTTCTATGAAGAAAATTTACAGCACTAAGTTTGTACATTAAAACATTAGAGAGATCTCAAACAAATAAGTTTATGTTCCACATCGAGGCCTTAGAAAAAAAAAAAAACTAACACCCAAACCAGTAGAAGACGGGAAATAATTAAGATCAGAGCTAAATTCAATTAAATTGAGAATAAGAAAACAATACACAGGATTGATACAACAAAGAATTGGTTCTTTGAAAGGACTGACAAAACCTTAGCCAAACTAACCAAAAGAGTGAGAAGACCCAAATCACAAGATCAGAGATTAAAAAAAAAAAAAAAAAAAAGAGTACCACAGACCCCTCTGAAATACAGAGGATAATCAGAACCTATTTTGAATATTTCACTCCAATAAACTGAAAAATCTGAAAGACATAGATAAATTTCTAGATACATATGATCTGCCCAAATTGAATCAGGAAGATAGAAATCCTCAATAGACCAATATCAAGTAATAAAATAGAAACAGCAATTAAAAGCATTCCAAAAAAGAAAAGCCCAAGACATGATGGATTCTTAGCTAAGTTCTACCAGATCTTTACAGAAGAATTAAAACCACTCTTTCTTAAATTATTCCACAAAATTAAAAGGGAGGGAATACTCCCCAAAATACTTTTTATGAAGCTAGTATAACCATGATACCAAAACCAAAGATACATCAAGGAAAGAAAACTACAGACTGATATGTCTGATGAACATAGATGCAAAAATCCTAAATAAAATATTAGCAAACTATATTGAAAAAAATACATCAAAAAGATAATACACCACGATCAAGTGGATTCATTTCAGAGATGTCAGGTTGTTTCAACATGTGCAAATCAAAAATGTGACTCACCATTTAGAATTAAGGACAAAAGTCACATGATCCTCTCAATAGGCACAGCAACATCCTTTGATAAAATCCAACACCCCTTCATGGTAAAAAGGCTGGAGAATCTAGTAATCAAAGGAACATACCTCAAATTCATAAAGGCCATTTTATGACAAACCCAAAGCCAATATCACACTAAATGGAGAAAACTAAATGCATTTCCTCTAATATCAGGAACATAAGGCTGTCCACTCTTATGACTCCTATTCAATATATTCCTTAAAACATTAGCCAGAGTAATCAGGCAAGAAAAGGAAATCAAAGTGATACAAATGGGAAAAGAAGTCAAACTATCTCTGTTTGCAGATGATGTGACCCTATATCCAGAAGACTCCAAAAAAAACTCCATCAGAAGACTTCTAGAGCTCATAAATGAACTTAGCAAAGTAACAGGATACAAAAGCAACACCCATAAATCCATAGCTTTCCCACATTCCAACAGCAATTCAGTTGAGAAAGAAATCAGGAAAACCATCCCATTCACAAACCTCAAAAAAAATAAAATAAAATTCTTGAGAATTAATCTAACCAAAGAGGTAAAAGAATTCTATAATAAAAGTTATAGAAAACTGAAGAAATTGAAGAAGACCTTAAAAGATGGAAATATCTCCCATGTTCTTAGATAGGCAGAATTAATATTGTCAAAATGTCCACACTACCAAAAGCAATATGCAAATTTAATGCAATCCTCATCAAAATACCAAAGACATTCTTCACAGCATTAGGGAAAAATTCTTAAATTATTTGGAATAATAAAAGACTCAGAATAGTCAAAGCACTACTAAACAAGAAAAGCAATACCTGATCTGAAATTATACTGTAGAGTCATAATAACAAAAACAGTATGGTATTGTCACCAAAATAGACATGAAGACCAATGGAACAGAATAGAAGACACAAAGACAAGTCCACAAACCTATAACACTCTGATATTTGACAAAGTTGCCAAAAACATATCTTGGAGAAAAGACAGCCTTTTTAACAAATAGTGCTGGGAAAACTGGATAGCCAAATGTAGAAAATGAAATGAGATACCCATCTCTCACCCTGCACAAAATTCAAGTTAAAATGGATTCAAATCAAGATTTGGGAATTAGACCAGAACCCTTGTAACTGCTAGAAAAAAACATTGAGTCAACACTCCATCATACAGGTTCAGGCACTGACTTCCTTAATAAGACCCCCAAAGAGTGCAAGAAATAAAACCAAGAATCAAAGAAGAAAGTAAAATACTATTAAACTAAAAAGCTTCTTCACAGAAAAGGAAATGATTAAGAACATGAAGAGAGCCTACAGAATGGGAGAAAATCTTGGCCAACTACTCCTCTGATAGGGGATTAACATCCAGAATGTATAACGGGCAAAAGAACTAAACAGAAACTTCTCAGCAGAAGAAACACAAAAGGCCAATAAATATATGAAAAAATGTTCCATATCTCTAGCAATCAGGGAAATGCAAATCAAAACTACACTAAGATTTCATCTCACTCCAATCAGAATGGCAATGATCAAATACAAACAATAAATACTAGTGAGGTTGGGGGTAGAAAGGAACACTAATACATCATTGGTGGGACTGTGGAGTAGTACAACCACTCTAGAAAGCAATAAAGAAATGCCCCCCCCCAAAAAAAAACTATAAATAGAACCACCATTTGATCCTGCTATTCCACTCCTGGGTATTTTTCCAAAAGATTTAAAATTGTCATAGTACAGCAACATGTCCACATCAATGTTTATAACAGCACAATTCAAAACAGCTAACTTCTGGAATCAACCCAGATATCTGTCAATAGATGAATAGATTAAGAAACTGTGATACACACACACACAAATACAAATACACATGATGGTGTTCTACTCAGCCATTAAAAAGAATGAACTTATAGCACTTGCTGGTAAATGGATGGAAATGGAGACTATCATGCTAAGTGAAATCAGCCAAACTCAAAGGTCAAATAATTTCTCTCATCTGTGGAAGCTAGAGTAAAAAAAAGGGGGGAGGGAAGGATAGGATAACATAAAGAACCAGTCAAATATAAATTAATAGATGAGCAAAAGGAAGTCCAGTAGACGAAGGAAGATGGGAGAGGGGAGAGAGGACAGGAGGGAAAAGGTGGAGATCGTGAACCGAATAGATTTCCATGCATGTATGAGTTTATCAGTATGAACTCAACTACTGTCTACAACCATACAGCTCTAGTTTTAAAAAGTGTAGGCAAGAATTTGCAATAGTAACAAAGAAAACAAATACAATCAAGTAGTAACCAGAGAAAACTTAAAGTTGAATAAGGAACTATTAGATCATATGCCTCCAATGTGACTAGTTTTTTCATGGTTATTCTAATGTAAATGCCAAGTTATAAAGTCCATCTTGCTATAAGTTGGTGGGCAGGAGAATGGGGAAGGAAGAAAAGGGAAGGGAACAAAGAAATCTGACTTCCTGTCTTCCATGGCATAGAGAGTGTACTTAAACCCCAGGAGCTGTAAGCATGTAAAGCACGTTACCTAGAGATGAGCCATTGCAGATGGAAGGCTGAGCTGAAAGCCAGTCTCTGAGGACTGCAGTCAGCTATGAAGAGAAGTGGGGGTGTTGGTATTTTCTGCATTAGCTTTCTAGAGCTACTTCATTTTTTAAATAGTCATATTTGAATAAGGAGTATCAAGTATGTCAATTGAATAAAATCAAGTCACAAGATAAGTTGATCCCTTTTAAATAAAAAACAAGCAAACATATATAATGTAGCAAGTGCGGTGAAAGATGTAATTTGGTGGATGGTGGCTATTTCTTGGGAGGGGAGTTGAAATACAGCAAAGTGGAGAAAGGAAGATCTTTAATGTCTGCTGTCTACCTTTCTACTATTTAAATTGTTCACATCGTGAATATCTTCGTGTTTTTCTTGTGTCGTGAAAAAACAGAAAAAAATGATTTTGTGAAAAATACCAAGTTTGGAAAAATAAATGTAGTCAGGTGTGGTGACGCACACATGTAATCCCAGTGACCTGGGAGGCTGAGGCAAGAGGATCACAAGTTCACAGCCAGCCTCAGCAACTTAGTGAGGTCCCTAGCAACTTAGCAAGACCCTGTCTCAAAATGAAAAATAGAAAAGGCTAGGAATGTTGCTCAGTGGTTAAGCACCCCTGGGTTCAATCCCCAGTACCAAAAAATCTAAAAAATAAATAAATAAATGCACATGACCTCACCACCCTCACAAGGACACCTCTGCAGTGCCCTAGCTCCTTCCTCACCCCTGCCATACCAGTACAGGTGCTTCCCGCTTGAGCAGCTAAAACCAGAGAACCTTACTTCTTGAATTTTTGTAGACACTTGATATTAACTTAACTCTTAGAAAAAGTATGTCCCTAGTCATTGAAGAAAAACAACTTGTGTTCTCTGAGACGTGTTTAACTTCTCCCCAGCCCCCAGGTATTCCCATTTCAGCTTTATTCAGAGAGGGAGGCAGCTCTGGTTTTATTGTCAAGTACCTAGTCTCTAGGAATCTAAATTTCCAATCACAAAAGTTCAAAGTTCTTACCTCTCTCATTCTCCAATTTCTGGTAAATTTGCCTTCTCCTCTTTTATTCCTCCCCCCCTCCACCATTTTTCCCCTCTAATTCACCAGTTAAGGTCACTTGTCTCCATGATTTTTTCAACTTAATGATATTTTATAAAGGCATTCAGATTCTTGGGGTCACAATTATATTGGTAGTCAAGGTAAGAGTACTTATGATTGATAGGAAATTAGGGTAGTTAAAAATTTTTTGAAATATTTCTAATCTTTCAGGATAATTTCCATTAATAATCTATAACTAGCAAACAAGTCTACTACTCAATGGTTAGCTAGATTTGGAAAGCATACATTTTTATAATGCTACTTTCTTTACAGTTCTGCACAAAGATGTCCCTGTATGGGCCATGTGTTCAGTAAGCATTTTGCTACTGATAACACCAACCAGCACCAGCTACAACATTTCCTGGGTCCAGGGTCAGAGGAAAAACCTGGTCCCAGCTGGGTTGGGATGATCCATCTCCATTTCCTTCTGCCCTAACCCATGGCAGAGCACCTCCCCCTGGATGGCAGTGGGTACCAACGGCAGTAGGTGAGAGTCCCAGTGCTGCTGGCCCAGGAGTCTGAGACACACCGCACTTCAGAGAAATGGAATCCAGGCACATCTGTAATTCCATGAAACCACCTTTTTTGAATAATACCAGATTTTAGGATGCTAATGAGGTGGAGGAAGAAGAAGGAAGAGAGAAAGAGAAGGGAAAAAAGAGAAGAAGGGAAAGAGGGAGAACAAAAACCAATGTTAATGAGACACAGCTCATATTTTTAGTCAGTCCCAACAATTCTACTGGTTTCTCCTTGCTGATCAAAAAATGCAGAAAATATTTCAGTTAGATATGATTAGGCAGAATTCATGCGGTACAATGTGAATTATTTATGTCACCCTCACATAACTACTTTAACTTGCTATGAGTTTTCCTGTTGTAAAGCAAGCAAACCATAATTAGTAAACACTGAAGGCATCATGCTTGGTTTGGGGGTACCAGGGGCTACAATCTCTATTTTCTAGGCATATATTTTTGCAATTAGTACATCTAGGTTTAAAATACATATTTATATACATTTTTAAGATGTTTGGCATAAATCTTTTCGTTTGCTGATTGAACTATAAATTTATTTTGTTTACATATAGCTAAATTTCAAAAAGTTGCACAGAGAATTTATATTAGTTACCAAAAACAGGAGGGGTCTTTTTTTCCCTTTCACTGTCTCCATTGCTTTTCAATTCTAAGCAATACAGAATCTATGTTACCAGTTTTCAACAGCATCCCGACCAAACTATTCCCACTCATATTTGAACTACTATGAAAGTAACAGTCCAGAAATTTGTTACCTTCCCTATTTTGGTTTCAATTCACATCAAATAAAGTTTTAAAGGATTTTCCCTTCTCCTAAATTTGAGGGTTTGAGTGTTTGGGTGAGGGAAAGTGATTCCTTCTGAGTGCCTCCAGAGAATGTGCAATGACTTTGGAAAGCCTTTTGACATAAAGGTTAGTCTTTCCTACTTTCCTGTTTAACAGAGGAAGAAACTGAGGGAGAGTAGATTGTTCTGATGCAGGACAAAACCATCCCTAAGTGATCAGCTCCACAGGTATGGTTTCCTTTCAGAGATGGAGAAGCTCCCTCCTCCTAGTGGTGACATTTCATGAGACAATTTTCTCAAAGCCCCATTTTGAGAAGGGGTGAGGTGCAAATTTAATCTACATGTGTTCCAAAATTAGCTTCCAAAAGTCTTTAATTAGCTGCACTTAAGTCTAAGTGCTCATTCTCTGAGCTTAAATCTAGGAACTCCAATAAGAGTGATCTCAACTCAGGTACTTAGTTACCTTGTCTGACTTCCATGCAGCTAGGGAGGAGGCAATGGGGTGCTTAGACCCAGCATAGCTAGCTGTGTTATGGCCTAGGACCCTTCAAAGGGGAAGAATGCCTGGAAAGCGAGTGTCTGCTTTCTTGTGACAAGAACTGGAAGCAAGCTGCCCTGGGGTAGGTGTGCACGCCTGACACAGGGCCCAGCCAGCCACTAGGAACTCCTTCTTGGAAAAACAAGGCAGCTGGGCCTTTCAAAATTGCAGAATGGAGACATTTCACTGCCTCCTGACAATCTTTAAAGGTCAGAATTGATTTGAGTATATCGACAAAAGCCTTTTCCACTAAGAATCACCTTGGGAAAAATGCTTTCCAGAAAAATAACTATACAGTTTACATATTGGCAAATTTTATGTTGAGGAAGAGACTGCCAGTCTAGTTCTTGGTAATGTTAATGACAGACCCAGATAAACTGCATATGAACCTCATAACTTTTTCAGAGATTTATCTGTAAGTTAGTTAAATCACAAGGAATCTACTAGGAAATTGTACAAAGATACACAATATATAAATTCGAACCTAGCCGATTTAAAAATCAAGCTGTAAAACTACACAAGGCCTAAACTACAAAATGTCAGCACACAATTCACTGAGGTATCATAACTGCAAAAAGAAAATGGATGAGAACATCCAATCATGTTTTTCACTGTGAAAGTTTTTATTGCAACAGACTTTGGGGAAGAATGCTTTTCTTTCATGTAAAGGAAAAACATTTTTCCTAATTAAGGAAGTCATGTTAGCATTATCAAGGCATTTAAATATTATTTAGCACAGTAATTCATAATCATTTTTGAATCACTAATCTTTTGAGGAAGATGATGAAAGCTCTGAATACAATTTTCATAAAAATGCATATTTACAAAAAATATAATCTCTGGGATACATAAAGAACTCAAAAAGTCAACACCAAAAAAATAAATAACCCAATCAATAAATGGGCTAAGGAGCTGAACAGACCCTTCTCAGAAGATATACAATTGATCAACAAATATGTGAAAAGATGTTCAACATCTCTAGCAATTAGAGAAATGCAAATCAAAACTACTCTAAGATTTCATCTTGAATCAGAATGGCAATTATCAAGAATACAAGCAAAAATAAATGCTGGTGAGGATGTGAGGAAAAAGGTACACTCATACATTGCTGGTGGGACTACAAATTGGTGCAACCATTATGGAAAGCAGTATGAAGTTTCCTTAGAAAACTTGGAATGGAACCACCATTTGACCCAGCCATCCCACTCCTCGGTTTATACCCAAAGGACTTAAAATCAGCATACTACCAGACGCAGCCATGTCATTGTTTATAGCAGCTCAATTCACAATAGCCAAACTATGGAACCAACCTAGGTGCCCTTCAACAGATGAATGGAGAAAATGTGGTACATATACACAATGGAATATTACCCAGCCTTAAAGAAGAATGAAATTATGGGATTTGTAGGTAGATAAATGAGGCTGGAGAATATTGCATTAAGTGAAATAAGCCAATCCCAAAAGACCCAAAGCCAAATGCTTTCTGATTTGTGGATGTTGATTCACAATAGTGGCAAGAGGGGGTCGCAGCTAGGAAAGAATAGAGGTACTTGGGATTAGGCAGAGGAGAGTGAAGGGAGGGGAGGGAGTATGGGGGTAGGAGGAATGATAGGATGAATAGAACATTATTACCCTATATACATATGTGATTACACAACTGGTGTGGTTCTACATCAAGTACAACCAGAAGAATGTGAAGTTATACTCTATTTATGTATGTGTCAAAATGCATTCTACTATCATGTAAAACTAATTTAAAAAACAAAAAAATTAATGTAATGTTGCAATTTAAAAATAAATCATTTTTATAGAAAAAACTGCAAGTGGTTCATGGACTTCAGGTTAGTATTCATAGGAGGATCTAGAAGCTAACCATACATTGGAATAAATAGGTGTACATAATCTGTGTGTGTGTACAGAGAGAGATCTTTTGCAATAGCTTGGGCATGAGACCACATTTTAGTCTACATTTTTCTACATTGTACAAAAAAATCACATTTACATTATCATTTATCATAAAATCAAACTTATAGGAAATAAAAACTAGTTAAACTTTATTATCTAACTAGGATTTTCCTGAACTCCAATAGATAATGTAATTTTAAAAACATTAAAAGAGGATAGCATTTTACTAATGATCAGCTTTAGACTATGTTGAGATACAAGAAAGCATTTAATTTAGCAAAACATCAAATAAACAGAAGATAAAAAAAACTTTTTAAAAATTCCATTGGCTGATTTAGCAACACTGATTGCAGGGGCTAAGCAGTTTGTAATACTTTGACTGTGACAAAAGGACCTGTCCAATCTCAGAGACAAGGAACCATCTTTTCATTCCATTATTTCTCTCTGCTGAAAACATCTCCTTATCTTGCACTAAAACATGGGCCATCTCAGGCTCAGAAGCATTCCTGAAAAAACTGCCTTGACTTGAATAGTAAGAATGGAAAAGCCTGGAGAAAGGACGGCATGCTCGTGGGTGGATATACTGCTGCCTAAGGGAGTTGGTTAGTCTGATTCATCTTCTCATCTTTTCCCCATGACAACTCCATGGTGAGTCATTCTGCAAGGAGGCTGATTGAAAGCACACAAGCATGCTCACGTGTGTGCACACATCCATACACACATTGCCAGGGTCCAGGACTTCAGTGTTGCACATCATGCATGCTTTGGACAGTGGTCAGCTGAAGCAAATGCTGTCACTGCAAGGAGCAGCTGCTCCGTGCTTTTGCAGGGAAATTAAATTCTTTTCATTGTTTTTTTTTTTCCCCCTCCTGTAAGTTAGAAGCAAACACTTGCCACCTGGCCCCTCTTGGTTTTCAGCTTCTGTCTGAATGCTAAAAGCAGCCTGGTGGGCCAGTTGATGAAAAGTGTACTTCTTAATCCCAGATTAAAATAAAACTGAAGTTTATTTTGTTCACATTGCTGGAAAAAAAAAAAAAACAGCCTGTCAGGTTACAACTTTATTATTTAGGAAGCAGATTGGAGTTAGTTAAAATTTGTGAGAGGAGCCAACCAAGCTACCTAATCTTGTATGCACACCTTTTCCCTTTGAATTCTACCAATTGTAGATATAGCACCGGTAAGGTGGCCTATAACATTCAAGTGTTTGTATTTGTGTGATTTACTGATCCATACTATATAACACCATTATAGTCAGAAATTATACAAATACTTCTGAATCTTTTTTAAAATATTTTTTTAGTTGTAGATGGACACAATATCTTTATTTTATTTCTTTTTATGTGGTGCTGAGGATTGAACCCAGTGCCTCACGCATGCAAGGCAAGTGCTCTACCATTGTGCTACAATCCCAGCCCAATACTTCTGAATCTTAAACATAGCAGGTCCTCAGTAATATATTGATTCTTTGTTAAAGTGGACACCAAATATGTGATTTGCATTTAAATGAGTTTCCAAACAGCATATAAATCATGAACTATTTAATTTCTCTAGGAAGTCATACAGAATTAAACATACACAATTATTTTATGAGGAGGAAATGCAGAACACTTAATATCCTGCTTGCAGGTACCCAGCAAGACCACAATTATATCTGTTGTCACCTCCTTCATCCAGCTCAGTTTTTGGAACACTGTAGGGGTTCAATAAAGACGACTGCACAGATGAGGTAATGATTGACAACAGAATTGTCTAGCCTTGCAAATGGATTTTTTAAAACCAATTGCCTACCATAAATAAGTTATGAATATAAGTAAAATTTGAGTTTTCTTTTTATACTAACCTGAAAACAGAGTTTTATTGCGCATACACTCCATTCTAGCAAGATACTCTGCCTCTTTCTCATAGCTACATATTTTACATTCTTGCAAGGATGTTCACTACATACATTCTAGGAAGAATTCAAAATAAGTCCTGAGGGGCTGGGGTTGCTCCTCAGTGGTGCAGCACTTGCCTAGCATGTGTGAGGCACTGGGTTAATTCTCAGTGCTGCATATAAATGAAATAAAGGTCCATTGACAACTAAAAAATATTTTAAAAAAAATAAGTCCTGAATTGTTGAGTTGTTCGTACCCTTCATGATCTCAACTTATATTAGCAATCTCCAGCAATTAGCTGGCTAGGAGAGGGGACAGTTACTCTCGTACAATGTGGTGACAAGTGCTATAACGAAGTCTGTTACATTTGGAATGCACAGGAACACAGAGAAAAGGGTGAGTAGCAAGCCCGATCAGGTCAGGAAGTCTTCCTTAGCCCAGACTGAGATGGAGCTCAAGTGAGGCCATGGTGGGAGCAGCAGCAGTGCAGGCAAAGTACAGAGGTGTGAAAACGTTTGCTCTGCTCAGCTGCCAGAAGTGAGCAGTCTCGTGGGGCTAGGAAACAAGGAAACAGATGAGAAAGACAATGGTAAATCTCCTTCCTGATGGAAGACCAGCTTGCTAAAAACACAAGTGCTTGACTGAACACTAACAACGATTTTATTAAAAAGCTCTTTGATGGTTTTATCCCATCATTTATTCAATCTTTGTGCAATGGCAGTGAAATATTATAGAAGGCAGGAATGTTGGGACCTGGTCCCATCTCTGTCATTAATTCTACAAGCAAGCCAAGCACTGTACACCTCAGTGCCCTTACCCGTAACAAGCACCGACTGGCCATTGACCTCCTTTCAATGTTAAATGTGTTTAAATGTTTTTCGAGACACAGGTATTTAAAATGTCCTGAATAAGCCGGGCACAGTGGCGCACGCCTGTAATCCCAGCACTTTGGGAGGCTGAGACAGGAGAATCGCAAGTTCAAAGCCAGCCTCAGCAACAGTGAGGCGCTGAGCAATTCAGTGAGACCCTGTCTCTACATAAAACACAGAAACTAGGCCTGGGGATGTGGCTCAGTGGTTGAGTGTCCCTGAGTTCAATCCTCAGTACCAAAAAGAAAAAAAAAATGTCCTGAACACAAAACAGATTCCTACTCAACATAGACCAGTTATGTTGTGACCCACAAAGCCAGTGGCACATGAGGATGAGGTCAACATGACCCTTCCCTCAAGGTGAAGTTTTAAATTTGTTTAACATTGTAAATAACTTTTTTTTAAATTCCACTTGTTCCCTGAATTTGACATGAAAACATTAAGAAGTTGAAAACTGAACTCCGAGTCCCAGTTCTCTCTGCAGAGACCATGTGGCTACAGGTATAGTGCAACTTTTAATTCAGTGTTTCAAAAATCAGTAAAAACAAAGGCGATCCTTTTCGCCTTTGGTTTTCAGCTTGTGAGGGGCCTACAATAAGGAACATGAGGATGCAAATGGCAGGTGCCCCCAGACGTGACTGTCCTTTTGGGTAGTCATGGCGGCAGCACATTGCTTCCTCAGTCCCTTCCGGTCAGCTTGCACTTGCTCCCTGTCATGCCCTGGAACAAGTCCTCCCTGCCGCCAAGTTCCTGAGCCTTCCAAGCCCACCTGCCTTGCCTTCATACAAGTAAAACAGCATCGGCCCCAACTGTGTGGCAGTGGGAATCCAAGCACCTCCTCACATGTTTCTGAGGCTGAGAAGTTCTTATCAGGCCCTGGTGACATTTTTTAACCTGTCATTCCAGACAATGCTCTGATACCTTTGGTCCAAAGTGTCAGGACAGCCCTGCCTCCTCCCAGGACCAAGAACAAGGGGCTGCCATAGCAAACTTTGCAGCTGGCCTGGGATAGCATATGTGGTCCACATGTGAACAGGAAAACAGTCCTAGAAAACAGGTGGCAGTGCTCCAGGAGCCCCTCTCCCACGAGCTCCCCTTGTTTTTAGAGGCCTATGGAGCATCTTACAAGTCAAAATGCTTTTCAAGGGATTACACTGCATACCTAATACAATAAGGGCAGCGCCTGCTCAACAGGAGGAAAGTCTTAGTCACACTAGATAAATAAGTGCTGGAGACCTCCTCCACAACATCGCGCGCATAACACCACATACTGTGCACTTCAGTGTTCTTACCCTAAAGAACCAAAAAACACACACATTCAAAGGACATGAAGAAATTCTAAGAGGTGCTGATAGGCTTTTACCTCGACTGTGGTAATCACAGGGATCACAGGTGTTTGCATACGTTCAAGCCAATCAAACCAAATGCATCAAATAGGTGGAGCTCTCTGTATATCAATAATAGCTTAAGGGGCTGGGATTGTAGCTCAGCGGTAGAGCGCTTGCCTCGCATGCGTGAGGCCCTGGGTTCGATCCTCAACACCACATACAAACCAGTAGAATAAAGACATTGTGTCCATCTATTTAAAAAAAATAATAATAGCTTAACAAAACCATTAGAAATTACATTCGCTTTTTGTTGCTGTGACCAACATGCTGATAAGAACAACATGGAAAAGGAAAAGCTTATTTGGGGCTCACACTTTCAGAGGTTCAGCAGCCACTTCCATTGTTCTGGCCCCAAGGTGTGACAGAACATCACAGAGGAAGGATGTGGCAGAGGGTAGCTGCTCAGCTCATGATGCCAGGGAAGCAGAGAGAGATTGGAGCCAGGGATACAAGACATAACCCCCAAGGACATGCTCGCTAGAGACCCACCTTCTCTAGCCATGCCCCACCTGCCTGCAGGTAACACCCAATACAGTAGTCCATATGAATTATTAATCCATCTAATAATAATAATCCACAGATTAGATTATAGCTCTCAAAATGTAATCATATCACATCTTGCATTAGCACAGGAACTTTTGGGGGATACCTCATATCCAAGCCATAACAGAAATTAAAAAAAGAATAACAATTACACCAAAGGGAGGGGGAATAAACTTTAGACCTCCACAGATCCTGCCTTTATGAAAAATACTAATGCAAAGGAAGTTATTTTTAACACATAACTTATTGGTTTATCCAACAGCTATTTATCACCTGCTCAGGTATAGGCCTTGGGGATATACATGATGATGAGACAGATGCCATTCACAGTTCCCTCAAGGAAATATCTAATTTACAACATGAGAGATTTAATTGTCTCCAGGCCCTGAAGATCTGAGTGAGCCCTAACGGTGACTAAATATAGAAATCCTAAAACCAAATCAGTTCTCTGAAGTGTGAGCCTCAGAGACTTTGATTACTCATGGAGCCCAATAAGGAGGATTTTACCTGTGGAGAGGTAAAATGAGGTCCCACACAACAAGACACAGGGTCAACATTACAAAAGCAATAAGCAGCTGGGCTCGGTGGTGCACACCTGTAATCCCAGTGACTCAGGAGACTGAGGCAGGAGGATTGAGAGTTCAAAGCCAACCTCAGCAACTTGTTGAGGCACTTAGCAACTCAGCAAGACCCTGTCTCTAAATAATATATAAAATAGGGCTGGGGATGTGGCCCGGTGGATAAGTACCCCTGGGTTCAATCCCCAGTACCAAAAAAAAAAAAAAGCAATCGGCAGTTAAACCCTTGAGGCCCAGTAAAAATTCTAAAAGTTTTGTAAAGCTAAAGTCTACATCCCTGATGCCTGAGGTTCTCACAGAAAATCTTGAGAGATAACAGAATTGCTATTGATTTCTGTTGAAAGTTCTAGGCTAGGACAAAAAGAGGGAGAGACGATTTCTGTGCCTAATGGAATCACTGGGTAAAGCAGATGCTAGCGCTCTCCGGCACCCAGCTCTCCCTTCTTAAAATATTCCCTTATCTCCTGTGTGATCTCCCTGCTTTCTGACTAAATTGTCTTCACCTCAGGCTGGCCTGAAGTCACAGAACTCGTCCCCAGATATGGCAGGTCCAGGGAAGCCTGTTCACCTCCCTATTGTTCTGGGCATTTTCATGCACTGCCATCTCCTAAATGCTGAATAATAAATAATAATAATAATAATAATGGCAATTCTAATCATAGGCACAAGGTAGCATCCAGTATGTCAGACTCATCACACAGACTTGACAGTGTCCCTCTGTCACATTTTCCCCGAATGTAACAGACCTGTTCACTTGATAGACCTGCCAATACCACAATTTCACATTTTAGAACAACACAGAGTGTTTACCTGACTCCAGTAACACAAAAAGCACAGACGAGATGTTCCTGTTGTGACCTCCTTGACAACTTCAGCGTCCCAGAAATTCAAACCTCCTGAATTTATTACAAGGCAACCGGAAAACCTCCCACAAACTCATACGCACACACACGCCGCACTCATAGATCCCTCTCGGTGTGCGAGGCTCACATGGTTCTTAACACCTAAGGGGACACACATGAGCATTAAACATACTAAACTCCACTCACCCTAATGATGGTTTCACCTGCCAATAATAACCTTTTGTAAATTTGCTTCTAGTTCATGTGTCCTCCCTTCCCTGAAAAAGTGGCCTACCAATGACTTTTTTCTGAAACACCTAAGAACCTGGACTTGCAAATCCAGATGTGGCCAACTGCCCCCCCGTGGAGTGCTCTCAGCTGCAGTTTATCTCACAACCCCACTACCAGGGCTTCAGACTTTTTTCTAGCCCAGTTCCACCCCTCAGAGAAGCTCATCTGCGAACAAAGTCGAAGCTGAAGTGCACTGAGGATACACATCTCCTGGCTTGAGCTCCTGGGGACTGCCAGCACTGACAGCTTGCGCATGTCTGGTATTCTCGTTCCTTCACTTGTTGGCAAAGCCATGTCACACCTGCCAGGTGTCTCTCAGCTGATTCCTGGGACTTTGAGAAATTGTGTAATGCCCACTGGATCCCCTGTGCCATGGGCACACCATTCTTGACTATGGGACCATCTGGGGCCCTCTGACTAGACCAGCAGCCACCCTCTCTGCTCTATTGCCTCTCTGCATGGTTCCGCAATGGTACAGTGCCAGGACACCTAGGGCCCTCCAACAGTAGATGCATGCTCCACCTGGTGCTGTCTGCAACAAACCCCCAAATGCACGGGGAGGGCTTTGTCCTCTCCTTCCTTGGCTCAGCCCAAGGCAAGCAGGTACAGGCTCCTTCTTGGAAACTCTCTGTAGCAGCTGATACTCAAGCATATCCTCTGGGGAAGGGTCTAGGAAACTGTATTTTACACAAATGTCTCAATTTACTCTGAATCAAACATAGATAAGACACATTTTTCATTTCAAATATAAAGATTTTCAGACTCTTGTGGTCGTTTTATTCTTTTTCATAGTGCAATAATTCCTAAATTAAGGATAAACACTGATGGTAACAAAACTATTGTTTAAAATACGTCAGCACATCCTGTCCTTGTTTAAGCCAAGTGTGCACCCTCTGTCATTAAATATGATTGCTACAGTAGAGTGGCCTCAATTAAAGGGGAACAAGCAAAGCCATTATCAGACTAAATTGCTAAAATCATTAACATCACTGAGAATGGGAAAGAGAAACAAATGGGTCTTTTTAGGCAAAAATTAATGAGAGGTAGTTTCACTTGCCAGGAGTATAAAAGCTATGTCAAAAGAGGCTTGGAAATGAACCACTGAAATGTGCACAAAGCCTGCCAGTGACAATTAGAAATTAGCAGCCCGACCATTATCTTCAGTCCTCCAGTTAATAACAGCACAGGAAGAGGTTCTTAAGAATGTGGTCCACAGACCAGCAGCATCAGCATCACCTGGGAACTCAACGGAAAATCTAATTTTTCAGGAGCCTCCCAGACCTCTTGAGTTAAAAACTCTGGGGGCAGAACCCTTCAGTTTGTGTTTTAAGGAGCTTTAAGAAGAATCTCCTAGTGATTCTGATGCCAGCTGAAGTTTGAGAAATTTAGAATAGAGAGAAGCCAGAAGCAACTTATTTCTGAATCATGCAGTGACTGAAAATTTGGAAAGTTAAGATTATGCAGTTACAGGGAAGGATGTAAGAAACATGATGGCAAATCTCTGATACAATCAGATTTACATTAAGGAACCTGGTTATTTTCAAGCAGCTGAATCAGATGCTTTCGCTATTTTAGCATCTTACTCCCACTTCTGAGCTAGTCTATCTTCCTCCCACTGGAAAAATCCTTCAGTTTCATTAGCATTACAGTTTACAAAGTGTATCGTACACATCATCTCATTTGATGGCAGAGACTACTCCCATTTTATTAATGAGACAACTGGAACTGAGACATTGAGGGACGGACAGGAAGCCCCACAACAATTAATGAGGAGAACCACAATTTGAATTCTAAACCTCTGCCTATTCATGCTACCTTTCTATTGACTTCATTTAACTACTTTCAAAAAAGTTCTCCTACAGTATTTATTCCAAGAATTCTCAACCTCAGTACTAGGAACATTTGGAGTTGGTGAGTTCTTCGTCATGGGGGGGCGGGGGTGCTTCATTAGAAGATGCTCAGCATAAAATGCTAAGCAGCATTCCTGTCTCTATCCACTAGATGGCAGTGGTACCCCATTCCCATGAGGGAGTTGGGGAGCGGGAAGCATCCCCATTGAGAACAGCTGATTTAAATGCAACTAAACCAACGATTCTTAAGCTTGAAGTTACCTGTAGCGTGATTGCCGGGCTCCACCCGCAGTTTCTGACTCAGCGGGCCAGGGAGGGACCGGGGGTTTTGCATCCTTAATCAGCTCCCAGGTGATGCTGACACTGCTGGTGCCAGAAAGGATCACAATTTGAGAAACAATGATCTAAACCATCAGTCAAGTCAAACATACCATAAAAGGTACATTTGCTAATAAGATCATTTCATTACTCAAGAATGAGTAAACCAAGATCATGGTGATCCACGGCAGAACGGTTCTGTGTACAACTCCTTCCTGAAGCTGAAGTTGAATTTGTAAGCCAAATTTGAAGGTCAAATGGGATTTTCATGTGACTTGGATATTATTTAAACGAAAGTATGTTATGCTGAGCAGGAGGTCTCTTATACTTCTTGCCAACTTTTAATGAAATTTTAAAATGTATTAGAACCTGGAGTCTGTTTCGTGACACAGGACAGATGCCACTGTACTTCCTTTTTTGCTTACACAGCACTTACTAGTTACAGGATGGGTCAAAGTGAAATGAGTCATTCTTTCCCTCCCAGAACTGTGGAAACCATCGTATTTTACAACGAATTTCAAACACTCACTGTGTAAAGAGACAGATATCCTGAAGCCCTTAGGACAAAACTTTTGATAGATACTGATGCTCAGAACTAAAGCAGATCCATTTCTGAAAACAGAAGATTCTATTTTGTGTTTCTGAGATTTTAAGAAATCAGTAATAATTTCCATTCAAGATATACAAATTCTGCTCCCTTTGTGGTTTCTTTTAAAAGTGTATTCTAAAGTTATTTTAATGAGTTTTTGTTTTATAACGTCAATGATATTTATCTTTAGAGTTTGGATTTTTTTAAGTATGATTTTTTTCATAGACAATGTGGGAAAGGACGTTATTTCTAACTAATTTTGTGATTTTAAAAAATTTAATTGACAGCGAGGTGCAGTGGCGCAAGCCTATAATCCCAGCACTTAGGGAGGCTGAGACAGGAGAATCACGAGTTTAAAGCCAGCCTCAGCAACGGTGAGGCGCTAAGCAACTCAGTGAGACCCTGTCTCTACATAAAACACAAAATAGGGCTGGGGATGTGGCTCAGTGGTCAAGTGCCCCTGGGTTCAATCTCCAGTACCAAAAAAAAAAAGAAAAAATTTAATTGACAAATGGTTGTATACACTTACCATGTACAACATGTTGTTTTGAATATGCATATATCTTGGAGTGGCTAAAGCAGGCTAATTAACATATGCATTGCCTCATAGAATTAATATTTTTGTAGTCAGAACACTTAAAATCTACTGTCATAGAAATTTCCAAAAAAATCTAAGGCATCACTATTAAGAATAGTCCCCCTGTCGTGTGATAAAGCTCTTGACCTTATTCCTCCTAATGGATGTTCTGTATCCTTTGACATACATCACCCCACCTCCAACCTCCAGTCACCACATTCTAGTCTCTGCTGTGTGAAGTCAACATGTTTAAGATTACACATACAAGAGAGACCATGAAGTAAGGATTTATCTTTCTGTGCCTGGCTTATTCCACCTAACAGTCCTCCAGGTTACTCCATAGTGTTAAAAATGGCAGAATTTCCTTCTTTTTAAACACAGTGAGTAGTTTTTCATTGTATTTATGAACCACATTTTCTTCATCCACTCACCCATTGGTACACACTTGGGTTGATTCCATACTCTGGCTATTGCGCTGCAGTGAACATGGCAATGCAGATATCTCCCTGACATACTGATCTCATTTCTTTTGAATACATACCCAGTAGTGGGATTTGGGATTTGTATATTTTTCTTTCTATTTTTAATCTTTTGAGAAACTTCCTTACTATTTTCCATAATGTCTGTACTAATTTATATTTCCACCAACAGTAAGGGTTCCCTTTTCTGCACATCCTCTCCAACATTTATTTTTTTGCCTTTTGACAACAGCTACTATAGCAAGTGTGATGCGATATCTCACTGTGGTCTTACTTTGCATCATGGTTAATGATGTTGAACATTTCTTCTTATAGCTCTTGGCCTTTGTGTGTCTTCTTTTGAGGTATGTTTATGAGGAACCTTTGTCCATTTTTCATTAGGTTATTTGTTTTCTTACCATTGAGTTGAGTGACATATATTTTCAACATTAACTCTTTATCAGAGATGTTAAGTTTGCAAATACTTTTCCATATTCTATAAGATAATTTATTGTTTGCTGTGCAAAAAAACAACTTCTTATTTGGTGTAAACTTTTTTGTCTATTTTTGATGTTGTTGCTGTACTTTTGTGATCATATCCAAAACATTATTGTCCAGACCAATGTCAAGGAGCTCATCTAAACTGATTCTTTGGCATGGGAAAATCTAGTTTCCCCAGCACCATTTACTGAAGAAACCATCTTTTCCCCCATTGTGTGTTTTTGGCATCTTTCTTGAAAATCAATTGATATTAAATTCATAGATTTATTTCTGGTCTCTCTGTTCTCTTCCAGTGGTAATATGTCTATATTTTTTTTTAATTTTTTTTTGTTGTTGTAGATGAAGAGCATGCTTTAGTTTATTTGTTTATTTTTATTTTTTATTTTTTTTAGTTATTTTATTTAAATGCATTTCAAGTCATAGTACATAACCAGAGCTCAGTTTTTCCATTTCTCTAGTTGCAAACCAGATAAAGTCACACCATTTGTGTCTTCATACATGCACCAGGAGTAGTAATGACCCTCTCAATCAACCGTCTTTACTATGCCCATTCCTCTTTCCTTCCTCCCACCTCCCCCTGCCACATCCAGAGTTCCTGTATTTCTCCTGTTTCCCGTTCCCACCCCCCTTATGTGTCCTCATCACTAATCAGAGAGAATATTCGGCATTTGGTTTTTTGGAATTGGCTTACTTCACTAAGCATAATGTTCTCCAATTCCATCCATTTGCCTGCAAATGCCATAATTTTATTCTCTTTTATTGCTGAATAATATTCCATTGTGTATATGTACCACAGTTTCTTTATCCATTCATCTATTGAAGGGCATCTGGGTTGCTTCCATAGTTTTGCAATTGTGAATTGTGCTGCTATAAACATTGGGGTGACTGCTTTATTGTAGTGTGCTGTTTTTAAATCTTTAGGGTATAGGCCAAGGAGTGGGATAGCTGGATCGAATGGTAGTTCCATTCCAAGTATTTTAAGAAATCTCCAAACTGCTTTCCAGATTGGTTGCACCATTTGCAGTCCCACCAGCAATGTTTGAGTGTACCTTTTTCACCGCATCCTCACCACCACTTATTGTTGCTGGTATTTTGGATAGCTGCCATTCTGACTGGTGTGAGATGAAATCTGAGTGTAGTTTTGATTTGCATTTCTCTAATAGCTAGAGATGACGAACATTTCTTCATATATATATTTATTGATTCTATTTCTTCTTCTGAGAAGTTTCTATTCAGCTCCTTAGCCCATTTATTGATTGGGTTGTTTGTATTTTTGGTGTTAAGTTTTTTGAGTTCTTTATATATCCTGGAGATCAGTGCTCTATCTGATGTGTGTGTGGCAAAAATTTGCTCCCAGAATGTAGGTTCTCTGTTCACTTCATTGATAGTTTCTTTGGCTGAGAAGAAGCTTTTTAGTTTAAGTCCATCCCATTTATTGATTCTTGCTTTTATTTCTTGTGCTATAGGAGTCCTGTTAAGGAATTCGGGGCCTAATCCAACGTGA